>CM077148.1:171578984-171996072 GCA_039583875.1 Platanthera guangdongensis
TCATTCTCTAACATCATCATCCAACATATCCACCAACACCTGGCTTCCTACTCTGAAGAAAATACAACCAGTATATATATGACACTAGTTTGGGTAGGCAATCTCCTAAAAAACATCCTAATTCTCGGTCATCTAATCCTCAGTAACCAATGTAACCACGGAACTAGTCAAGTATATGGATATATCTTTTGGATCCTCCTTAGAGTACGGTCATCTTCTATCTCTCTTAAGTCAGTGTTATCAATAGTAACATTTACTAATCTATTTAGCTAAAAATAATAATTGTAGAGTTGTATCAATAAACGGATGCACAATGACAATAACTAGAATATTCGCACTAGTAGGAGACGACTCAATATCTTATTTATGATGACCATGTCAATTCTTGGCAGTGATAGTATATTATGAAATAATTAAAATATACCAGAAGTTATGAAATTAAACACAACCAATATTCAGTGAGTTTATATGTGCGTATATGCAAAAAAATATTCTGGATAAATACTTACATATTGACAATTAAATATAATTCTTAACAGTAATCACCTTGGTGGCCCTAGGTCAACGATAGGCTATAGGAATCGCATCACGAACCAAAGTATGCAATTAAGGACAAACAACGATCCTATGTATTGTAGATGATTATAGTCTTAGATGATAGAAAAAGAAAATGTGAAAGTATTATTTCATTAAGTTATCCTGTGTTCATAGTTACAATAACCCTACATCATCACATGGAAATATTTATTTAAGAAAGCAATAGTCATATCTCCAATCTCAACTCATCCCAAAGTCCAACAATAAACCTCATGCTCAAAACATGTTAGTAGTGTGTTAATCAAATAAACCAAGCAGATCAATGTTAACCCAAAAAGTAAAGTATAAACATCAATGCCTAATAGCAGATAAATCGAGGTACATGGATTGTTCCAAATAAGACATTGAAGTCTCGACTGTTAGTGAGAGCCCATATATAAACGTTAAAATTAGAGAGCCTTAGTATGCATTCCATTAATGTTAGCTTCATCCTATGAATTAAGTAATCAACATATGGATTTGTGAAACCCAACTTTTTGTGAGTGCAATGTGCTACCTCTCGATGCTGCCATCTTAGTCATTCAGTTCATGGTTCGACTCGATCATGACAAGAACCGAATCAATTAGACCCGAAGTCTGATTGTTTTTTTTCATTCAGTTTTAATTTCACGTATTTTTATTTCCACAATTTCCTTAGAGGACTTATTTGCATACTTTTTCCTAGCCCTGTCTATATAATGCATGGGGATTGTTTTATTTGAACAAAAAAATGGCAGCCCGATGCACAACACCCCCACAAAGCGAGGGTCCGGGGAAGGGTCCCACCACAAGGGTGAAATGTAGGCAAACCTTAACCCACATTTTTATTTGAACAAAATGAATGAAAACTCCTATTGTGAATTTACCTCAATTTACTCTCAGTTTAATGCTCTCTTTAGGTTGCCACCATCAATTGGTATAAGAAAAGTTATCGATCATTGGTGGCCTGTTCCTTTCGATTTTCACTGTGTCAATACGGGTTTTCAGAGTCGTTCGGTTCAATGCTCCTATGTCGCATGTTGCAAGATCTCAATCCCACATAATTTTGAGGGGACTTCCATCTTTCTATCTTGTCTCAAGACAACCCTGCAACTTAGTTTCCTCTCCGCTCGATGCAAGTTTTGCACGGCTTCAATGCAGCATCGTTCCTTCTCAGCTCAAAGTAGTCGTCTAGCCAGCATAGATCTCCCTCAGCTGCATCAACGCAAACAACTCTTCCTGTAGCAATCCGCCCTAGAAGTTGACTCTTCTATGCCGGAATATGATCTTAGCACTCTGTCAATCAGGCCTCACACCAGATAGTAAGCCTACCCAAGCAGTTTGACATTCAATGAGAGCATAGTAAACATCACGTTAGAACACCTTGCGCTGATATTGTGGGTGGTCAAAGGAATTCGGGACATGGAAATGCTAATGATCAGCCTCAAAAGAGCTGATCCACGTGATGATGGAATTGTAGATCTAGGAAGACAGTTTGGAGCACTGGACAGCATTATGAGCATGAGGAATATGGGCAAGTCTCTGAGTTATTCTTTGAAAACCTCTTCCACAACAAGATTCATAGAAATAAGGCTTCATTGATTATATGTCACAGAAGAATACATTTGAATACAAGAATTTTACTGAAGACGTAATGAAGAAGCTCATTGCCTTGAGACGGTGGAGCCTCAGCGTGGTCGGAGCAACTTACGAAGGCTTGTGAGCGAAAAGGTAAAATGGGCTTTAGTTTTTTCCAAACTATTGGAGTCAATTCTTTAAATCTTCTCTTTTTCCTTTCATTTATGCTGAGTGCTTACGATGTTTTTTCGACATTTTTTAAAACTTTAAAACTTTCAAAACTTTAGTATAAGAAGCTTTGTTCTGTGATCTCCTCCCTTTTGCCTTCCTCCATGGAATATGGTTGTGTTAACTCTTGAATGGGAGTTTTGGTGCTAATTCTCCTCTTCTACCTTCTTCTTTTAGTCGTCATAGAAACATGATTCATAAGGATGAACGATGCTGGTGAACCTCTTCTTTCAATTGGGATAGTAGTTATAACCTACCCTCCTTAAAAGTACCAAAAGGGATTTTAGGGATATGCAAGTAAATTGTACGATGAATAGTGACAAAGTTGAAGTTGGAATGTGTTACGATCTTGCCTCTGCTATCTCGTGACCGGTCTCGAAGGAGGATGCGCCAGAGGAGTTGCTATGGCTGGTGAAGAGGAGCGGCGGGAGCGTCGATCTGCGGAATGAGGTGGGTGTTGCGGGATGCGGCTAGGGCAGCACACGAGAGATTTCCGTGGGATTAGAGAGAGATAGGAAGAGGGAAAGTAAGAGAGTGAGAGAGAAAGATTTAGGTTTTAATTTCTTGCATATCAAACCAAGGCCCAACCAACCAATTAAGTAGGTTCACAAAACGCACCCCCCCCATTCGGGCTTACGACATTGGGCAAAATACGAGAATTATACTCTTAAAAATAACACAACATAATTTAAGATAAATTAAAATAGATGGCGTCGTCACGCCTCATAACATCGCCGCCCCCGTCCGAAAACAGCTTGTCCTCAAGCTGGATCAAAAGGTATTCCAAGTTCTTCTCCGCCCGTCGCGTCATCGTTGGAAGGATCATCTACTTCGAGCCAAAATAAGCGTTTGCGACAATGTCCCAACTTGAAATGTTCATCACAATTGAAGCACAAGCCTTTTTTGCGACGCTCAGCCATTTTGGGGCTGGACAAACGGCGGCGGACAGTAGGCCGCAGTGCCTCTTCCTGGATTGGAACTTTGTCAGTCAATCCGGCTAGAGAGTAGGCTCCCTGATAGTCCCGACGTCCCAAGGGCGGACGATCTAGTAGCAGTCTCCTTTCACAAGCCCTGACGAGGCTCATAGCCGTTTTAGGATCACGCGGCAACATGAATTCTACATCCCACCGTAACCGCTCATGAAGACCGACGGTGAAGAGGAGAACTTGTTGCTCCGGTAAAACGGACGTTGCCCTAGATAACAAAATCTGGAATTGTTCTAAATAGGTGTCATTGTGTCAATGAAGCCGACCTGTTTGAGGTTCACAAGGTCTCTGAGTGGGTTTCCTTGTAGAGCAGGCCGCACTGAAATCCACCCACAAAGGGTTGGGGCGTTCCCGCATATGTTTTGTGAACCACAATTACGACGGGCCAAGAAAGTGGAAGGAGGCAGTGTCGGCGCGTTCGTCATTTGACGTTTGTTGGTTGGTGAAAAAAATGTCACGACGGGTAAGTCAAGGAAGAGGATCTTCGCGGTTCTCGTATATGGGAAAATCCATCCGGATAGAATGTGCGTACGCGGGGTAGTCCGTGTCTGTAGGAGCGGTGGAGTCCACGCGGCTTGCCGAAGGGTAATCGGTCGTGTTCATAGGCGGAGGAGACGACACCCCTATAGGTCATCCAAGCGCGTGTTGAGGGCATCCATTTTAGAGTTCTGAGTCACGAGCATGGTTTGGAAGAGTTCCATGACCTGGGCGAGAGACGAAGCACCGTCCACCATCGAGGATAGGGCTTGGAGAGAAGCGACCGGTGTTGGAAGCAGGTCGGCGGAGGTACTGGACCTCGGGCCTGTTGCTGCGACGCTGGTCAGGCGGACGGAAGCAAGAAAGTTTCCAGGAAATTACCGCTTGAGGTGTTGGTCTGTAGATCTGGCGAAGGTCGGCTGGAAGCAGTGGTCGGAAGCGGAAGAAGCTCTTGCTGGGTTGATGGGCTGCGAAGCTGTCGCCGCGGCACTGGAAGGGCGGACTGAAGCGGAAGAAGTGCCAGAGTCACCGACGTTTAGCTCTGATACCAATTTGTTACGAGTTTGCCTCCACGATCTCGTGATCGGCCTCGAAGGAGGAGGATGCACCAGAGGAGTTGCTATGGATTGCAAAGAGGAGCGGCGAGAGTGTCGATTTGCGGAAGGTGGGAGGTGTCGCGGGATGCGGCTAGGGCGGCACACGAGAGATTTCTGTGGGGTTAGAGAGAGATAAGAAGAGGGAAAGTAAGAGAGAGAGAGATTTAAGTTTTAATTTCTTGCATATCAAACCAAGGCCTAACCGGCCAAATAAGTAGGTTCACAAAATGCCCCCCATTTGGGCTTACAACATACGGGTGAAATATGAGAATTGTACTCTTAAAAATAACATAACATAATTTAAGATAAATGAAAATAGCCGGCGTCATCACGCCTCATAACAGAATGTGGTTGAGTTCAATGCCTCTAGGTGTTTTGAGGCGTTAGTACTAGAAGTTACACAAAATTTAGAGACTAATTTCAAGACCCTTTGTGGATCATATTGATAGGGTTTACGACGTTGAAGGTGGTATCTTGATGTCCATTGAAATGAGTAGAATTAAATAATGAATTCACTTAAGAATTAATTAGAAATGAAATTTGTTTGGGAAAGGAAAAGTGGAAAGAGAGGGAGCGGTTGGGAGGAAAATTAAAACAAAAAATGGAGGGACGTGGAAAGAGGGTGGTGGTGGGGCCTTGGGAGGTTAAAAGAAATCGGCAAAATAGATAAAGAGAGGGGCGAATGAGAGATGAGGAGCAGGAAATTAAAATAATAATAATAAAAGGTGGTGGGAAGTAGCGTGCATGAAGTGAGGGAGAGGACAACGGAGACACAAAAAGTAAAAAAAAAACCAAAGAATTGATGCAGGCTGAAGTAGTGGGGCTCAAGAAGGTGGCGCATGGCTCGATGGGTGCATGGAGGGCTGACATGGCAAGATGGGGCTCGATGGGCTCTCGATGGAGAAGGGCTTGGACGCAGGGAAGGTTGCGGAAGCTGGAAGGGTGCGGTCGGTGGAAATCAGAAATGCTTTTCGTGCGCATGATCAAAGGAGGCGACTGCTGGCTTGGTAGAAGACAGGGCGGGATTGAGCGCTGAAGGCCTGCAGTGTGCTAGAGGAGACGATCTCGTCGTCTATTCGGACGAAAGAATGACAGAGGCAGACCCGCCCTGGGGCGGCTGCAGGTCGACGTTGGTGGATGGGCTTCAACGACCTTGTTGGAGGCATAAGGGGTGGAAGCGGCAAGGGGTTTGCTGGCGTCGGGGAAGGGAGAGCATCGACAGACTGCAGGGAACGATGGAACGACGACCAGAGGGGAGGAAAGATGGAACGATAGGATGTTTTTATGTTATGAGCTTGTTTCGTTGAGGTCGTTGGAGGTCGGCGATACAAAGGCAAGCCTTAGAATGACGGTAGAGGAGGAAAAGTTAGAAGAAGTTTGGAGAAGGAGATGAGAGAGAAAACCATAGGGGAGGAGAAAAAGGTTAGAGAGAGGAATTTTAGAGAGATAAAAGAAAGTTCATATTTCATTGTTTAATTCTTCATACAAGGACTAAAAGGATACATATATCATGCCTCCGGGGGTAATCCCGTAATTACAACAAGCTGCATAAAAACATAAAATATATGAGGATGTTAAAAGACAAAATACGCATATGACTCAATGACTCGACTAATACAATAAAAACGATACAATACAAGTTGATATAATAAGATTCCTAATACTAGATAACCACGACGTGGGGTCCATGACAGGGTCACTCGAGGCTCTTGGTAGACCGGTTTAAATCAGACCGTCTTAAGTCTACTCTTGAGCGGTCGAGCGTGCAAACAGTCAAAGAGAAAAGAGACGATAGTCAAGATGGTTTTTTTACGTGAAAAACCTTAGATTAGAGTGAAAAATCACGTGCTCGGATCGGTGCCGACCAAACTTCACAATTTGTTGGTGTTTTACAAACTATTAAGAGAAGGCAAGAGCGACGAGCTGCTCCACGTTACAACTTGAGGAGAGAGATATGTGTCTTCGAAGGGTGATAAACCACCGCTCACGAAGCTAATTATTTATCTTTGTCTGCGGTGATGAATGCCGTGTTTTGGAATCTTGGGGGTCTTTTACATTAGCTTAGAGATTGAAGTGAGGGAAGCTTGCGGTTGACTGGTGGGCACTGAGTGCGGAGCTTGATGCGAACGCCGAGTGCGACGCGCGTTGAGTACTGACTGCGGGGTCTGCAGAGCGCTTTGCACAAAGGAGATCAGTGGCCTTCGAAAGATTTTCAATGCGCTTGACGATCTTTGAATGAGGCGAAGGAGATTTTTGGAGAGCTCTGCCACGTGGGGGGGGGGGGGGGCGTGGAGGAGAAAGGTGAAAATGCAGGAGAGATTGGACTCCTATTTATAGGCCCTAGGGGTGTAGCACCCCAACCAAGTTTAACAGGAATCAACAGTCCGGTCGGGTCCGCGAAAACAAATAAACTAAGTAACGGTATATAAACTGATATAAAGAAGATAAAAATAATGAAAGTGCTAAAAATGAAAATTTACAGCGAAAAAGTGAAGTAATTCTATGGTTAAAAGTGTACCTTGTCAAACTGAATTCACAGAACCAACTGAAACTGAAAATATATTACTAAGGGACTGAATTACCTTCAAACTGGAATAACTGATATATCAAAAACACAGGTGAAGCACAACAAATACAAATGTCTGTAAATATAAACAAATTACAACAACAGTGATACAACTGAACAAACTGACGACTGAAAATTGAGACGCCTATCCTAAGCGGATCCCCTGACCTGAGCCCCCTGTAAAAACAAGTTTCAAATAGGTCAGGCCCATTGAAGAGTAAGAAAAACTACTCTCTCCAACAAGACTTAAAGAGAAAATTAGGTGAGTAATGCTTGAATTTAAAAGTTTGTATAACTATTCTAATATTAAACGTGACACTTGAAATCATGGTCTGACATGAACTGAACTTATCGTGTGATCTGACACACTCTTTTCTTATCTGTATAAATCGTTGATTTTTGAAGTTTTGAAGTTATATCCGTTTTAAGTTTCAACCTGTTTCACTGACTTCTTATTAACTCATGTCACTAAGGACGACTGTGCACAACCAGAAACTGCATTCTGAGTGTCAAACTTGATGGTGTCATGACCTGAGTGTCCCTCAAATGGAACACATACTCCTATCTGAGGAGTTCTAAATCTGAAATAAGGGTCATCGACCCTGAGCTTGAAATACGAGTAGTGGCCTACTGGCCCTGGAAATACAGTGGTGTGCCTCCACCAGAATCGCGAGGGTAATCATTCCTCGCCACTTTTCCCTGAATTTCACTTAGACTTGTGTTCAGTGAGTCAAACACAGAGTAAGACTCTAGTTAAATACACTGGGGTTAGGATTTTCATGATACTAATTCGGCTAAATTAAGCCTAAACGTATACCTACCCCTTTAACCTAGATCTAACCATACGAACTTGTAAATCTAAGTGCATATATCAACATTTTTAATACATGAATTAAAATAATCTGAACTGCTGAACTAAAAGGAGTCGAATTTCTTACAGTGGCGCTTCGACGCTCGTACACGTGTCGAGGAGACATGACGTTCCTTCTCAAAAGATCTGACTGCTAAGAACTTCTTCAATTCCTTGCTCCAACAATCACCAAAAATCTGAAATTCAAAGTATAAGGGTGTAGCCACAGTATAAGATTGGAGAAACCCTAGAATACAAGGAGAAATGACCAAAAATCCGCTCACCGAAATCAAAAGCACTACTACAAAAATTCTCCCCTGGCTAGGGTTAAGGAACTCCCGTCTGAAGTACTTAGAAGGAAGAAGGAGATCGGCTAGGGCTACAGAGGAGGAAGGAGAAACTGACGCTGGTTTCCGGCGAGGAAGGGGATGTCGATCTGGGCACCCGGTGCTCCGACGCTTCCCGCGAGCAGTTACGAGTAACAGAAACGCTGCGGATTGCGGTTTTCCCTTTCGCGATTAGAGGGAGTGCGAGTTATTGGGATGTAGGGGCGCGGTATAAAGGCTGAGGTTCAATAACCGTGAACCGATATAGGGGGGAAATCCCATTTTTTTATCATTACTATTGTTATTTAATTTTTATCATTATTATAATTATTGAAGCCAAATATGACCTCAACGGGAGTTCAAAGAAAAAGGGGTGCAGCCAAAACCTACTTCTCTCAAGTCTCAACCCTCGACTGGATTCAAAGGACCTAAGACTGACCCAAAGCCTCAGCAGGGAGGTTCCACCTCACACCGGAAGATCTCTGAGAGCTTTCCCTCCAAAGCCAAAGCTGGGCTAGGAGCTCCTCAGAAAGCACTGAAATTTGAGAGATAATGATAGCTTGCATTCTAAGGAGCCCTTATGGGTCTATTTATAGCATCTTGCTGACCTGAAATTACTGAAAAGCCCCTAGTTGGTCTGCCAATAGCCGAATCCCGCTGTTTTTCTGAGGGTACTGAAGTAATTTCTTCTGAGGGTAATTAGGACATTCTACCCAAGGCCCTGGGCCCCCCTCGGCGAGAGCAGAGCCGAGGACCTCCTGTCCAGAGCCTGGCGCGAACGCTCTCGCCTGCTTACAGGCGAGAGCCCTTTGAGATTGGAGCCTGGCGCAAGCGCAAGCGTTCCCGCGCTGGCCGCGCTCGACGATCTTGGCCCGCTGTTCTCCGTTCGACGATTCGGTTGCGCTCGCCGATCTTGGATCGACGATCTGGCGCGATCGTTCCCGCCCACTTGGGCGAGATCTTCTTTAGGGTGGGAACTCCTTCGGCTAGCCCAATTGTGACCATTGAGCCTCCTGGTCTGACTCAGCGAATATGGGGTTGTACAATAATGTGCTAATACACTATCATTAGGGAGTGTTATTTAAAATGAATTTTACCTTCACACTCCGCCGGCTCGATTAATTATGCTCCCGATCGGACCCTGAAATTAATTTAAGCGCGACGTCAAAATCTGGGATGTTACAAATATTCCCTCCTAATAAATTTTTGTCCTCGAAAATTGCAAACATACCTGAATCAAAGAGAAATGCATAATCTTCATTGTCACGGAGTTCGTTCTCTCTTTCCCAAATATATTCTGGTCGACCGCAATTCATCCAAAGGACCTTAACCATACAGATCTCTCTGTTTCCGAGCTTCTGAATCCTCGAATCCTCAATCCTGACTGACAAAATACTGATACTGAGATTTGATTCAATCGACGCATCTGTAGTACTGATCACCTGTTTTGGATCTTTGACTGCTCTCCTCAGATAGGAGACATGAAATACGTCATGTAATCCACCCATATCCACAGGTAAGGCCAACGTATATGCAACCTCACCTATGTGCTCTAGCACCTCAAATTGACCCACAAATCTGGGACTCAACTTCTTCATCCGCTTAATCCTAGAGACTCCCTTGACTGGTCTCACCTTCAGGTAAACGTGATATCCAACCTTGAATTCAACTACTCTGTCTCTGGTCGTAGTACTTGACTTATCTGTCCTGAGCAATCCTCATGCGCTCCTGAATGAGTCCGACTCTGTCCGTGGTCTTGTCTATCCATGATTCTTTGCTAGAAGTTCTCTCTTCGCTTTCAACCCAACATAAAGGTGTCCGACAACGCCTGCCATATAAGGCCTCGAATGGTGTCATGCCGATACTTGCCTGAAAACTATTATTATACGAGAATTCCACCAAAGTGACATAATTCTCCCATTTACCCCCAAAGTCTAATATACGCATGTGAAGCATATCTTTCATGGTTTTATTTGTACGCTCTATCTGCCCATCAGTTTGGGGGTGGAAAGCTATGTTGAACTTCAACTGAGTACCTAGACGCTCCTGAATGTATCTATAATCTCTGGCAGTAAATCTACCATCTTTATCTGACACAATAGATTTTGGCACGTCATGAAGCTGAACTATCTCATCCACGTACAACTGAGCCAGCTTTGGACCCTGGTCGGTTCTCTTGTTGGGAATAAAATGTGCAACCTTGGACAGTCGATCAACGATCACCCATATCGAGTCATTCCCATTCTGGGACCTAGGTAGACCATGCACAAAATCCATGAAAATATCTTCAAAAATCCACTCTGGAATTGGAAGAGGTTGCAGCTTGCCTTCAGGCGTTTGGCATTCCGCCTTAACAAACTTGCAAGTCTCGCACTTCCTTACGTAGTCTGAGACATCTCCCTTAAGTGCTGGCCACCAAACTGACTTCTTGAGGTTTGCATACATCTTCGTGCTGTCCGGGTGAATAGAATACCTGGAATTACGAGACTCAACTAAAATATCCTCTCGAAGATGTCCGACATCAGGAATGCACACTCTGCCCTTAAACAACAATAACTCATCACGAACCATGAAATCGTCTCTCTGGCCTGTTCGAGTCAAATCAGAAATCTCTGACATCTTTGGATCTAAGGGCAGGGCATCACGGATCCTCTCTTTGATGTCGCCTTTATCTCAATCCATCCCAAACTGACAGGGCTAAAACTAGGACACGACACCACACTAATCTCTAGCCTTTTCAAGGCTCGCACCAATTCTTCCTGTTGGGTGATGAGAGCATAACTAGAACTCCTTCTACTGAGAGTGTCTGCTATAACATTAGCTTTTCTCGGATAATACTGAATAATCACCTCATAATTTGCTAAAAACTCGAGCCACCTACGCTGCCTCATGTTGAGCTCCTGCTGATCAAAGATGTACTTGAAGCTCTTATGATCTGTGAAAATATCACACCGTACACCATAGAGGTAGTGTCTCCAAATCTTCAATGCATGGATGATAGCTGCTAACTCCAAATCGTGCACAGGGTAATTTCTCTTGTGATTCTTCAGTTGTTTGGACGCAAAAGGTATAACTTTTCCGTACTGCATGAGAACACAACCCAGACCCTGTCCTGAAGCATCACTGTAAATCTGAAAGCCATCTACACCTGAATGAAGACATAGTACTGATGCATCTGATAATCTGTTCTTCAACTGCTCAAAAGCGGACTCGCACTCTATTGTCCAACTAAAAGCTCTTCCTTTTCTGGTAAGCGAAGTCAATGGAAGGGCGATCTTCGAAAAATCTTGAATAAATTTCCTGTAGTAGTCTGCTAAGCAGAGAAAACTACGAACCTCTGCAACTGTCTTCGGCCTTAGCCAATCTCCGATCGCCTCAATCTTCTTTGGATCAACGACAAGTCGATCCCTACTAACCACGTGACCTAAGAATGCCACTTCTAGGAGCCAGAACTCGCACTTAGAAAACTTAGCATATAACTGATTCTGCCTAAGAGTGTTTAAAACTGCCCCGAGATGCGTGACATGCTCCTCCTTGCTCCTGGAATACACTAGGATATCATCAGAAAAAACAATCACGAATCACTTCAAGAACTATCTGAACACCTTGTTCATCAGATCCATAAATGCAGATGAGGCATTGGTCAACCCAAACGACATGATGACAAACTCGAAGTTCCCGTATCTGGTACTAAATGCCGTCTTCTAAATATCTTCATCTCAAATCTTCAACTGATGGTATCCCGACCTCAGATATAACTTGGAATATGAACAAGACCCCTCAAGTTGATCGAACAAGTCATCTATCCTTGGAAGAAGATACTTGTTCTTAATAGTAAGTTTATTCAACTATCGATAGTCGATACACAATCTCAAACTGTCGTCCCTTTTCTTCACAAAAAGGAATGGTGTTCTCCACGACGACATACTGGGTCCGATAAATCCCAAATTAAGTAATTCCTGCAACTGGATTTTTAACTCAGCCAATTCCCGGGGCGTCATGCGATAAGGAGCCTTGACCACTGGCGCAGATTCAGGAACAACGTCAATCTGAAAATCAATCTCTTTGGAGGGAGGAGCACCATGTAGCTCCTCGGGAAAAACATCGGGAAACTCACAGACCACTGGTATCTCTTGCAAAAAGGCTTTAGCTTCCGCATGTATCCACACCAAAAAGGCGGAACACCCTTTACTGACATGCCTCATTGCTTTTACTGAAGAGATGATCAGCTTGGAGACTCCTTTCAAACCTCGAAAGGTAATGAGAGACTGATTAGGTCCTTCTAGCTGAATCTCCTTACTCCTGCAATCTATCTTGGCATTCACGTCAGTTAGTCAATCCATGCCCAAAATTTAATCAAACTCAGCAATAGGCAAAAGGGACGCCTCCACTACGATTTTTGCTCCTCCGAATAAAACTGGCATGCTACACTTACACTAGTCTGCATCACCGAACCGTTAGACATCATGACATCCAATGGAGTCGGGTTGGTGACGACTTCTAAGTCAAGCTTACACGCAAAAGATTATGCTATGAATGAGTGTGATGCACCCGTATCAAAGAGGACCTTAGACGGTATGCAATGAACTATGATGATACCTACATGCAAACCTATATTATTAACGTTTAAGTGTTGTTGGGAGAAGGAGAACTAAATATCTCAAATTTTAAGATTCCAAACCTGTCATCACGTCCTCCTGCTCCTTGGCCTCTTGTTGGCCAAGACCATAGGCTCGAGCCTGAATCAGACCGTGTCCTGAAGCTGGCTTCGGGTCAGTAACCACCACTGTCTTCCCTTTATAGACCCCACTCGAGCCGCCATGCTCGTATTTTGACTAAAAGTCATAATACAGTACAAGTATTAACTTACAAGAAAAGTTTCTGGATAAAGGAAAATCACCAAGCAAAAGATCATATTACCCGATTACCTGCCAACTTTGGGCAATTCCGTGCAAAGTGTCCAGCCCTCTGACACTTGTAACAGACACCTGAAGCAGCCAAACATTCTCCAGAATGATGTCGATTGCATTTAGGGCAAAGTGGGTAGTCTCTGGGCTGACTCCCATACTGATTGCCTTGCTTAGAATTGACCTTTCACTTCTTATTCCAGCGGTCCTTTGGCTGACTCTTATCCTGCTAAAACGGGGACCCACTTTGAGGTCGATTGGGGCGGAAACTATCGCACCTTTGGACTTGCTGCTGGTCAACCTCTAATCTTCTTGCTGTATCCACCAAACTCATGTAATCTGCGTTGACCATGGCCATCAACGGCTGTCTCAAAGAATCTCGCAGGCTATCCACAAAACGGTTGCACCTCTCTACTTCATCTCCCTGCATTGAGCCCGCATATCGAGATAAGTGAGTAAGTTCTCGCTCGTATTCGGTAACTGTCTTATCCCCTTGGAAGTGCCTGAGATACTTCTCCTGGAGATCTCGACGAGCGGAAGGGGGCACAAACCAGTTCGCAAGAGCCCTTGAAAAGTCGCCCCAAGTAAACATATCGGTCGTACTGTTGAAGCCAGGAAAATTTTCCTACTCCAAAAATCGGATCAAGGCAGTCTAAGGTTACCGACCCAACAAATCGGCTTGGCGGCTAGCGGGCTAAAGCACAGAGTTCACCGAACAACAAACAGGACCCTAGGTGCTGCGATAGGGAGGTCCCACCACGTATCCAAAAGCTTAGAAAAAGCAACCCTTTCACAACCAAAAATGGCCGAGCGGGGTACGAGGGAGACTAACTGGTAACTAAGTCGCGACGATTAAAGGGGATAGTTGCAAGGTCGCGACCTGGTCTCTCTGAAAAAGGAATTCAAAGGCTCAGTTGACGTCCAGGAAGGGAAACTTGCGAGCTTTGGCGAGATTTTCAAGTGCCTCTCCTCATACCCCTGGGGTCATATTTATAGGGAAATCCAAAGGGAGAGGGGGTCGTATTTATAACCCCACCCCTTGACGATTAGACGACTTCCTGAGGGAGCTCGCACGACTCGGCGAGTATCACACCTAGTCGCCTACCTGGCGAGTATGCGAGGGGAGCTCGCCATACTCGCTCCGGCCTTCTGATGTATGGCGCGTTGACTCTGACCTCTGTCTTGACTTTTTGATTTTGACTTTTGGTGACCTGGATCTAGAGGGGTCCACCCTCGACGAATACGGGTTGTACATAGTCCCCGCTCTTTTCGAGCGACGTAGGAAATCGGAAAAATCATCCAACACTTATTCAGCGAGCTGCTTGACCGAGTATCCGGGTTGCTCACCATTGACAGATGTCTGCTGAACTCTATAAATGGGGGGGGGGGGGGGGGTTCTCTTTAAGGCACGCAATTTTTGAGCTCGCACGCGATGTCGAATTCTGCCGAAAAAGCCTACCAAGCCAGCCTCGCCGCGCTGTCGGGGTTCTTTGAGCCGACATGCCTCCAGCCAAAAAGAAAAAAACTAAAGAAGCTGAAGAAGGCCCTCGTTTCTAAGACCGACAACCCGCCCCCGCCGTCGGAGAAAGTCGCCTCCCCGACAAAGAAAGTCGCATCCCCGACTGACCAACCTAAGGTTAACGGCCCAACGGATCGACTTGACGGCTAGCGGGCTAAAGCACGGAGATCACCGAACAACAAACATGATCTTAGGTGCTGTGGCAGGGAGGTCGCACCACGTACCCGAAAGTTTAGAAAAAACAACCCATCCACAGCCAAAAATGGCTGAGCGGGGTACAAGGGAGACTAGCTGGTAACTAAGTCGCAACGACTAAAAGGGATAGTCGCAAGGTCGCGGGCTAGTTTCTCTGAAAAAGAAATTCAAAGGCTCAATTGACGTCCAGGAAGGGGAACTTGCGAGCTCTTGGCGAGATTTTCAAGTGCCTCTCCTCGTACCCCTGGGGTCCTATTTATAGGGAAATCCAAAGGGCGGGGGGGGGGGGGTCTTATTTATATCCCCACCCCTCGGCGACTTCCTGGGGGAGCTCACACGACTCAGCGAGTATCACACCTAGTCGCCTACCTGGCGAGTATACGATGAGAGCTCGCCATACTCGCCCCGGCCTTCTTATGCCTGGCGCGTTGACTCTGACATCTGTCTTGACTTGTTGACTTTAACTTCTGATGATCTTGCTCTGGAGGGGTCCACCCTCGACGAATACGGGTTGTACACGTACAACCTGGCAAGACCAAAGGTTACATTAACCCAAACTAAAGATAGAACAATTTTCCAACACAAGAGTAATTTCACAAGACATCTTACCGACAGGATCCTCTGCATATACTTAGTCCACCAAATTTTTGCCTCACCCAGAAGGAGGAAGGTTGTTTGTGGAAACTTTTTATTTTCTGGGCACTCCATAATATTCAACAAATCTCTGGTGTTTGCAATCCAGTCATCCGTATCCATCGGTGTTCCATCTCCACTGTAGTTGGAAGGGTGGAGATCTCTGAAATCCCTTAAGTATCGATCCATACCAATCTCCACTGCTACAGGTGCAGGGACTGGTGCAGGAACTGGATCTGGAATCCCTGCAGGCTGACCTCTCTGAAATTCTAATAATACGACAGTTACTGCCTTGACAATCTGTGTTGCCAAATTAGTCAGTTCCGGTACTGTCGGTGCGGGTGGAGGTGGTGCATTAGTATCACCCATGTCGGTATCAGGAACAACGTTCTGACGGGTGGGTTCCCCCGCTTCACTGGTTCGAGGTGCCTAAAGGGCATAAAAAAAAGAAATTATTAATACCAATGATATAACTGAAAAACAAATCTAATACTGAAGATATTTTCATGCACCCGCGAAAACTAAGAGTTAGATAAAACTTGATGACTCTACTAACAAGAGTTTTCTTCTGACACAATCCTATGACTCTGTGAATTTTTTTTTGTGATCCAGGGATCCTATGACTCTGATACCAATTTGTAACACCCCAACCAAGTTTAACAGGAATCAGCAGTCTGGTCGGGTCCGCGAAAGCAAGTAAACTAAGTAACGGTATATAAACTGGTATAAAGCAGGTAAAAATATTGAAAGTGCTAAAAAGAAAAACTTACAGCGAAAAAATGAAGTAATTCTATGGTTAAAAATGTACCTTGTCAAGTTGAATTCACAGAGCCAACTAAAACTGAAAATATATCGCTAAGAGACTGAATTACCTTCAAATTGGAATAACTTATATATCAAAAACACGGGTGAAATACAACAAATACAAATGTCTGTAAATATAAGCAAATTACAACAACAGTGATATATCTGAACAAACTGACGACTGAGCCGTCT
Organism: Platanthera guangdongensis; assembly: GCA_039583875.1. Taxonomy (NCBI): domain Eukaryota; kingdom Viridiplantae; phylum Streptophyta; class Magnoliopsida; order Asparagales; family Orchidaceae; genus Platanthera; species Platanthera guangdongensis. The sequence continues at coordinate 171,595,397 of CM077148.1, forward strand.
ATCCTAAGCGGATCCCCTGACTCGAGCCTCCTGTAAAAACAAGTTCCAAATAGGTCAGACCCACTGAAGAGTAAGAAAAACTATTCTCTCCAGCAACACTTAAAGAGAAAATTAGGTGAGTAATACTTGAATTTAAAAGTATGTATAACTATTCTAATATTAAACGTGACACTTGAAGTCATGGTCTGACATGAACTCAACCTATCGTGTGATCTAACACACTCTTTTCTTTTCTGTATAAATCGTTGATTTCTGAAGTTTTGAAGTTATATCCGTTGTAAGTTTCAACCCGTTTCACTGACTTTTTATTAACTCATGTCAATAAGGACGACAGTGCACAACCAGAAACCGCATTCTGAGTGACAAATTTGATGGTGCCCTGAACTGGGTGTCCCTCAAATGGAACACAGACTCCTATCTGAGGAGTTCCAAATCTAAAACAAGGGTCATCGACCCTGAGCTTGAAATACATGTGGTGGTCTACTGGCCCTGAAAATACGGTGGTATGCCTCCACCAGAATCGCGAGGGTAATCCTTCCTCACCACTATTTCCTGAATTTCACTTAGACTGTTGTTTAGTGAGTCAAACACGGAGTAGGACTCTAGTTAAATACACTGGGCTTAGGATTTTCATGATACTGATTCGTCTAAATTAAGCCAAAGCGTATACCTACCCCCTTTAACTTGGTTCTAACTATAGGAACTTGTAAATCTAAGTGCATATACCAACATTTTTAATACATGAATTAAAATAATCTGAACTGCTGGACTAAAAGGAGTCGAATTTCTTACAGTGACGCTTCGACGCTCGTACACGCGTCGTGGAGACATGACGTTCCTTCCCAAAAGATCTGACTGCTAAGAACTTCTTCAATCCTTTGCTCCAACAACCATCAAAAATCTGAAATTCAAAGTATAAGGGTGTAGCCACAATATAGGAATGGAGAAACACTAGAATACAAGGAGAAATGACCAAAAATCTGCTTACCGAAATCAAAAGCACTGCTACAAAACTTCTCCCCCGGCTAGGGTTAAGGAACTCCCGTCTCAAGTACTTAGAAAGAAGAAGATCGGCTAGGGATACAGAGGAGGAAGGAGAAACCGACGCTGGTTTCCGGCGAGGAAGGGGGTGTCGATTTGGGCACCCGGTGCTCTGGCGCTTCCCGCGAGCAGTAACGAGCGACGGAAACGCTGCGGATTGCGGTTTTCCTTTTCGCGATGAGAGGGAGTGCGGGTTATCGGGATGGAGGGGCGTGGTATAAAGGATGTGGTTCAATAACTGTGAACCGGTATAGGGGGGAAATCCCCATTTTTTATCATTACTATTGTTATTTAATTTTTATCATTATTATAATATGCTAATACACTATCACTAGTTAGTGCTATTTAAAATGAATGTTACCTTCACACTCTGCCGGGTCGATTAATTAAGCTCGCGATTGGACCCTAAAATTAATTTAAGCGCGACGTCAAAATCTGGGATGTTACAAGGGGTGGTTACAGTGGTCTTACTGGTCGCCGACTGTGAGCGGGTGAACCATCGGTCCTGCGGGGTTCCCTCCAGCTTGGGGCAGCTAGGGTTAAAGAAAAGGGGATGAGAAAGAGAAGGAGAAGGGGGTGAGAGGCTAGAGAGAGAAAAGAGATGAGGGAAAAAATTTCTTCTTGCTTGCCTCTCAAGCCACCACCATCCGGGAATATAAAGAGAGTCACCAAAAGCACCAAAAGTACCATGCCCCCCACTTGGGCTTACACATGTGAGTTCAGATAAAAGTACCAACATAACATTGAAATAAAAAGTGTGAATAAAGAGACGAAAACTAGATATGGCAAAATCTTCATGCCGTGGTGTCCTTCGACGTGCTCGCTTCTTCTATTCCTCGCCGGTGGTATACGCGCCCCCAGTGATGGTCCGGTAACATTGCCGCGGTCGGTGGTAGTTCCGTAACATCACCTTCCTTATCGGAAGACAGCTTGTCCTCAAGCTGAGAGGGTAAGGTCACGATGGGTGCCTCAAGTGGTTCACTGTGAAAACGTTTAAGCTGTTAAACGTGAAATACATTGTGAATGCGCGCGTCCGGGGGCAGGCAGAGCTGATAGGCGACCTCGCCGATTCGCCGAAGAATCTGGAATGGCCCGCAGAAACGAGAGCTCAGTTTGTTGGGCATTGCCGTCGTTCGCAAGGTCTGTTGGCGGTAAGGGCGGCGTTTGAGCCAAACCCACTCGTTTGACGGCGAAGACCACATCACGGTGGCCGCGATTATAAGCTGTCTCCATCCGGTGTTGGGCGCGACACAGATGGTCGCGGGCCGTGGCGAGCAGCTGGTCATGGTCCGCGAGCTCCTGTTCCACCGGAGCTAAAGAGGCGCAGCCTTGTTCGTAGGTAAGCAGCATGGGCGGTTCCCGCCCATAAATCAACTTGAACGGAGTGATCTGGAGGGCCGAATGGTAGGATGTGTTGTAGCAGTACTCGATCCATGGGAGCCATGAGACCCAATCTTTGGGGGGATCCCCTGTTAAAAAACGAAGGTACATCTCCACGGTCTGGTTGATTACCTTCGTTTGGCCGTCCGATGGGGGGTGATAGGCCGAGGAAAAAGCCAAAGTTGTCCCGCTCAATGTGAAGAGCTCTTTCCAAAAGCAACTAGTGAAAACCTTGTCGCGATCGGAGACGATGCTTTTCGACAAGCCATGTAGTCGAAAGCTTTCGGTGAAGAAGAGGTGCGCCACTCGTTCGGCGACGGGGGGTCGAGCTAGTGGAATAAAATGTGCTCCTTTAGAAAATTTGTCCATCACTACCATCAATACAGATTTCCCTTTACTGTGCGGGAGCCCTTCCACGAAATCCATGGACACATTCTCCCATATTTGCGTTGGTATTGGTAATGGTTCTAGTAGGCTGGCGGGAAGGAGGTTGGCCGCCTTCTGTTGTTGACAAATAGTGCATCGGGCGATGCAGTCCTGAATGACGCGGCGTAGCCCCTTCCAATAAAATTCTGCGCAGATGCGGTGGAGTGTCTTGTGGATCCCCTCGTGAGCCCGATCATGCACATCCTTCAAAATGATGGGAATGCGGGGCGAGTCCGACGGAAGATAGACGCGGCCGCGATAGAGGATGAGTCCTTGGTGGGTAGTCCAGGTGGCCGAAGAAGTCCATCCCGGACCCGCTGTAGCAGTTCGGTGAGAGAGGGCGATTTGTGGATGTCGCCCCAGATCGCGTCGAATAGAGGTACGGTCGGCATGGAGATAGCGCAGATAGTGGCGACGATGTCGGTATGGCGGCAGGACAGTGCGTCTGCGGCGCGATTCAAAGCTCCCGCCTTGTATTTGACGGTGAAATCGAATCCCAAAAGCTTGCTTACCCATCGTTGTTGCGACACGGTAGTGAGACGCTGTTCTAAGAGGTATTTCAAACTATAGTGGTCTGTCCGCACCACAAAGGAACAACCACAAAGTACGCCCGCCAGTGTTGAACGGCCTTGGAAAGGCCGATTAGTTCTTGCACGTAGGCGGGTAATTTTTGATGATGGAGTGCTGTTCGACGACTGAACTAAGCAATCGGGTGGCCGTGTTGTTGTAAAACCGCCCCACATCCTTGGGCATAGGCGTCGCATTCGATGAGAAATGGTTCACGGAAGTTTGGAAGTTGAAAGACCGGTGCGGAAACCAAAGCTGTTTGGAGTGCCAAGAAAGCCTGCTGAGCGCCTTCGTTCCATGTAAAGGCCGTGCGTCGCAGGAGAGCCAGAAGTGGTTCTGCTATAGAGCTATATTCGCGAATAAACCTACGGTAGTAGCCCGTGAGTCCCAAGAAGGCTCGGAGATCGCACTGTGATTGTGGAGTTGGCCAAGCGGCGTTGCTTTGAAGTTTCTATGGGTCGGCGGACGCGCTCTGGGCATGCACCACATGGCCGAGGTATGTTACGCTTGTTTGGCCGAACGAGCACTTGGTCTCCTTGAGGGCGAGATGATGACGACAGAGCAAGGTGTGCACTTCTTGGATGTGGCATAGATGCTCGAGCCATGAGTTGCTATAGATAAAGATATCGTCAAAAAATACAAGCACGAACTTGCTGAGAAGAGATTGAAATACCTCGTTCATAAGGGATTGGAAGGTGGATGGCGCGTTCGTCAATCCGAATGACATGACGAGGAATTTAAAATGTCCGTGATGCGTCCGGAAAGCCGTCTTTTCCACGTCCGCGACTGCCATCACCCATGTAGCTTGTCCAGGAGTTCCCCGACCACGAGAATAGGAAACTTATCCTTAACCGTTTTGGCGTTTAGTTCCCGGTAGTCGTCACAAAAACGCCAAGTTTTATCCTTCTTATGGACCAGGATGGCCGGTGAGGAGAACAGAGAGACGCTCTGTTGGATCAGACCGTGCTCGAGCATGGCAGCGCATTGTCTTTCAATTTCATCTTTTTGAAGGAATGGGTAACGGTAGGGTCGCACCACGACGGGGGCCGCACCCGAAATGAGACATATTCGGTGATCTTGGGAATGACGTGGTGGCAATGTTGTCGGCACGGTGAAGGTGTCGCCGAATTGCTGTAGAAGGACGTGGAGATCGTTGGAGGAAGGGTCGGTCGCCTTCCTAGAGGAGGAAAGATTGTGGGAGGCCATGTGGGGAGATGCGCGACCACTCCACTTGACGGGGCCCGTCATGCCACTGCATCGTTAGGTTGTTGAAGTCCCAAGTAATGGATCCCAGAGTGCGGAGCCAACGTACTCCCAACACATGATCAAAGCCTTCAAGATCCACAGCCAAGAGATCCACCTCAAAAGGATATTTGTGGATGGTGATGAGAACTCGACGACACAGTCCCGGGCACGTCATGCTGTGCCCATTTGCCACCGAGACTTGCAGTTGACGGCGAGTTGTAAGGGGGGCTCAGAGGTGTGCGACCATGGTATGTTAGATGAAGTTATGCTTGCTGCCCGAGTCCAGTAGGGCCACGAGTGACGCGCCAGCGAGGGTGACAGGAAGCTGGAGCATTTGGCCTCCTGGGGGGGGGGGAATTAGCATGGATGGAAATTTCCGGCGCTTCGGTATCCGGGTGCTCGTCTTTGTCGTTCGAGGGGCCGTCCACCTCAATGGTAAAGAGACGCTTGCAACGGTGGTTGGGACCGAATTGCTCTTCGTAGTTGAAGCAAAGTCCTTTTGCTCGGCGGTCAGCTATCTCCGCATTGGGAAGACGACGACAAGAGGGCGTTGTGGGTTTGTCGGGCTGTCGCAGTGGTTGCGCTGTTGATGCGGAGGAAAAAGAGGTAGAGCGGATGGACGCGCCTTGGTCCCGACGGTAGAAATTGTGCCGGTCGAGGAGGATGCGGCGTTTGCACGTCCGAGCGATACTCATGGCTGTAGTGAGGTCGGGAGGGTCCTGAAATTCAATGTTTAGGCGAAGCCGTTCATGAAGTCCTGTCGTGAAGAACGAGACCTGTTGATCGATTCGAACGGTTGGGGCACGGACGAGCAGTTGTTGAAAACGGTCCAGATAAGTCTCCAATGACCCCATTTGGCGGAGCGCGATGAGGTCGTCGAGGGGGTTGGCCCGGTATGATGTCCCGAAACGCAATGTGCAAGACTTCTTGAACTCGTCTCACTGGAGGTAGGGACGCTCGCGTTGGAGTTGTGAGAACCATAGCTAAGCGGCTCTGTTATGGTGGAATGACGCGAGGCTCAGTCGATCGTCATCGGTGGTACGTTGGTTGGAGAAGAAGATTTCACACTTATGGCTCCAGGAGAGAGAATCATCCTGTTCGTCAAACACCGAAAAGTCTAGCTGGGTGTCGCGGGGCGCGGCCGAGCCCTCGACACGGTGGTCGGAATAACCATCGTGGTAATCGTTCTCCGGTGCAGACTGCTGGCTCGTCGGGCATCCCAGTGTCGCAACACCGACGAAAAGTTGGGTGATGCGGTTGTCGAAATCCCCAAAACGAATATCCATGTGGTCGAGCCGGTCGAGGAGTTGCTGGAATTGTTTGCAATCCACCATCAGCGGAGTAGAGTGCGTCAGCAGGAGGCTGAGGCTGGCGGGTTCGGCGAGACAGGGCGCGCTTCTCGGACACGAGCAGGCGGCCAATTCCGCGCTGGCGGTAGCGGTCTGCGGTCAGAGGGGAGGAAAAGCATCTGATACCAGTATGTTACGGGTCGCCCGCTGTGAGCGGGTGAACTGGCGGTCCCGCGGGGTTCCCTCCAGCTTGGGGTGGATAGGGTTAGAGAAAAGGGGATTAGATGGAGAAGGAGAAGGGGGTGAGAGGCTAGAGATAGAAAAGAGACGAGGGAAAAGATTTCTTCTTGCTTGCCCCTCAAGCCACCCCCATCCGGGAATATAAAGAGAGTCACCAAAAGCACCAAAAGTAGCATGCCCCCTACTTGGGCTTACACATGTGGGTTCAAATAAAAGTACCAACATAACATTGAAATAAAAAGTGCGAATAAATAGACAAAAACTCGATAGGGCGAAATCTTCATGCTGTGGTGTCCTTCGACGTGCTCGCTTCCTCTATTCCGCGTCGGCGGTATATGCACCCCTAGTGAGGGTCAGGTAACATCGCCGTGGTCGGTGGTAGCTCCGTAACAGGTAACACGCGGCTATCCGCAGACCGTAACCACCCTAATTAATATTTGCATACCGACTTAGTATAGTTTAATGCACATATATTTTAATAATTTTACTATGCTCAGACCGATATAATTTTAGTCAGTTGCACCCAGTTATAATGGATGGTTATACTGGTGGTTACATGGGTGGTTATCCGTATAACGGACGATGGAGATTGCGTGGGGATGATCAGACGACCAAGCGGGGGACGACCTCGCGGAGGCCGCCCTTGCGTCGGGAGGCCAGCGGGGGCCGGCAGGGTGGAGGCCTTCCGCGCTCCGGGCGGCCGAGCGGGGGCCGGCATCCTAGAGGCCGACCAGCCGGAGGCCGCCTACGAGCCGGGCGGCCGAGCGGGCATCGGGCGGTCGAGCGGAGGCCGGCCACCCCCCACCCCACCGCCATGTGTGCGAGGTGTGCGGCCGCAAGGCGGTGCCTTAAGGAGCGGCAGAAGCTGGGTGGCCGCCATGGGCAGTTGGCGCGTGCGCGGGTCGAGCGTATGGCAGTTCCGACGGTTAGCACATGGATCGCGCGTGAGGATCGTACGCGTGGTGGTTTTTTTTCATAACTCCCCACTTGATTAGTGGGAGACATAGAAATTTCAGCTATTTGAAACCCAAAATTCCTATAAATTGAGGGAGACCCATCAAATATGATATATATTATACTAATACTATTATTGTTAATTTAATATCATTATATTTTTGTATAAATAAAAATAATATATATAAATATATACATTAAAAGAATATGCATATCTCAACAAAATTTAATTTTATATTTATATGCATGATAGGGCCCCCCTAATATCATGGGAAGTCCGTACTTTGGATAGCAAAAACACCCACCTCCTGTACGTGGAACCTCACTAATGTCATGACCGGAATCATCGTCAGGCCGCACCAACTAATGACACTATATGGGCACATGGTCGCGCGCGGACGTCTGCCTCCTCCACACACTGCCGCGCGAGCGCAATGCCGCACACGCACACCCCTGCACGCAAGGGCCGCATTGGCCGTCCGCGCGTGGTCGCGAGGGCCGCGGCCGGCCCCCCTGCCCGCAACCGCGAGGGCCGCGGCTGGTCCCACTCCCTTGGCCCTCCGCATGCGGCAGATAGGGCTGGAGGCCCTCCGGCCAGAGTCGCCCTCCCCGACCGAGTTCCTTGCCGCCAGTCGGCCCTCTGTCTATCGCCGGTCGTTCCTCCACCATCCGATCGTCCTCACACGATCTCTACTGTCCGATGTGCGAGTAACCACCTACATAACCACCAACGTAACCACCCAATATGGAGGTGCGAATAATCGTATGGGTGCGCGCATAGTAATATTATAAAAATATATGCGTCATAATTTATAAAGTATCGACTTGGAAATAGTATATAGGTTGGTTATGCTCTGCGGATAGTCGCATAATCACCATAACCACCATAAGGCCTATAAGTAGGACTCAGGTATCTCCATCATTTCCATCTTCTTCTTCTCCCGCTTCGCCATCTACACACGTCAGAGCTCCCTATCTCTTAAAGATCTCCTTTGCCCTCGAAAACCCCTTCGAAGATCTTCGGGCGCCTTCGTTTAAAGACATTCATCCTCCATCAAGCACCACTATACACAATCCATTCCGCGCACACCGCAACAAGCATTCTGCGCGCAACGCGCCCATCGATCACAATGCTCTCGACTCAGCAAGAAGCCCTCCAGTCCGCTCTCAAGACCGCTCCCGAGCGCGCCTCCACGCGCTCCGCTCTCAAGATTGCTCCCAAGCACGCTCCTACATGCTCCGCTCAAGGCTCTGTTGCGCACGATAAGAGACAAGTCACAAACCAGAAGACGCACAGAGCGCGCCTCTCCAGACACCAGAGAAAAACCAAAGACTCCAGAATGTGCCAAGCGCATCACTCCAACACTCGAGCATCAACAGGAGAGCCCAGGGCATTTCTCCACCGCAACTTACAAAATACTTAGTTCCGCAAGAGATGGCCTGTCACCCTCGGAGCCCTCTCTCTCATCCCCTATAAATTGTAACTAGGAGCGGCCTGTCGCCCTTGCTTTCTCTTAATAGTTTTGTACAACAAAAAGAAATAGTGAAAGTTTGATCGGCACAGTTTCGGCCACGTGATTTTTCACCTCTTTTCGAGATTTTTCACGTTAAAAAAAGTTTTTTGCCAGCCCTCTACTTTTCTCTTTAACTGATTGCACGCTCGACCTCTCCCAGCCTAAGACGGTCCAATCTAGGCCGATTTTGAGGAGCCTCAAGTGACCCGCAACAAAACATATTTATTATATTTATTTATTAATATATAAAATACCGCCCGATATAATATTTTGAGATTAAATTTTCGGGCTCAAAGGCCCGCCCAGTTACCTAAGCCTGCGTCCGGTTTTCGGCTCACCGGCCCGCCCACTCAGTTTACCAGTTCTTGGCCGATCCGTTGCGGTAGCAAGCCTTGAGCCTTGATTGGATCGGCCGGGGGCCCGGTCAATGGTCCAACTTGTTAAACCGGCCATTCAGGTCCAATTTTTAAAAGCTTGCATTGAAGATAATTTAAGCTGTCAGACAGGATTATGCAAATGGTAAATAAAGAAAAGATATCTAGTCATTTTTTGAAAGTTCAAAGGAACTTTGAAGTGGCCTGGATAAATATAAAAGTATAAAAGTATACATGTGAATGTGAGCAAGGACTCTACTTGAACATCTCATGAGTAATGAATAATGACTTCCATAATTAGTAATACAATTTGAGTACGGGTCTGTTTGGGTGGGTGGAGGCAGTCAGAGATGGAGCAATTGGAGATGTAGAAAACAATGTTATTGAATGGATCTTTGTCCCTGCAGTTGAATTCAGTCCTGTTTGTTTTGGCAGTGAGAATTGGAGCGGTGAGAATGAGAGCGGTGACAATGAAGCGGTGAGAATGGAAGGGTGGCTACGGTCTCAAAAGAGCGACGGTTGTGGGAATTGGGTGGTTATCAAAATAATTTTTTTAGCATTGGTGTTTTCCCTCAATGGATATAGAGCAAAAACGTCCAAACAAATAGAGCGATTACACATAAATTGGCGTTTTTGAGGATCGGTGGTTCTTCATTCTAAATGAAGGCATTCAAATGGCAAAAAAATAATGTCTGTGGCTTTTTGAAAGCGTAACCGAGAAAAAAAGTCCACAAACTATGCGCAAGTTTATGGACGCTATTTCATAGGGGATTTAAAAACTCCGGTAAAGAAACTTAAGAGTAGTAAAGGTTCCAAGCTACAACAAGTATGGGACGAGCAGGGTTGGAGTATATGAATCGTGATCAATTTTTTGATAAAACAATGAGGCGTGCATTATGTGTTGATTAACACAAGAGGAAGAACGGTAAAAAGATCCGAGGATGAGCACACAAGAACACAAGTTTTGTTTGTATTGAAATATCTTGCTGTCTTTTACATTCCAAACAACACAAAGGGATATATATCTTTATTATATAATACAATATGCATATTTGGATCACACCATGAAACTCATCTGGACCGTCCGATCTTCAAAGAATTGTTTCTGGCCATTGAATTCATAGACATTGGCCTGCAAATAACACATAATACAGTCAACAAAGGATAAAAACAAGACAAATACAGTCATAGTCAAAATTGATGTTGCCTATGACACAAAATTACAACACCGGTTTATATCTAATACCGGTTTAAACATATCTGGTTTAATACTAGCATAACCCTCCCTTAAACTGGATTTATATTTAGCCCTGAGAAGAGCAGAATGCGACATCGATGGCCTTCTTTTCTACTTGCTCAAGAATGAAATGGAATTTCATTTCAATGTGTTTGCTTTTTCTCGGAATCACCGAATTTTTTGCAAGGTGAATGGTGGAGGTGTTGTCTCAATAGATTGGTATAGCTTTTTCTTCTTTATTTCCTTCTATTTCTGATATAAGATTTCTGAGCCAGATGGCTTCACAAGCAGAGTTACTAAGGGCACCATACTCTGCCTCTGTGGTTGACAATGCCACAGTAGGTTGTTTCCTAGATGCCCATATTATAGCCTTGGATCCGAGATGGAAGATGTGCTCGCTGGTACTGTGCCTATCATCTTTACAAGATCCCCAATCAGAATCAGAGTACCCAGTAACTCTGACTTCTGAATCTGAGGTGTATAGCAGACCCAAAGTCGAAGTTCCTTTTAAGTAGCGCAAAATCCGTTTTGCGTCTACCTGGATACAATATTGCTGCATTTTCAATATCCGACCGAGTGTGAGTGAGATATAGAAGAGATCCAATGAGAGTTCTATATTCCGCTGCATCCACTTTTTCTTCTTCTGAGAATTTAGATAATTTGAGCCCAGATTCCATAGGTGTAATAGCAGGATTACACAATTGCATCTGAAATTTGCACAGAAAATCATTTGTATACTTTTATTGGGAAAGATTTATACCATTAGTAGATTGATGTATTTGTAGGCCTAAAAAATAGCATGCAGGACCTAAATCAGTCATTTGGTATTGATGTTGCATTATTGAGATGAAGTTCTTGATCATTATATTAGAGCTTCCTGAGACTAACAGGTCATCAACATATAGAGCTACTATAAGGAAATGCTCAGAAGTCCTATTAATATAAAGTGATGGATCAGAAGGACTTGTCTGGAAATTTTGAGTAAGCATATATGCATCTATGTGATTGTTCCAGGCATGTGGTGCCTGCTGAAGACCATAAACTTTCCCTTTATCATTCCCATCTTTCTCAAATCCCAGAGGATGGTCCACTTAGATTTCATGTATTTCATTGTTTAGAAAAGTTGTTTTAACATCTACTTGGTAGACTTAATAGTGATATTGTGCAGCATAAGCAAGGAAAAGACGGGTAGTGTCCATTCTTACCACGGGAGCAAAAGTATCAAAGTAATCTCAGCCAAATATTTGGGTAAAGCCTCTTGCAACGAGCCTGACTTTATATTTGGCAATAGTACAATTTGCATTTAATTTAAGTTTGAACAACCATTTCAAACCTACTATGTTTTTCTGGACTGTTCTTTGCACTAACTGCCAGAGCTTTTCTCCATACCTCTTCTTTCCGCGCGTCTTCAAAATTCTGTGGTGTAGTAACTGACAAGGCCATTTCGGTTGTATCAACATATATCTCCTGCAAGCTTCATGTGTGGATAGGCGATGAGGATGATGAGGAATTAGAATCAGATGATCCTGACAAATGCTTTGCTGGAGCTTCCTCAACAAATTCAGGATCAGTGACTTGGATGGGGTGCTCCATTGGCCCAGCCGTCACTGAGGGTGATGGGACATTATCTGACTACCAATTCCACACACTGTATTCATCAAATTTCACATTACGGCTGGTAATGGTCTTCTTAGTGGCAGGATGATAAAGTTTATATGCTTTTGAAGCATCATTGTTCCCAACAAACAAATACCTTTCACCTTTTTTATCTAGATTATCTTGACTGATGATAGGGATTATAGAATAAGCCGCACAACCAAATATTTTTACATGGGAAATAGATGGTTTGTGTTTATACAAGAGTTCATATGGGGTTTTATCCTTTAATACTTTTGTAATACACCTATTAAGAAAATAAATGACTGTATTACAGGCCTCTGCCCAGTATTCTTTAGGAATTTGTTTGTTCAACATAAGACTTCTAGCCATCTCAACCACTGATCTATTTCTCATTTTCACTATGCCATTTTGCCGGGGAGATCTTGGGGCTGTCAACTCTCTTTTAATACCATTTAGCTCACAAAAATTTATGAATTGGGTAGAGGTAAATTCCTCACCTCTATCTGACCTTAAGCACTTAATTTTTCTCTCAAATTCCTTTTCAACTTTTAATTTGAAGAGTTTGAGCAATGCTAAGGCTTCATTTTTGAATTGCAAGGAATAGATCCACATGAATATGGTATGATCATCAATAATCTGCAGAAAATAAAATTTACCTCCTAATGATTTAGTGGTTGAAGGGCCCCATATCTCCATGTGAAAAAGATCCAAAGAAGCTTGAGCTCTGCTCCTTGATGTTGTTGGAAATGAAGTAGTGTGTATCTTTGACTCAGCACAGATGGTGCAAAAATATCCTCCCTGTTGTAATGATGGTAACCCAAATACCAAATTACGTTTGGCCATTTGAAGAAGAGCAGCCCAATGAATGTGCCCCAGTCGAGCATGCCATAAAATAGGAATAGAAGAAGATACTTGTTGCTGTGGAGATAACACTTGAAGGGATAGCTGAGACATATCTAAGGTAAACATATTATTTTTTGACATGGGAGCAACAACTATAACCTTTCCACTTGAGGTGTCGATGATTTGACACACATCATCCTTGAGGTTTAATTCATAACCTTTGCTCAATAACTGCCCCACACCAAGTAAATTCTGAGCAAGGGAATGAACATAATTTACCTCAGTGATGTCTCTTGTTCCTCCAGACTGAGAGGATATTGCTACTGTGCCTTTGTCTTCATTTGGTATGGATCTTCCATCTCCTACATGAATCACAACTTTATATGTCTCATCTAAGGTTACAAAATTAGATTTTGTATTTGACATATGGCTTGAACAGCCACTGTCCACAAACCACAAAGATTGTACTTAAGTGGTTGCCTGAAAACATGTGTAAAGCATGTCCACTCTATCTTCTTGAACCTCTTTCCCTTTTTCACTGAATTGGGCTTGTTCTTTGGAACTATGCCAACAGTCTTTGGCTGAGTGATTTGGTATTCAGCACGGTTTGCATCTGGAGTAACAGTCTTTAGAATCATGAGTCATTTTATACATATGATGCAATACTTTTGGTTTTTATACCCAGCTGCAAATTGGGGTCCAGTTACAAGATGAGGTCCAGATTTAGTTTTATAATTTACCTTCTTTTGTGTTCCTGACAAGAATTTAAAAGGTACTGAATAAGCAGCTTGGGTAGGTGCCTTCCATTCTGCTTTGGGTTTCATCATAAGTTTAGTTTGTAGAGCTTGTTCAATTGGTTGAGCATCCTTTGGCAGCCGTTCTTCATGAGATTTGAGAGAACCAATGAGTTCAGTCAAGGAGAGACAGGTAAGATCTTTTGCCTCTTTAATAGCCTGTTGAAATTTGTGAAGTGAAAGTGGGTGATGGGCAGGCCGGGCGGTCTCAGCGGCCTGAGCGGTCTGAGTCCGCGGCCTGGGCGGACTGCTGGTTGCGACCTGGGTGACCAGGCTTGGTGGCTTGGCTGTTCTTGTGGAGCGGCCTGTGCGGCCTGTGTTTGCAGCCTGGGTGACCTGACTTGGTGGCTTGGCTGTTCTTGAGGAGCAGCCTGTGCGGCCTGGTGTGCGGCCTGTGCGGCTTGGTATGCGGCCTGGGCGGACTAGGTGTGCGACCTGCATGATCCATGACCAAGGAAGTCTTAGCGACTTGAGCATCTAGTGGAGCGGCCTGAGCGGACTGTGTTTGACAGACTGTTGGCGGTGCTCAGCTTGTTCTGCGGCCTAGCAGTCAACCAGTTCTTGAGTAACCAAGCGGATTAGAAGTTGTATGCGCGGGTTATTGGCGGACTTGTGTTTTTGCGTCCGCGGAGTCCGCATTTGTGAACTGGCTTTGAAGATGGGCTTTGGTCCTTGCTGAGCTCTCCATGATGGGATGGATGTTTCACATCCATGTGGCGGACTGACCTGATGATTGACGATCTGGATCTTCTGTGTCCGCCGTGCTCGCGCCAGTTGCTTGGTGGGCTGCTGGACTTGGTCATACTCTGTGACAAGTCCATGGTGTCCGCAGAGTCCGCCGAGTCCGCTGTTGACCGGGCGGACTGCCTGTTGGTCGTGGACTCGTGGCGGGCTATGGCGTGTTGTTGGCGAGTTGTGCGGGCTGCCTCTTTGTCCGCGTACAGTATGCATACTGATGCAACAAGAGTTGTAGTTGTGTCCGCATGTTGTGGTAAATTGCGGACTGATGCAGCATGAGCTGCGAGTGTGTCCGCATGCTGTATTGAGTGGCGGACTGGCGCTATGCTTGCGTTGGGCGGGCTGGCGCAGTGCCTGTGTTGTGCGAGCTGGCAATGTGTCCGCATAGTGGGCGGACTGTCTTTGACCTGGCTCCTGGAGGTTTGGAGTTTGGCCAAGTCCTTGCGGACTGTTTGTGTTAGTGCGCGGGCTGAGACGGTGACTCTATTCATTAGGGTGGTGACCACACTCCTCACCTCACCTATAAATAGACCCCCCCGACACATCTACAGTAACTGAGTGAACAGTAAGTGAGAGCTTGGTTAATTGTTGCGGTCTGGTTTTTTCTATCCACGCGGGTTGAGCAGAGTTAACTGTTTGCTGTTGCAGGTTGTGCGGCTAACACTGAGGAGCCAGAGGTTTGGCTTTGACTGCGGTCAGCATCAGTGAAGTTGCGGTTTCAATCAGCGGTTTCAGCAGGTCGCGTGCGGCTTGTTAGTTTCTCTGCTTCAGCATTTCCAAGTTCAATAACCTGTCCGCTATACTCGGCGGACTAGGCGGTCTGTTCCTCAGTTCGACAGCGGCTTGTAACAGTCGGCGAATAACGGTGTGTCCGCGTGACTTCGCGGTTTCGGCAGACTCCGTGTTCTATTCGGTTTTTAGCAGCAGCAGTTCAGACGGCTTCGGCGACTTGGCGGACTAGGCGGTCTCGACGGCTGCAGTTCTGTCCGCGCGATCTGTTTGAGTTGTATTGTTTCCTGTTTTCCTGTGTACTGGCGAAATCATGTCTCGCCATGTATACCTCACATTGTAAAGAAGAATAAAAGAATATATGATCTGCTTGCCCCTTGTGATTGCTTTGGTTGATTAAGCTTGCTTTCCTGGTTTCCGCACGATCAAGGTGTGATCTTGATAGTCCTGAGGATATTAATTTGGCATTACGCTATCTTGGTGACCACTTTGAGAAAATTCAACATGGTATCAGAGCCAGGTTCAGTTGCGTGAGCAGTGATCAACTGGTGGTGTTGCTCTGTGCTTCTGATTAGCTTAACTAGAGTTTGCTGCAATGGAAGGGAGCTATGCAAGAGGTCTGAGTATTGAACTCTTGACCACGACTAACTTCAAGAAGTGGAAGTCGTGCATGAAGAGTTTTCTTCTTGGCGAGGAGCTATGGGAGGTCGTCGGTGGTGACGACAGGCAGGAGGTTACTGTTGCTTTTGGGACTGCTGAGCAGGTGAGGCTCTGGAGAAAAACTAATGCAAAGGCAGAGTTTGTTCTCAAGAGGGCTGTTTCACCGGAGTTGTTTGATCACATCATTGGGTGTGAGTCAGCTGCTGATATCTGGACAACCATTGATGAGTTGTTCAACAGGAATAATGTAGCAAGACTACAGTTCTTGGAGAATGAGTTGGCCAGGACAACTCAAGGAGACCTGACTATCTCTAAGTACTTCTTAAAGGTGAAGAGTCTGTGTGCAGAGATATCAGAGCTTGATCCTGATGAGCCTATTTCTGAGGCCAAGTTAAAGAGACACATTATCCGCGGCTTGCGGAAGGAGTTTGTTGTCTTTGTAACCTCGGTACAAGGCTGGGCAACTCAGCCATCTCTGCTGGAGCTTGAGAATTTGCTTGCGTCGCAGGAAAGTTTGGCTAGGCAGATGACATGAGTGACTATCTCTGAAGGAGGTAGTGAAGCGCTGTTCACAGGCAAGAAGAAGAAGAGATGAGAAGGGAAGAAGAAGAATACTGCTGCTGAAAATGAGCCTTCAACTTCTTATCAGGCAGAGAGGAGCGCTGCTCTTAAGAAGGATTGGAAGAAGAACTTGAAGTGCTACATGTGTCATCGGCGGGGACACTTCAAGCGTGACTGTAAGGTCAAACTGCAGCTTGGGCATGCTGCAGACAATGAAGAAGCTTGCTCAAAGTCTGAGGAAGCTGGATGGGGCGGAGATTTCATGACAGACACTTGTGTCTGTGCTTTGTCCGTTGTTGACTTCAACGATGAATGGATTGTGGACTCCGGGTATGGTCATCACCTCACCGGAGACAAGTCGAAGTTCTCTTCTCTGCAAGCTTACTCAGGTAACGAAGCTATCATAACTGCTGATAATATTGTTTATGCAGTAGAGAATGAGGAGGTTGTGTCTTTGGGTAGTGATAAGGGGCCACTCACGTTAAGGAGTGTGTATCACGTACCGGGCATGAAGAAGAATTTATTCTCTGTGACCAGTGTGGTAGACGCGGGTTATCACGTTCTGTTTGGGCCAACAGAAGTGAAGTTCCTTCGCAACGTATCAGCGGTAAAGCCTGATGTTGCTCATGTTGGGAGGAGAGTAAAGAACTTATTTGTTCTTGCAACAAACCCTTATGTTGATCGGATTAGATCAAACGATAGCGCTGCTATATGACACGAGAGGCTGGGGCATGTAGGAATGGATAAGTTGAAAGCTATGACAAACAGGAGCCTTATAAGAGCCTTGCCTAAGCTAACTTCCTTTGGTGATGATCACATTTGCGCGGGATGTCAGTACGGCAAGGCTCATCGCCTTCCGTTTGATAAGTCACAAACGAGGAGCAAGAGACCATTGGAGTGTATCCATGGTGACTTGATGAGACCAACCGTCACTGCTAGCCTTGGAGGGAGCAGATATATGCTTGTGTTGATTGATGACTACTCAAGATATACTTGAGTTTATTTCTTGAAGGAGAAGTCAGAAGCTTTCCAGATGTTTGTCAAGTTTAAGGAGCTAGTGGAGGGCCGACTTAGCTTGCGGATCAAGAAGCTTAGAACAGACAACGGTGGTGAGTTTGTCTCCTCCGAGTTTTCTAACTTGTGCAGGAAGCACAAGATCCAAAGAGAGCTTACTTGTGCTCATACTCCACAACAAAATGGAGTAGCGGAGCGGAAGATCCGTTATCTGACGGAAACCTGCAAGTGTTGGCTTCATGCGAAAGACATTCCTAGGTCCTTTTGGGCAGAGGGGATTTCTTGTGCTGCTTACGTCATCAATCGAATGCCGCTCAACCCGATCAACATGAAGTCTCCTTTTGAGATGTTACTGAAGGAGAAGCCAAGTGTGGAACACCTTCGGGTGTTTGGATCAACTTGCTATGTGCATGTCCCTGATGCTTCAAGGACAAAGTTTGATGCGAAGGCAATGAAGCTTGTTTTTGTTGGCTACGATGAGCGGAAGAAGGGATGGAAATGCATGGACCCTGCGACAAAGAAGTTTGTTGTATTAAGAGACGTGGTCTTTGATGAACTGACGTCGTATGGAGGAGGCTTGGTTGAGCTATTTGAGAGCAAGGTTGATGAAGAGCAGAAGGTGGCTGCTGAAATTCTTGAAGAGGAGCTTGTTTCACCTGCAGCTCCTGTTGCTTCAAACTCTGAGGCTGAGGCTTCTGGCTCAGGAAGCAGGGGGAGCATTGCTCAAAGCTTGCCCGAAGTTGGAGTTGAACCTGAAGAAGCAACGGAGGTGGTGAGCAAAGAGCAGACCCTTCGGAGATCAAAGAGGGTTATTAAGCCACCAGCTCGGTACTGTGATGAGAATGCAGTGAGTTTTGTCTCTTGCTTCTTTGCAGGTCCTCTGGATGAGCGAGAGCCTACAAACTTCAATGAGACTACTGGAGTCAAGGAGTGAGATGATGCCATGAAGGATGTTGAAGTTAGTGACCGGGCGGTCTGGCGGTCTGGCTTGGCGGGTTGATGACCGCACGGTTTGGCGGTTACCCTTCAGCGGTTTGGTTGCTGTGTGTTGCTGTCTGAGGTCCAATCGGTCTAGCGGTCTCCCATGGCGATCTCTCTCTCTCTGGTAGTAGCCGAGCGGTTAGCCCTTCTGCCTAACCGCGCGGCTTGTGCGGTTTGTGTCTGTATAGTCCGCTTGTGTCATGTAAATTTTTTGTCCCACATCTCTTATTTGTATTCTCTCTTCTCTCCTCTATTCTATATAAGGGAGGTCATACCTTTGTAATAGATACCTTTTTCGGATAATAAAGTTTCAGTTAAAACCATTTCAGTTTGTTTTTGTTCGGTTCTTACATGGTATCAGAGGACTCGATCTACTCCTCCTGATTCTGTTCCTTCCCTGTCCGCGCGGCTTGTCTCGCCGGTTTGCACCCTGTCCGCGCGGCCTCTTCCTCTCCTTGTCGTTGCCCTCTGTGTGCGCGACTTTTTTGTTTCCTGTTCTAAGTCGCCGCCTCCTGTCGCCGCGACCTGTTTTGTCGCTGCTCCTGTTCGAGCGGCCTGTCCTCTAGCCGTTCGACTTCTTCCCCTCTGCTTGGGTCTGCGGCTTGGTCGTGGCTTTTCTGGCCGCTGGTTTCTACCCTCGTGACCGCTGCAGCTTTTCTTCTTCCTATCCGTGCGGGTTGTTTCCTAACCGCCCGACTTCCCTTTTCCTGCTCCTATGGCTCTTTCTGATGCTTCTACTGCCACCACCCCTGTCACTAATCCGGCTCCGCCTTTTCCACCTACTCCTTCCGGGAACCTTGGCACCATTTCCAAGCTTGTCGGCTCCAACTACCCGGATTGGAGCGTCTCTTTCACCTTTCTACTCCGCTCGCAACGCAAACGCCACCATCTCGTTGATGACCCACCTTCTATCACTTCACCTCTCTTTGATGACTGAGATGCGAGTGACGCACTTGTGCGTACTTGACTCGCTAACAGTCTTTCCGATGAGTGCCTTCCCGTCATCCGTCATGATGAGACGGTCAAGGCCGCTTGGCTTCATCTTGCCGCTCTGTACTCCAAGGGGGCTCAGACGTCCCGCATCTATACGTTGTATGCGGACCTCTTTGCCCGTCCTACCTTGTCTCCTGCTGCTGCCTACCAACAGGTTCAGGCTCTTGGGGCTGAGATTCTTCAGAATCGCCCCTTTTCTGCGGATTTGGCTCAACAACACAAGCACTTCCAGGAGTTTCTGGTTGTGTGTTATCTTCTCCGGCTTCCTGATACTTATGACATGATCCGCCAACAAATTCTGGGTGAGGCGGAATCTCCTACCTTAGATGCCACCGCTGTCCGCATCGCTGCTGTCACCTCTCTCCTTCAGCGCCCACTTCTACCCGCTCCTCCTCCACCGGACAACTATTCTCATCACACTCAGCGGAGTGGCTCTGGTAGTCGCCGTCACCAGTCCGGCGGCCGTGCTTCTTCCCGCTACCTTTGCTCTCACTGTGGCCGCACCGGACATACTTCCGAACGCTGCTGGACGAAGCATCCCCATCTTCGCCCCTCCGGTGAATCTTCCAAGCCGTCTGCCTCTGTTGTCACATCCTCAGGTAGTGCCCACATGGTGACTCAAGGTAAATGGCTCATCGACTCTGGTGCAACTAATCACATGACGGGCAATCCTCAGTACTTCTCTTTACTCGAACAACATGATCGGTTGCCCCCGATCCTCGTTGCGGACGGTTCTCCCTCCCCGGTTCATGGGACGGGAGTGGTTCATGTTACTCCGTCACTACGACTAGCGGACACTCTCTATGTGCCCAAATTTCCGTGCAATCTATTGTCTGTTACCTCTTTATGCAAGCAGCTTCAGTGTTCTGTGACATTTACTCCGACTTCTTGTTCTTTTCAGGATCTGAGCTCCCACCGGACGATTGCTACTGGGACTGAGAGCGGCGGCCTCTACTTCCTCGACAACGTTTCCGCCTTGTCCGCCTTCTCCTCTTCTTGTACGGATCTTCTCCAGTGACATCTCCGCCTCGGTCATCCTCCACCACGACTTCTACATCAGCTTCTGCCCCACCTCCCTCCCTCCAGTACTCCTCTCCAATGCGACGCCTGTCAACTAGACAAGCATCACCGTTCCTCCTTCCCCCCGAAGCAAGGTCGGGGCTCTACTCGTCCTTTTGATCTTGTCCACTCCGATGTCTGGGGACCTGCTCCTACCCTCACCGTTGGCCGGGGTAGTTCTTATTTTGTAACTTTTATAGATGATTTTTCTCGATGTACTTGGGTGTATCTTCTACGAGATCGCTCTGAACTTTTAGATGTATGGATCTCTTTTTATCAGTTAATTAAAACTCAGTTTAATGTTTGTATTAAAACCTTTCGCTCCGACAATGCTAAAGAGTATCTGAGTCATGCTTTTACATCTTTTTGTGTGCAACATGACATTATTCATCAGAATAGCTGTCTTTACACCTCCCAACAAAATGGGGTGGCGGAACGCAAAAACCGTCACCTCCTCGATGTGACTCGCACATTGATGACCCAGATGCATGTCTCTCGCTCTTATTGGGGCTATGCTGTTCTCCTTGCCTGCTACCTCATCAATCGCATTCCATCCACCGTTCTCCACGGGAAAACACCATTCTCCATTCTGTATCCGGGCAAGGAGCCTTTTCCTCTCCCTCTCCGAATCTTTGGATGCACTGCATTTGTGCATGCCCCATCTGCCACCCGTGACAAGCTATCCCCTCGCTCCACCAAATGTGTCTTTCTGGGGTACTCCACCACTCAGAAAGGCTACTGTTGCTTTAACCCTGTTCTTCGTCAGCAGTTCGTCTCTGCTGACGTTACCTTCTTCGAGAATGCCTCCTACTTCTCGGCTGAATCCTCCTCTCTTTCCCCCGCTTCCTCTCCTCTTCCCCCAGCTTCTGATTCTCCTGCTATTCCCTTCGTTCCCTCGTCTCCTACCGAGATATCCACCCCTCCGCCATCTCCGTCCCCTCCTCTCGCTCCACCTCTCTCTCCCACTTCTCCATCACCATCTCCATCCTCTCCGCCGCCGTCGCTCTCTTCTCCCGGGCCAGCTCTCTCTGCCACGGACGCTCCGGATACCGAGGGGGCCGCCGACCTGGATCTCCTTGTGGCTCTTCACAAAGGGTTGCGGACATGTACCCTACACCCCCTTGCTGTTGTTGTTTTATATGATCGTCTTACCCCTTCTCGCAGGGCCTTTGCGCTGGCTATCTCTGCCACTGCCACGCCTCGTTCCTATCAGGAGGCCCTTGATATTCCCCACTGGAAGCTGGCCATGGATGAGGAAATGACGACCCTCACGGAGCGGGGTACCTGGACTCTTGTTCCTCCTCCCTTCGGTACTGATGTTGTTGGCTGTCGCTGGGTCTTTGTGGTCAAATTTGGCCCCGACGGCACGATGGACCGTTATAAAGCTCGCCTTGTTGCTAAGGGCTTTACTCAGACATATGGAGTTGATTACTTTGACACTTTCTCTCCGGTGGCTCGTCTCAGCACCATCCGAGTCCTTCTCTCTGTGGCGGTCAATCGAGAGTGGCTGATTTCGCAGCTGGATGTCAAGAATGCCTTCCTTTATGGTGATCTTCAGGAGGCCTCCTATATGGAGCAACCTCCTAGGTATGTTGCTCAGGGGGAGACCCGAGTATGCCGGTTGAAGAAGACAATCTATCGCCTCAAGCAGAGCCCTCGAGCTTGGTTTGGCAAGTTCAGCGGCATCGTGGCGGCCGTTGGTTTTGTGCGCAGCTCTGCCGATCACTCGTTATTTATTCGCAAAACCTCCTCGGGCCTGGTAGTTCTTGCTGTGTACGTCGATGATATTCTTCTCACTGACGATGATCAGGAAGGGGTAGCCTTGACAAAGTGGCATCTTCGTCAACATCTGGTCACGAAAGATATGGGCTCTCCGAAGTACTTTTTGGGGATTGAAATCTCTCGGAAGCCCAACTCCTTAGTCCTCTCCTAGCGTAAGTATGCTCTAGATCTTTTAAAAGAAGCAGAATTGACTGGAGCCAAACCTGCCCGATGCCCCATGACTATTGGAGAAGACAAAACCTGGACGGATGATTCGCCCCTTCTTTCAGATACTACGCGGTACAGACGTTTAGTTGATAAGCTCATATATCTCACAGTGACCAGACCCGACATTTCCTATGCTGTGGGGAAGGTGAGTCAATTCATGCAAGCTCCTAAGGAGTGCCATCTACAGTCCGCCTTGAGGATCTTGGAGTATGTCAAAGCAACGCCTGGGAAAGGATTACTCTTTCAGAAGAATGGTCACCTGAGGGTTGAAGCATACTCAGATGCGAGTTACGCTGATGACAAAGGGGATCACAAATCTACCTCCGGTTTCTGCACCTTTGTTGGGGGAAATCTGGTAAGCTGGAAGAGCAAGAAGCAGTCTGTTGTTTATAGGTCCAGTGCTGAAGCAGAGTATCGGAGTATGACATCGACCACTTGTGAGTTAAAATGGCTACGGGCTCTCATGCTGGATTTAGGAGAGGTCTACCACCATCCTCTACCTATGTTTTGTGAAAACAAGGCTGCCATATACATCTCCAAAAATCCAGTCTTTCATGAAAGAACCAAGCACATTGAGGTCGACTGTCATTTCATTCGAGAAGAGATTTTGAAAGAATAAATTTGCACTCCCTTCGTCACTTCTGATAAAGAGCCGACTGACATCTTCACCAAGCCAGTATCTACCTCTTTTCTTCATATTTGTGACAAGCTGGGCATGATCGATATATATGCTCCAGCTTGAGGGGGAGTGTTGAAGTTAGTGACCGGACGGTCTGGCGCTCTGGCTTGGCGGGTTGATGACCGCACGGTTTGGCGGTTACCCTTCAGCGGTTTGGTTGCTGTGTATTGCTGTCTGAGGTCCAAGCGGTCTAGCGGTCTCCCATGGCGATCACTCTCTCTCTGGTAGTAGCCGAGCGGTTAGCCCTTCTGCCTAACCGCGCGGCTTGTGCGGTTTGTGTCTGTATAGTCCGCTTGTGTCATGTAAATTTTTTGTCCAACATCTCTTATTTGTATTCTCTCTTCTCTCCTCCATTCTATATAAGGGAGGCCATACCTTTGTAATAGATACATTTTTCGGATAATAAAGTTTCAGTTAAAACCATTTCGGTTTGTTTTTGTTCGGTTCTTACAAAGGAAGAGATTGCTGCTCTCAAAAAGAATGAAACCTGGGATCTTGTGCCCAAGGTTGATGGCATTACTCCATTGACTTGCAAGTGGGTGTTTAAGTTGAAGAAGAAGGCTGATGGGAGCATTGATAGATACAAAGCTCGCCTGGTTGCTCGAGGATTCTCACAGCAGTATGAAGAAGACTATGAGGAGACTTTTAGTCCAGTTGCAAAGATGACTTCGGTTCGGGTGGTGATCGCCTTGGCTGCTTGCAAGGGATGTAGGATATAGCAGCTTGATGTGAAGAATGCTTTTCTTTACGGAGAAATTGATAAGGACATCTTCATGTATCAGCCACTTGGATTTGTTTCTGAAGTTCATCCGGACTATGTCTGCAAGCTCAGGAAGAATCTCTACGGGTTGAAGCAAGCTCCTAGAGCTTGGTATGGAAAAATAGCAGAGTATCTTCAATTCTGCGGTTATCTTGCTTCCAATTCGGATTCTAGCTTGTTCGTCAAAAAGAAGGGGGAGCTGCAAGTCTTGGTCCTGCTGTATGTTGATGACATGATCATCACAAGGAATTCGGAAGAGGAGGTAGCTAGGCTCATGGCTGAGCTTGCTATACGCTTTGAGATGAAGGACTTGGGAGAGCTTCATCATTTCCTTGGTCTCGAAATGGCGAGGAAGGAGAGCGGGATACTCATTTGCCAAAAGGGTTATGCGGATCGCATTGTGAATCGATTCGGCATGGGTGAAGGAAAGAGTTGCTCTACTCCACTGGAACATGGGCTGAAGCTTCGACGAGATGAGGGAAAGATTCTTCCTGATCCTTTGGTGTTCAAAGCTCTAGTTGGGAGCTTGATCTACCTGACGATTACAAGGCCAGATATTGTTTACGCAGTTGACCGAGTAAGTCGGTTTATGGCTGAACCAAGGAAGTCTCATCTGGTGGCGGCAAAGAATATCTTGAAGTATGTCAAAGCGACTTCTGATATGAGATTCCTCTATAGTATGGACACATTGTTTTCTTTGCTTGGATACACGGATGCTGATTATGGTGGTGACTCGGATGATCGAAGATCAACTTCGGGTTATGTGTTCACTTGTGAATCAGCTTGTATCTCGTGTTGTAGCAAGAAGCAGGACTCAGTGTCAGAGTATACTACAGAAATAGAGTACAAGGCTTCGGCCTTGGCTGCTCGGGAAGCCATCTGGTTGAGGAGGCTGATAGAGGATGTTCATGAAGAAGTGCAAGGACCTACTTTGCTCCGAGGTGACAATGAGAGTGCTCTCAAACTGGTGAACAATCCAGTGTGTCACGCAAGGACCAAGCATATTGAGATCGAACACCACTTCATAAGGGAGAAGGTGTTCGAGGGATCTCTTTTGGTCGGGCATGTTCGGAGTGAAGATAATCTTACTGACATCTTCACGAAGCCGTTGTCGAAGGGGCCATTTCAGCGATTACGAAGCTTGGTGGGCTTGATCACCACTTCTCACTTCAAGGGGGAGTGTTGAAATTTGTGAAGTGAAAGTGGGTGATGGGCCGGCCGGGCGGTCTAAGCTGCCTGAGCGGGCTGAGTCCGCGGTCTGGGCGGACTGCTGGTTGCGGCCTGGGTGGCCAGGCTTGGTGACTTGACTGTTCTTGTGGGGCGGCCTGTGCGGCCTGTGTTTGCAGCCTGGGTGACCTGACTTGGTGGCTTGGCTGTTCTTGAGGAGCGGCCTGTGCGGCCTGTGCGGCCTGGTATGCGGCCTGGGCGGACTAGTTGTACGGCCTGGATGATCCATGGCCAAGGAAGTCTTAGCGACTTGGGCATCTAGTGGAGTGACCTGAGCGGACTGTGTTTGACAGACTATTGACGGTGCTCAGCTTGTTCTGCGGCCTAGCAGTCAACCAGTTCTTGAGTAACCAAGCGGATTGGAAGTTGTATCCGCGGGTTATTGGCAGACTTGTGTTTTTGCGTCCGCGGAGTCCGCATTTGTGAACTGGCTTTGAAGATGGGCTTTGGTCCTTGCTGAGCTCTCCATGATGGGATGGATGTTTCACATCCACGTGGCGGACTGACCTGATGATTGGCGGTCTGGATCTTCTATGTTCGCCGTGCTCGCGTCAGTTGCTTGGTGGGCTGCTGGACTTGGTCATACTCTGTGACAAGTCCATGGTATCCGCAGAGTCCGCCGAGTCCGCTGTTGACCGGGCGGACTGCCTGTTGGTCGTAGACTCGTGGCGGGCTATGGCGTGTTGTTGGCGAGCCGTGCGGGCTGCCTCTTTGTCCGCGTACAGTATGCAGACTGATGCAACAAGAGTTGTAGTTGTGTCCGCATGTTGTGGTAAATTGCGGACTGATGCAGCATGAGTTGCGAGTGTGTCCGCATGCTGTGTTGAGTGGCGGACTGACGCTATGCTTGCGTTGGGCGGGCTGGCGCAGTGCCTGTGTTGTGCGAGCTGGCAATGTGTCCGCATAGTGGGCAGACTGTCTTTGACCTGGCTCCTGGAGGTTTGGAGTTTCGCCAAGTCCTTGCGGACTTGGCGGACTGTTTGTGTTAGCGCGCGAGCTGAGACGGTGACTCTATTCATTAGGGTGGTGACCACACTCCTCACCTCACCTATAAATAGACCCCCCGACACATCTACAGTAACTGAGTGAACAGTAAGTGAGGGGTTGGTTAATTGTTGCGGTCTGGTTTTTTCTATCCGCGCGGGTTGAGCAGAGTTAACTGTTTGTTGTTGCAGGTTGTGCGGCTAACACTGAGGAGCCAGGGGTTTGGCTTTGACTACGGTCAACATCAGTGAAGTTGCGGTTTCAATCAGCGCTTTCAGCAGGTCGCGTGCGGCCTGTTAGTTTCTCTGCTTCAGCATTTCCCAGTTCAATAACCTGTCCGCTATACTCGACGAACTATGCGGTCTGTTCCTCAGTTCGGCAGCGGCTTGTAGCAGTCGGCGAATAATGGTGTGTCCGCGTGATCTCGCGGTTTCGTCGGACTACGTGTTCTATTTGGTTTCTAGCAGCAGCAGTTTGGGCGGCTTCGGCGACTTGGCGGACTAGGCGGTCTCGGCGGCTGCAGTTCTGTCCGCGCGATCTGTTTGAGTTGTATTGTTTCCTGTGTACTGGCGAAATCATGTCTTGGCATGTATACCTTGCATTGTAAAGAAGAATAAAAGAATATATGATCTGCTTGCCCCTTGTGATTGTTTTGGTTGATTAAGCTTGCTTTCCTGGTTTCCGCGCGATCAAGGTGTGATCTTGATAGTCCCGAGGATATTAATTTGACATTAGGCTATCTTGGTGAACACTTTGAGAAAATTCAACATAGCCTTTGCAGCAGGACTAAAAGGAGGTGTCAAGCTTCGTAAAATCTTTGGCACTACCTTCTGATCTTCAATCATATCGCCATAGCTTTGTATTTGATTAATCAATTTGATAGTTCTTGTGATAAAGTAATCAACATCCTCACCTGATTTCATCCGCAGTAATTCATACTCAGTCCATGGGCACTGTAATTTCATAGCAATGACTTTCGTACTGCCTTTGTATTCCATTTTTAAGGTATCCCATGCCCTTTTTGGCAGTTTCTGCAGCTATAATTCTTGAGAAAACAACTTCAGATATACCTTAATGAATTAGAGATATAGCTCTGGCATCTTTTATCCTAATTTCATCAATTTGTTTTTAGGATAAAGGACTATAATTGTGCTTGTTTGTGTTTCTTCAGGATATTGAGGCCCATTACAGACCAATTCCCAGAGACCTTGGGAAATAAACACAAATTTCATTTGTATACTTCAATTATCATACCTTTCACCGTCAAAGATGGGTATGGAGGCCTGAGAGTAAGAAAAGGAGGCAGAGGGAGACGACGATGCTGCCATGAAATTCAATGAAGATTTTCAGAACCGTAAACAGTCCAAGAAGAA
This sequence comes from Platanthera guangdongensis, assembly GCA_039583875.1. Lineage (NCBI taxonomy): Eukaryota > Viridiplantae > Streptophyta > Magnoliopsida > Asparagales > Orchidaceae > Platanthera > Platanthera guangdongensis. The sequence continues at coordinate 171,622,668 of CM077148.1, forward strand.
GTTTTGTTTGTATTGAAATATCTTTCTCTTACATTCCAAACAACACAAAGGGATATATATAGAGAAAGGCACAGCTGCCAACAAAGGATATGAACAAGACAAATACAGTCATAGTTAAAATTGGCTTTTCCTATGACACAAAATTACAACAACCGTTTATATCTAATACCGGTTTAAACATATCTGGTTTAATAGTAACATTATGTTCGACTCGATGAATTGCAGAACAAAGCATATAAACTTGGTATATCCTAATAATACAATGCCAGAAAAGTTGTGAGATTATCTAATTTTTTTTATTGTAGTACTGTTTTTGAGTTTATGGAATCACTCAGTAAATTTCACTGTTTAGATTTTGTTAAGATAACTTACACAAAAGGGTCATAGAATGGTTCATTTAGAGCCCATTTCATCCCTAGGGATTACCCTCGTCTGCTGTTTCCCACCTTTTTTTGCGCCACCTCAGCTCGCACCCCGATGTGCCCACTACTATGCCTGCAAGACCAATGTGCCCGCAAGCCGCTCTCTGTTGCGGCCACTTCTCTAGCACCCGCGCAAGACTCCATTGGAGACCGCTCCTTCCGAGCCTGCGCGCAGTCCATTGCCCCTCCTGTATTCAGAACTCACATGTGTGGTTATTCCCGCGAGACCTCGCCCTAGCGTTAAGCAGTGTTAACCTTGTAGTTACTCCTGGCTGGTTTTCTTCTTCTGTGTTTGCCACCGTGTACTGTGCGACCTCTACGCCCACAACCTGAGCTCGCAAACCCTCTTACCTGTGCGAGCACCACCTTGTGTTGTCATCATCTGCAAGCTCGCTCCTTCCATCTTGTGCGGTCTCCACCTTGTGCATGACCCCCTCCAGTGTTCGCCGAGCCCGCACACGGTGACCAGCCCGACTTGATTCGGTCTCCACCTTGGGCGGACAGGTTCTTGTGTTCTCCTATCTTTGACTCAATTGATCGTCCGATCTCGCGTACACTAGCTTGGTGGTCCCATTCTTGAGGTTGACATGGGCACGCATGCTGCCCTTGATCACTCTCCCTGAAGTGTGGGATGAGCTTTGTATTACCGCTATCTCCCTTAGTGACAATTAATTTTTTGTTGAGTGAGTGCACTCGGCGCGTTGTGTTCTCCAGACCAATAAGGCTCCATCATCTCACTCAGGCACCATCTACTGAGCCCCCCCGAGTAATGTCTCCACTTCAATCGCGAATTCAGAATTCTATGGACTCTGAACCATATCGCATGACCATGTATCATGAGACGGACAAAGCCACGTGCACGAATACTAGCTTGGTGGTCCCATTCTTGAGGTCGACATGTGCACGCATGCTGCCACCGATTCCTCCACCCTGCTTGCCCTTGCGCACTCTTCCTGAAGTGCGGGATGAGCTCTGTATTACCGCTATCTCCCTTAGTGGCAATTAGATTTTTGTCGAGTGGGTACACTCGGTGCGTCATGTTCTCCAGACCAATAAGGCTCCTTCATCATCTCACTCAGGCACCATCTACTGAGCCCCCCCCCCCCCCCCCCCCCCCCCCCCCCCCCAGTAACGGCTCAACGATGATGGGCACATTCAATCGCGAATTTTGAATTTTATGGACTCTGAACCATATCGCATGACCATGTATCATGAGACGGACAAAACCATGTGAGATGAACTTCACTCCCTTTATTCTGGCAAGGGAAGTCTGCAACACCACCCATACGACATTTTCACAGACCTCCAGTCTCTTGAACCTGGAGTGAATGGAGACTTGACCTCCTTTGTTGTGAGGTCCAAAACTCTCGTAGAGAACATCACCCTCCTACGTTGGATCTCGCCACCCAACGTGCTAAGAAAGAAACTGTTGGTATTGCAAGATGATGGTTCATGTCCCTACATCTTCCACGGCTTCTACACTACCGCGCCGTGTTGTTCCTATCACCTCTACCTCTCATCCTCTTCATCCCACCCCGACCACCATACCGTCCAACCCCCCCTATTCGCGTGTACACTGTACCCTCTACTGCTAATGATCCGAGGTCTGCTGATCCGACGCGACCTTTACCGGTCACCCATTGTCTAATTATGTTTCATTGCATCGACTGTCTCCGGTGCTTCACCAATTTACGACTTTTTTGTCATCTATTTTCACCTATACTTCTCTGCAGGAGGCTCTTCAGCATCCGGGGTGACAACATACTATGGATGAGGAAATGATTTCTCTCCGGGCAAATCAAACTTGAGACTTTGTCCCTCTTCCTCCTGGACAAATGTGTACGCCTATATTTCCGGTGTCGTTAGCCCTACTCTCTTACGCATGTGCGTTCCATCAAGGAATTCCACGCCATCATTGGTGTCTCCGAGCCGGAGATCACCTTAGAGGACTTCGAGTCCCTCGAGCTAATTAGAGGGTGACGGTGCAGTGGACATCACCTCACCTACTTTTCACCGCTTGGAGCTGCCCCGTTTCTCGGTGGGCGGCATTTCAGGGCCTCAGACCATGAAGCTGGCAGGCACGTGTGATTATTCCATTGTGGTCATGGTGGACAGTGGTGCTAGCCATAACTTCCTATCAGCCTTGTTGGCGCACCAACTTCACCTTCCTTTGGTTCACTCTCCTGATTTTACAGTCTGTCTGGGCGATGGGCCTCGCTGGCCAACCCATTGGTGTTGCACCACTCTCTCCTTGATGGTGGGATCCTGCCCAATGACTGCGGACTTCTAGGCCTTCAGCCTCAGCGGTATTGACGTCATTCTGGGAGTGGCTTTGTTTCGCACGCTGGGTGAAGTGTGGGTCAACTAGGCGAGTATGACTTTGCAGTTCCTCCAGGAGGGCTAGACGTGCCGCCTAGTGGGCGACTCCGCTCTGTTTCGCTCTTCGGTCTCCGCTCGTGCGATTCAGTGGACCGTCGACTTTTCCGCATGGCTTTGCCCGCTCTCTGCCCCGACACCGCCGCCTCTTTCACACCCGATCGACCTTCAGGCGTTACTCGCCGAGTTTGATGACATCTTTGAGGCCCGACCGACCTCCCTCCAGCTCGCCCAACTGATCATGTCATTCCCCTCCAGCCCGGTACCGTGGCGGTGTCGGGACACCCTTACCGCTACGACCATGTGCAGAAGGACGAGATCAAGCAGTTTGTCCGTGAGATGTTGATGGGGGGCCTCATGGCCCTCATCCTCCTGTTGTGGGCTTGCTTCGTTGAGGATTGTTGGAGTCGGAGATATAAGGGGCAAGTCCTAGAATGGTGAAGGAGGAGATGAGAGAGGAAGAAACCCTAGAGGGTGGAGAAAGGAGAGAAGAGCTTAGAGAGAGAGAGGAATTTTAGAGAGATAAAGAGAACTTCATTTCTTCATTGCCTCCTTCCAATACAAGACAAGCCCCCCTTAAATAAGGTGTCAAGGGCATGGGTGTAAAAACCCGCTACAACTAAATACGTGAAGTATTAAATATATAAAAAAGACTACACCCTAAGCCCTTAAACAAATAAGAAATACTACATAAAATATTAAGTAGCTAGATAACCGACGAGGGACCATAACACCTCCCCAGTGTGAGCCCTTTCTCCAGCCCGGTCTTCCTGGTCCGGAAGAAGGACGGTAGCTCGCTGTTTTCCGCGGACTACCGGGAGCTTAACATAGCTATCATTCCGGACAAGTACCGGATCCCAGATATTCAGGAGCTCCTTGACGAGCTTGACAACACCATATTCTTCAACAAGACGCACTATAGAATTTTATTTGCAACCCTTTTTTAATAACACACTTGATATAAGATCAGTAAATTTAAAAACAATTTAGATTATATCCATTTAAACTTTATAATGGAAATCATTTCAATGCATTTTAAAGCATTTTTGTCCGTCTCTTTAGATTATGAACTTTAAGTTCTTCTGATTCAATGTGTCATTCTCTTTTATTCTTGTTGGTTTAGGGTTTAGGGGTGCAATGACTAACAATCTTTGCTCAGGATAGCTGCAAGGAGATGGATGAGATCGAATGCCAGAAGTGTGAAGGCCCAATTCTCTGTGCTAACAACTGCGACTTCTGTGGGAGTGCAATGACTAACAATCTTTGATCAAAATGCAATCAAGATCTCGTGATGAAGCAACAAGCGATCAAACTAGTGTAGCCGGCTGCCGTATCTTCTTCTTCGCACTCTCCGTCATTGGAGCCCGTGTTGAAGGATTCAGAGAAGATAATTGCGGAAATCACCGAAATTGTGGCAAAAAAACTGGTAGAGGAGACAACACTGGGCAAGCGATTGAGGCGGCCTGCGAGACAACTAGAAAATAGGGTTTCACATGAGAAGGGGGTCATGGAGGTAAGAGCATAAATCTGGATAAAAAAAACTATGTATTATTTACATTACGGTGTGCCCAGAACCAAAATAAGTGTGCTTCTTACAATACTCTTTTTTTTTATGCACAAATATACAAAATTGCTTTTTTATGAATGATGATGTTTATTAATAAATAATGATTAACAATTACTCTCAAAGCTTGCAATTGTTGTATTAATATGATTAAGGCTCCGTTTGAACATAAAAGTGGATGAAGTTTTTTAGGTGAACTTTTAACGAATGACAATTTAACCCTCATATTCGTGACCACCACCACCGTGCCAAACAGAACATGCCTAAATGACGACAATGAAATTAGCTTGTGATCTTAATGCAGTGCAATACAGAGCTTATTTGTTGAACTACAACTGCAGTTCTGCAGTATTGGCGAGTGCCGCATGCAAAGATAAACATCTACTGTTAGAACTGATTTGTGTGATCAGGAGGATTTATTTTGAGGATGTTGTAGGAAATCATGTAGGGTTCCATTTGGGGGGACTTATTTTCACCGGTCAAGCGATTACGATCACTTGAACCGGGCCTTAATTAAGGTCCAGTTCATGCCGTCGTAACCGTTTGACCTGTAAAAATAAGCCCCCCAAACAGAGCCTAGGTTTGATACATGATTTCTAATGTCGTTCTACATCAAATTTCAGTCCTCCTGAAGTTATAGGTTGATGCTGCTTTTAAAGAATATTGTATATTCTTCAATTAGTAATCTTACATGCTGTATATTCTTCCTGTATATACATGAGCATTTTCAAGCAGACTCCGCTTGTGTTTGATGTTTTTGCTCGCATGAAATTTGTGCTATGCATGTGCCCATTGCTCTCGGCCCGTGATCGATAGGAATGCCTTCCCGCTTGCACACCTCGAGCTCATAAGTGATCAAGCGATATATAGATGGAGAATATATCGTGACATTGCGCTCGGGGTATGCGAGTGGTGTTGCATTCCTGTCAATCATAGGCGAAGCCCGTCTACCCGTGAGTAGCGAGCATGGGTTTCATGCGGTCGGAGCTTGCCTAGATGTAAGCGAAATTTGCCCGCGCGGTCATGCTCATGTGTATGTGTGTGTGCATATATCAATTCCCTTAATCATGCAAGTAAATATGTAATCAATATAAATTAATTGGCAAAATATCAAAATCAGTCGTCAACATTTGAGGGCCATTTAAAATAAGGCCTTAAATTGTTATAAGCAAATCATAATTGGCTACTAGCAGCTCAAAAATAATCCGATTCTTTTTTCTTAAAGTGTTTTTTCTAAAACTCCTGAATGTTGCGCTTAAACCAAGCTTTCACACCACTTCACGATTTTGGGGTTCGCACGGACAAAACGACGATGCTTCTCGTCGTTTAGGGTTTACGGTCTTGTCGTTCTTCCAGTGCGCCCCCATTTCGCGGCCGACGGGCCTCGTCGGGATTCTTATTTACCATCTCGCCATCGCTTCTTTCTTCATGCTCTATACCGCTCGCTTGACATCGATTCCTTATTCGTGCCCTACAACTTCCATCCGGTGAATTAACGGCAAAGTGCCCGGAGGTGGCGACGGCCGGTTGCGAAGGAAGCGCCTGGAGTCGACGGGGGTTGCGGCCGTGTGGTGCGCAGCCGCGCAGTGTGGCCGCAGGAGGTGCGGTCTCGTGGGCTGGCCCATGGGGCTGCGCAGGGGAGCGTGCCTGCAGACTGACTGCGTGCGGTCGCACGGGGGTGCGACCGCATAGGATGGATGCATGCGGGCCACGCGTGCGCTGGACCCGCGCGCAGGTTGCGCGGGGTGTGGTCGCGCGTGCGTGGCCTTGCATTGCACGCACATCGGGCACTCCTTCACATCCCTGTCGTGCATGTGCACAGGTTCGACTTCCTCCTTGGGGCTTCCCGGGCATGTGGCTTCGACGTGTGTGATCGGTCCGGTCGAGCTCATGCGTACTCGTTCTGAGTCTTGTCAGTTTTAGAAATTTCAAGGAGGCATCAAAGGCCCCAAAATTTTGCGAGTCATGATTCGTGAATCGATGAACGTGAAAATTTTCAAGCTCAATCATTATGACTTGGGGCCGTGGACTCGAGATCATTTTTGTACGTGTCATTTTTGTTTGCAGTGTGAAATACCCCCTTGGTTGGGCCTTGATATGAGCGCTCACGTCTTGGAGTCACTCGTGCCTACTTCCCGGGGGATGCCTGGGTGGTGACTCCCACGGTTGACTGTTCGTGCGTGGTGCATGTGGCATGCCGCAGAAACGCCCTTTGCTTTGCATCTTGTGTGTTGTGCTGGTGCGGAGGCGCGTTGCTTTTCACATTCCCTTTTGTACGTAATGGTGCGAGTTTATGCGCCTACCAAATGTCAGGAGTCTAGTAGGCCTTGGAGTATCTAGCACTCTTACGATCCTTGTGTGTTGTTGCTGGCGATTTTCACAGAGTGTTAGTGGCGAGAGTTTGCCGCTTGCCCGCGACGGGGGAGGACTCTTTCCCCCTGCCTAGGTAGTGCAAATGGACTTGGGAGTCCTTTTGTACAGGGAGGCAGCGATGGACCTCGACCCGCACGTGCTTTGAGAGTCCCTGGTGAGGAAACCTTGCCTGCTTTTGTTTGAGGAGGAACAGAGTCTGCATGTAGGGTAATGGTGATGAACCTTCATTTGATCTTGTTTTGGGAGAACCGGGGTTCGTCCAGCTGAAGGTGACGAAGAACCTTTGTACGTTCGCACCTTAGGAGGACCGGGTCTGTTTGGGTGAAGGTGGTAAAGAAACTTTTTTTGTTCTCGCTTCAGGAAGACCTGGGTCTGCCCGGGTGGAGGTGGCGAAGAACCTTCGTTCATTCACGCCTCAGGAGAACCGAGGTCCGTCTAGGTGGATGTGGCAAATTACCTTTGTTCATCGCGCCTTAGGAGGACTGGGGTCCGTCCGGGTGGAGGTGGAGAAGAACCTTTATTCTTTCATGCCTCCGGAGGACCAGGGTCTGCCCGGATGGAGGTGACGAAGAACCTTTATTCATTTACGCCTCAGGAGGACCGAGGTTTGTTTGGGTGGAGGTGACGAAAAATCTTTGTTCGTTCGCGCCTTAAGAGAACCAGTGTTTGTCTGAATGAAGGTGTAGATGGACCTTTGTCCACCTCACCTGGGAGGCGCAGATAGACCTTTGTCTGTCTCGCCTAAGGTGCAAAAGGGCTTTCGCCGATCTCACCTAAGGTGCAGAAAGACTTTCGCCAGTCTCGTCTGGGAGGTACTGTCACAACCCACATTTTTTCCATATTAAATAATACGTCAGAGTAAGAGAAAATACACGTCGTGATGCCACGCCGTGCAGGGGACAACTGCAGACGCTAAGACGACTCATCCTCACGTTTACTTTATGTAAAAGACTTATGAAATTAAGTTAAAAATACATATAAGTTCTTGAGTTTACTGACTGTGTCCCTCGGTCGGGTGGATCACTAGTCCATATGTGAGAAAATATATAAGTTTATGTAGCGGAAAATACTTCGTTTGATTCATTTGTTATCCTATATGAGAATGAAAGCCTAGTATAATGTAATGATGATGCGACTTCTACATTTAATATAAATAAAAAAACTTTTATAGTGCTTAAAAGTATTAAGTCTTGTAGTTAAAAAGTTATGTCATGTCAATATTCCAGAATGCTGTCTTGTATACTTAAAAGTAACTATATGCATCCTAACATAAAACCTTCCCAGAGAGCAAGTATAAAACAAGCAATAAGAAATCGCAGTAAAGGCAACAAGTAGTCTAACATAGAAAAGTCTAAGACTATGGGCGCCAACAACTGACACGAATCCATAGGAAAATTCGACAAGTCTAAACAAAGACAACTACCTCAAAGCTCTGAGGTGGAAACAAACGGCCGCAACAACTCGCAGCACCAGAAACACAACTCTGTCAACTAAACTTGCTACTGCTCTGGACCTGAGACATTCAAAAGAAGAACACCTAGGAAGCAAGTTATAAGTGGTGCAAAAAGTATAGGTAGACCAAACAAACCTGAAGGTGAATGAAAATCTACAAGACGACTGCAACAAAAGGGCAGTAGCAGAGCAACAGAAACAAAACAGTAAATCTAGCTGAGCAAGAAAGGAATCACAATAGCTGGACAAAACAGAGTGTCAAACATCAGAAGTTCATACATTCATCTTTATTTATTATTCATGTTATTCATAATTTAAAAGAGACTGATCAACTCAACATGAAAGAGTACTGTGCCGGGAAAAAGGTCCACACCGCACACAAACCTAGCCAAAAAGGGCACTATGCCGAAAGAGAAACCCCAACACGCACAAACCATCAGCTAAGGTAATGTGCCAGGGATGAAGGTCCACAAAGCGCACAGACTCAACCATAAGGTACTATGCTGAGGGAGAAACCCCAACGCGCACAGACCATCAGAGTTTTCTTTAGTTACATAATTATACACATATAGTTTTTTTTATTCAACATGGACTAACAGTCAACAGACTTTAAATCGAATATTAAAGAAGTTGACACTTTAAAGGGGCACTTACCAACAGGGACTTACCCGACGAGAATTCAAAGTGGGTCAACAAATGACTTGGACTGCATAAGGGCATTGGAAGGGTTAAGCAAGGTGAAGTACGATCAAAACGACTCAATAAATAAAGTGACACGACAACTACATTTGTTTACCAAATCTACGGGATACAATTTGAGAGAAATGATTCTAGGTGAAACACACTTCATAATCCAAGACAATTAACTAACAATTCGAAGATAAAGCTAACTTAAACATGTCAAATCTAAGAAATATGGCTAAAATTTGGAAGAAAAGAGCAAGAGGGAGGGCAAGAACACCACTTGCCTCATTTTTTACAGGAAAAATTCTCCAAATCACTCCTCATCACCAACTGAGTTGCAGCTCAATTGGTGATGAGGAGTGGTAATAAGACTCTCTTATCAAGGTTGCGGGTTCGAGACCCCGTGGCAATAAACTACCGCTGCAGATAAACATGCGCAGATATTTGGTTGGAGTGCAATGAGCCTGCAGGCCTTGATGTTTAGGCTTACTACCAGTGCCGCCGTGGGGCGAGACAAGCCGTCAGGCCGAGGAAGGGTTATGGTGGGCCTCTGAGCTCTAAACCCGGGCTGCTGGTAGGCCGGCGATGCCGTGGGGCGGCCTAGTGGGCCTCAACCCGGGTCGCTACAAAAAAAGTGCACTTTTTTTGTAACGACCCGGGTTTAGGCCCTCAAGGCCTCCCCACGACATCGCCTGACCCACCACGCAGCCCCGGAAGGCAACCTCGCACCACAGGCGGTACAGCTGGAATCTACAAGGCATGCGGGCCGTACACCCCAAAGTATCTCGTGCCTGTTTATCGGCCGCGCACATTGTTGCCACGGGGTTTCGAACACGAGACCTTGATAAGGAGCCTTTAATACCACTCCTCATCACCAACTGAGCCAACAATGCACGCGGCCGATAAACATGTGTGAGATGCTTTGGGGTTTACGGCCTACAGGCCTTGTAGATTCCGGCTGTACCACTCGTGGTACCAGGTTTCCTTCCTGGGCTGCTTGGTGGGCCGAGCGATGCCGTGGGGCGGCCTTGAGGGCCTAAACCCGGGTTGTTACAGGTACAGAAAGGCTTTCGCCAGTCTTGCCCAAGCTTCACTACTCGATCAGAGCAAGTTTGATTGCATTGATGTTGAAAAAAATACAATGACGAGTGTTGAAGACGGGAAAATTCCAACTCCAAAATTCGGATCAAGGCAACCTAAGGTTACTGATTCTGCGGTCCGACGCCATAATTCAAATGACTATCGCGGGAGAGAGAAAACTATCTATAAGCACACCCCAAGTGCTCTATCAAGGAGGTCCCACCACGTATCTGGAAGTTTGAGAGAAACTTACCCTCTACAACCAAAAGACCGGGCGAGGTACTAAGCAGACATGGACTTGACGAGTATGGGGGACCTCAACCCCTTCCCAAAGTGTCATTTCTAGTACCCCTGGGGTATATTTATTGAGAAATCTAGGAGGGTATAGGCAGGTATCCAGCCTCTATAAATGAGTTCCAAGGGTCTACTTGCCCATACTCGCGAGGTACTCGCCCATACTTGCCCAAACTCGCCTCTGCTCACCCAAGCTCGCTCCTGCTCGCTGGATGGTCTGCGAATAGTCATCTGCTTGGGTACTCCTGATATCGAATAATTATGGGTTATACATAATCCCTGCTTTTTTCGAGCTCTCTACCTCTAGTGGAGCTCCTCTCCTGCGAGGTGTCGACCTCTTCTCCACCTCCAGTTGAGCTCCTCTCCTGCGAGATGCCAACCTCTTCTCCACATCCAGTTGAGCTCCTCTTTTGCGATGTGTCGATATCTTCTCCACCTCCAGTTGAGCTCCTCTCCTATGAGGTGTCGACCTCTTCTCCACCTTCAGTTGAGCTTCCTCCTACTAGGTATCGACTCTATTCCACCACCAGTTGAGCTCGATTCCTGCTAGGTGTCGACTATACTCTACACCTCCAGTTGAGCTCCTCTCCTACGAGGTGTCGACCTCTTATCCACCTCCAGTTGAGCTCCTCTCCTGCAAGGTGTCGATCTTTTCTCCACCTCTAGTTGAGCTCCTCTCCAGTGAGCTGTCAACCTACTCTGCACTTCCGGTTAAGCTTCCTCCTGTTAGATGTCGACCTTTTTCCACCACCAGTTAATCCCGACTCCTACTAGATGTAGACTATACTCTCCACCTCCAGTTGAGCTCCTCTCCTGAGAGGTCACGATATCTTATCCACCTCCAATTGAGCTCCTCTCCTGCGATGTGTTGACCTCTTCTCCACCTCCAGTTGAGCTCCTCTCCTGTGAGGTGTCGACCTACTCTCCACCTCCAATTGAGTTTCCTCATGCTAGGTGTCGACTATTTTCCACCATCAGTTGAGCTCGACTCCTGCTAGGTGTCGATTATACTCTCCACCTCCAGTTGAGCTCCTCTCTTGCGAGGCGTCGACATCTTCTCCACCTCTAGTTAAGCTCCTCGCCTACGAGGTGTCGACCTATTCTCCACCTCCAGTTGAGCTCCTATCCTGCGAGGTGTCGACCTCTTATCCACCTCCAGTTGAGCTTCCTTATATGATGTGTTGACCTCTTTTTCACCACCAGTTGAGCTCGGCTCCTGCTTGGTGTTGACTATATTCTCCACCTCCAATTGAGCTCCTCTCCTGTGAGGTGTTGACTATTCTCTCCACCTCTAGTTGGGCTTGACTCCTGCGATATGACGACCTCTTCTCCAAGTCAGTTGAACTCGGTTCCTATGAGATATGGTCCCCCCAAGTGGATACTCACCAAGTCAATGTTGTAACATCCCGACTTTTATTGGGCTACCAGAACCCTAGTGGACCCAATAAAAGTGATCCGAACCTCTACCTGTGGCCCATACCAAGGTAGGAGGTAACCCTAAACAGGGTATAATGACCTAAAGAGTTCTAATTTGAGTTCTGTCAGTTCATATGGCTTCGTATAACCAATGCGAACGTATTGGAACTCATCCTGTTAAACTTCGAGGTCATATGGTGGGTATAGCCATATCTCGTAAAGCGTCACATATACGAGATTTTTGGATAATGACCTAGATAACTCTGATTTGAGTTCTGTCAGTTCCTATGGCTTCGTATAGTCAATGCGAATGCATTGAAACTCGTTGCGTCATAATTCAAAGTCTAATGATGAATATAAGTGTATGGACCGTTTAAGCGCGCTGCGACGCACAGATTTTGGATAATTAGCAAACGAATTCTGATCCGACCCCGGTTAGTTGCAATGGACTCGTATGATAAATACGAAGTCAACCAAGTATGTTTCGGTAAATTTCAATGATGGGTAGTCAACCCGTGGTCAAATCAAGCATCTTCGTGCACCGAAAAGTGTGCCCACACAAATTATGACACGACACCCCAACTTTGACCCGACATCCGAGGTCATAGACTTACTTTGACTTTGACCAGCATGGGGGGACCCACCTAGGGTGGACTTTGGTCACCCCCCCCTAAAAACCCATTTTTGGAATTTTCTTCCAAAGAGGTGCTCACCTCCTGCCTAGGGGGAAAACCCACCACCATCCTTCCCTTCCGCTCTTCCTCACTCCTAAGCCCAAACCTACCAAGCCCTTCCCTTCTCCCCTTGGATGGTTGCCACCTAGAGGCCCTAGGATGATGCCACTTGGCCAAGATAAGTGGAGGAGAGGAGCTCCTCCCCTCATGGGGATTAATCCCACATCGGCTAGGGGAGGGGTGGCCACCCTCCCCAAGACTATAAAAGCCCCATGCCCCCCTGCCTTCCTCCTCGCCAACCAAAATGATCTCAAGGCCAGAGCTCGACCTCACTAGAAACCATTACCCGCAAGCTCCACCACTGCCACCTTTAATGGTGAATCAGGATGGTCCTTCCCAAGCCCACTTGGCACAGGTGGAACCTTCTCCCCTTCCCCTTTCTAAGTTTTTGGATGTCCTGCATGGGCCTCCCGACGGCCGATGCGCCTCTAGCACCACCCGACCCAAGCTCCAGGTCGGGTGATGGCCGCAGGAGGCTAGCCTCTCCCAGCGCCGGTGGTGGCACTGGGGATGGGCTAAACCACCAAGGATGACTTTCCCCAATGGTGGGAGGCCGAGGTGCCACCGGAAAGCACCGCTCCAGCGACACCTGAAAAAATAGGAGTTTTCTATTTTCTTCGTAGCGGCGGTGGCCGGCGGCGGCAGGCCGCCGGGCCACCACTGGAGAGGAGCACTACCCCTGGCCCGTCGGCCGGGGGTGGTTTTGTGATCGGAGTAGTCACCAGAGAGGCAGGGTGACGCTGTGGTACTGTGAGCAGAGCCGCCACCACCCTGCTCTCGATTTCGCAATTTTCGGTGGTGGCCAGCTACAGCAGGCCGCCGTACCACCGCCTAGAAGCTCGCCGGCCCCCGGCGAATCAATCGGGGGCGGCATCGGAGCCTGTTGGAACCCCAGTTATGATTTGGGCAAGGATCACTATTAGGTTTTCTTAGATTGACCCAAAATGTATAGTCATGGGTCATAGGTTCATTTATAGATTTGCCTTAGAAGAATTCCAAGAAATGCAGTCAGTTAGAAAATTAGTTCGACGATAGTCGAACTAAGTTCAACGAACATCGAACTTATGTCGAAGAATTATGAGTTCCTTCTCTGAACTCAGGTCGACGAACTCTGGTCTCAAGCAAGAAGTTCAGCTCGACGAATTCCAGCAGAGCTCGACGAACTCCCAGCTCAGGTCGATGATCGCTAAACTCAAGATCAACAAAGGAACCAGGTTGTGTCGACACACAAAGGAATTGTATCGACACACAGAATAACTGTCGATAGCAGAAGTCAGCTGTGTTGACACACAAAACAATTGTGTCGACACATAAAATAACTGTCGACACCAACTATGTCGACACCTGAAGCCAACTGTGTCGACACCTGAAGCCAACTGTGTCGACACACAGGACTTGTGTCGACACACTCAAGACAGCTCGACGAACTCCAAGTTCAGGTCGACGATCTATGCGCAATCAGTTACAGTTGGCAGTATTAATTGAGGATTAATTACAGTCAATAATAATAGCCATTCAAACAGACAGTTACAGTTGGATTAATTATGGATCAATTCCCAATGCATCTTCTACTCTCGGGAATGTTTCTTCCGCCATCAAGACCAATGAATTTGAATGTCTGATATATACAGAGACAGAGAAGTAAAAAGAACAGGACACAGTAAAAACAAAAGGACATGGTGACAGGAAAGTGATAACAGTGACAGACAGTGATCAACAAGTAGAACACTCAGGGCAATATCATCAAAGCAACTAGACCCCTAGAACAGAGAAGTGACATCAATCAGAAGAAGAACATCCATTCAGTATCAAGAGTCTTCTTCTTCCTTCTACTCTCCAGGATACTTCAAGGACAATAAACAACATATCAGTCAAGAAGTTCCTGAATCTCTGCTAGTCAAGGCTGCAAGCTTGAAGGCCTATCACCCTGAAGCAAAGATCATCATTCCCTGAACCATTCAACATCTCAGGGGGAGCCCTTTGATAACATCCATATCCACTATTCTTCTCTCTGATTGTTGACAGATAAGACACCATCATCTCTTCCCCCCTTCTGTATAAAAGGTTGTCATCTCCCTTCAAAAGTGATTCTTGGTTATAAGTCACCGGATCAAAAGACTTGGGGATTTGGTTTTTGAGCACCTGATCAAAAACTCATTGGTGTCAGGCACCTGATAAAAAACCTGAGTGGATTCCTACCAGGGTGGTAGAAGAGTGGATGTACCCAGGTTGGGGAACCACTATATATCCTTATGTCTTCTGTGTTTCTTGGTCTTCTTGTTTTATTTTTGTGTTGTGATTTGCTTTACTTAGTATATAACTCTAATTAGTTAAGTTAAGATCTATCCCCATAACTTTCAATTGGTATCAAAGCAAGTTACTTTAGTTGTACAGGCTAACACCTGAACCAAAACGATCTGATAGATCTTATACATCTTTAGAGTTTATCATGGCACAAAGTGAAGATTTTTCAAGCACTAGACTACCTATGTGCAATCTTGATAAGTTTGCAATGTGGAAAACAAGGATAAGTTTTTATATGAACTCCATTGATGAAAACATCTTTAAATCTATTTTTTCAGGACCAACTCAATCTCAGGCAACATCAAGCATCAATGTTGTTCCATCATCTCAATGGACAGATGCCCAGAAAAAGCTGAAGATTGCTGATGCACAAGCAATGAACATCCTGGCACAATCAATGTCTGATGACATCTTTGAGGAACTTGCTGAATGTTCATCTGCAAAAGAGATGTGAGACTCTCTCACAGTATTGGCTGCAGGATCAACTAAAGAAGGAAACCTTAAAGCTGAAACCTGGAGTGATTCTGATGCTTCATCTTGCACAACTGAAGATGAAGAAGAGGCAAAAGCAAGAGAGTTCTGCTTAATGGCAATAAATGCCTCTTACAGCAACCTTGATGAACAATCAGACTCTGAAGAAGAAACTGAATCAGAAGAGGATCAGGTAATCTCTTCCCTTGATTTCTCTTCAGATCATTTTAAAGAAGATTTTAAAATCCTATGTAAAGATTTGATTCAATCTGAAAAATAAATAACACTTCTCAAAGAGAAACTAAATAATGTATCTTCTGAAAATTCAAAACTCAAAGAAGATTTGAAGAATGCTCTTGAACAACTAAGTTATTTAGACTCAATTAAAGAAAAAGAAAAATTAATAGATTTAGACAAAATAACTGAAGTTTTCCCAAATCAAACTAAAAATCTTCAGAATTTTTTTGTTCACAACAATTCGTCGAACCGAGCTCGACGAAAACAACATCATTCGTCGAACAAAGCTCGACGAACTATGAACAAAGATTTCAATCTTAATTGGTCTGAAATGTATGCTCAACGAAATATATATATTTTATTGAACAGAGATCGACGATCTCAATACCATTCGTCGAACTCAGTTCGACGAAATTACTTTAATTTGTCGAACTCAAAATTTCAGAGCAGAAATTTTAACTTCTTCCAAAATCATAATCAACATTTTTCAAATTCTTTTACTGAATGGTTAATCCCTCCTAGAAAATATCATCCACTTGGTTATCATAATCAACCTGGATATTCTTTTATTTCTAATTATTATAAAAGAGAACCAGGACCCAAGGTAATCTGGGTCCAGAATTTCTAACCTCTTTTTGCAGGACAAGTCATGCTTTACCATAATGAAGCAGTGATATTTGATAGTAATCAAAAGCTTCAGTCTTCGCCAATACAGAGGATATATCAGTGGCTGTATAATGAGAAATTGTTTGAAAAAGGCTACAACAGTAGAGAGACTAATTATTCTAACAGATTATAAAGTCTACTCAGATTTGGGGCAAGGAATGTGTACAGGGAAAAGCTATTAGGGAAGATTGTTTGATTGCTTGGCAGGTTGCAGCAATGGTTTTAGTCTTATTTTATTTTATTCTATTTATTAAAGCACCCATGCACATTTGTTGAAAAACTTTATAATTCAGGCAAATTGTTTTGGCTTTATATTTTATTTATTTTTATGTAAATAGTGTCCTTACCCAAATAAGAGGAGATTGTTGGAACCCCAGTTATGATTTGGGCAAGGATCACTATTAGGTTTTCTTAGATTGACCCAAAATGTATAGTCATGGGTCATAGGTTCATTTCCAGATTTGCCTGAGAAGAATTCCAAGAAATGCAGTCAGCCAGAAAATCAGTTCGACGAACGTCGAACTCAGGTCGACGAACATCGAACTCAGGTCGACGAATTATGAGTTCCTTCTCTGAACTCAGGTCGACGAACTCTGGTCTCAAGCAAGAAGTTCAGCTCGACGAATTCCAGCAGAGCTCGGCGAACTCCGAGCTCAGGTCAACGATCGCTAAACTCAAGATCAACAAAGGAACCAGGTTGTGTTGATACACAAAGGAATTGTGTCGACACACAGAATAACTGTCAACACCAGAAGTCAGCTGTGTCGACACACAGAATAACTGTCGACACCAACTATGTCAACACCTGAAGCCAACTGTGTCGACACACAGGACTTGCGTCGACACACTCAAAACAGCTCGACGAACTCCAAGTTCAGGTCGATGATCTATGCGCAATCAGTTACAGTTGGCAGTATTAATTGAGGATTAATTACAGTCAATAATAATATCCATTCAAATGGACAGTTACAGTTGAATTAATTATGGATCAATTACCAATGCATCTTCTACTCTCGGGAATGTTTCTTCTGCCATCAAGGCCAAGGAATTTGAATGTCTAATATATACAAAGACAGAGAAGTAAAAACAACAGAACACAGTAAAAACAAAAGGACACAGTGACAGGAAAGTGATAACAGTGACAGATAGTGATCAACAAGTAGAACACTCAGGGCAATATCATCAAAGTAACTAGAAGCCCTAGAACAGAGAAGTGACATCAATTAGAAGATGAAGAACATCCATTCAATATCAAGAGTCTTCTTCTTCCTTATACTCTCCAGGATACTTCAAGGACAATAGACAATATATCAGTCAAGAAGTTCCTGAATCTCTACTAGTCAAGGCTGCAAGCTTGAAGGCCTATCACCCTGAAGCAAAGCTCTTCATTCCCTGAACCATTCAAAATCTCAGGGGGAGCCCTTTGCTAACATCAATATCCACTAGTCTTCTCTCTGATTGTTGACAGAGAAGACACCATCATCTTTTCCCCCCTTCTGTATAAAGGGTTGTCATCTCCCTTCAAAAGTGATTCCTGCTTACAAGTCACCTGATCAAAAGACTTGAGGATTTGGTTTTTGAGCACCTGATCAAAAGCTCATTGGTGTCAGACACCTGATCAAAAATCTGAGTGGATTCCTACCAGGGTGGTAGAAGAGTGGATGTACCCAGGTTGGAACCACTATATATCCTTGTGTCTTCTGTGTTGCTTGGTCTTCTTGCTTTATTTTTGTGCTGTGATTTGCTTTACTTAGTATATAACTCTAATTAGTTAAGTTAAGATCTATCCCCATAACTTTCAATTGGTATCAAAGCATGTTACTTTGGTTGTACATGATAACACCTGAACCAAAATGATCTGATAGATCTTATGCATCTTTAGAGTTTATCATGACACAAAGTGAAGATTTTTCAAGCACTAGACTACTTATGTGCAATCTTGATAAGTTTGCACTGTGGAAAACAAGGATAAGTTTTTATATGAACTCTATTGATGAAAACATCTTTAAATCTATTTTTTTAGGACCAACTCAATCTCAGTCAACATCAAGCATCAATGTTGTTCCATCATCTCAATGGACAGATGCCCAGAAAAAGCTGAAGATTGCTGATGCACAAGCAATGAACATCCAGGAACAATCAATGTCTGATGACATCTTTGAGGAACTTGCAGGCTTTGTAGATTCCGAATGTACCACCCATGGTGCTAGGTTGCCTTCCCGGGCTATGTGGTGGGCCAGGCGATGCCGTGGGGCGGCCTTGAGGTCCTAAAACCGGGTCGTTACAGGTACAGAAAGGCTTTCACCAGTCTAGCCCGAGCTTCACTACTGGATCAAAGCAAGTTTCATTACATTGATGTTGAAAAAGATACAACGACGAGTGTTGAAGCCAGGAAAATCCCTACTCCAAAATTCAGATCAAGACAGCCTAAGTTTACTGATTCTGCGGTCTGACGCCATAATTCAAATGGCTATCGCGTGAGAGAGAAAACTATCTATAAGCACACCCCAAGTGCTCTAGCAAAGAGGTCCCAACACGTATCCGGAAGTTTGGGAGAAACTTCCCCTTCGCAACCAAAATACTAGGCGAGGTACTAAGCAGACATGGACTTGACGAGTATGGGGGACCTCAACCCCTTCCCAAAGTGTCATTTCTAGTACCCCTGGGGTATATTTATAGAGAAATCTGGGGGGGGGGGGGTATAGGTGAGTATCCAGCTTCTGTCAACGAGTTCCAAGGGTCTACTTGCCCATACTCGCCCAAACTCGCCTCTGCTCACCCAAGCTCTCCCCTACTCGCCTGATGGTCTGCGAATAGTCGTCTGCTTGGGTACTCCTGATCTCGAAGAATTATGGGTTATACACAATCCCCGCTTTTTTTGAGCTCTCCACCTCTAGTGGAGTACCTCTCCTGTGAGGTGTCGACCTCTTCTCCACCTCTAGTTGAGCTTCTCTACTGTGAGGTTCCGACTTCTTCTACACCATCAGTTGAGCTCCTCTTCTGCGAGGTGTCGACATCTTCTCCACCTCCAGTTGAGATCCTCTCCTGTGAGGTGTTGACCTCTTCTCACCTTCAGTTGAGCTTCCTCCTACTAGGTATCGACTCTATTCCACCACCAATTGAGCTCGACTCCTGCTAGGTGTTGATTATACTCTACACCTCCAATTGAGCTCCTATCCTACGAGGTGTCGACCTCTTCTCCACCTCCAGTTGAGGTGCTCTCCTGCAAGGTGTCGATCTTTTCTCCACCTATAGTTGAGCGCCTCTCCTGTGAGCTGTAAACCTACTCTCCACTTCCGGTTGAGCTTCCTCCTGCTAGGTATCGATGTTTTTACACAACCAGTTGAGCCCGACTCCTACTAGATGTCGAATATACTCTCCACCTCCAGTTGAGCTCCTCTCCTGAGAGGTCACGATCTCTTCTCCACCTCCAATTGAGCTCCTATCATGCGAGGTGTCGACTTCTTCTCCACCTCCAGTTGAGCTCCTCTCCTGTGAGGTGTCGACATACTCTCCACCTCCAATTGAGTTTCCTCATGCTAGGTGTCGACTCTTTTCCACCATCAATTGAGCTCGACTCCTGCTAGGTATCGATTATACTCTCCACCTCCAGTTGAGCTCCTCTCCTGTGAGGTGTTGACCTCTTCTACACCTCCAGTTAAGCTCCTCTCCTACGAGGTATCAACCTCTTCTCCACCTCCAGTTGAGCTCCTCTCCTGCGAGGTGTCAACCTCTTCTACACCTCCAGTTGAGCTTCCTTCTATGAGGTGTTGACCTCTTTTTCACCACCATTTGAGCTCGGCTTCTGCTAGGTGTCGACTATATTCTCCACCTCCAGTTAAGCTTCTCTCCTATGAGGTGTTGACTCTCCTCTCCACCTCCAGTTGAGCTTGGCTCCTGCGAGGTGTCGATCTTTTCTCCAATTCAGTTGAACTCGGTTCCTATGAGATATTGTCCCCCCAAGTGGATACTTGCCAAGTCTATGCTGTAACATCCTGACTTTTATTGGTCTACCGGAACCATAGTGGACCCAATAAAAGTGACCCGAACCTCTACCTGTGGCCCATACCAAGGTATGAGGTAACCCTAAACAGAGTATAATGACCTAGAGAGTTCTAATTTGAGTTCTGTCAGTTCCTATGGCTTCATATAACCAATGAGAATGCATTGGAACTCGTCTTGTTAAACTTTGAGGTCATATGGTGGGTATAGCCATATTTCGTAAAGCGTCACAGAAATGAGATTTTTGGATAATGACCTAGTGAGCTCTGATTTGAGTTCTGTCAGCTCCTATGACTTCGTATAGTCAATACGAATGCATTGGAACTCGTTGCGTCGCAATTCGAAGTCTAATGATGAATATAAGTGTATCGACCGTTTAAGCGCGCTGCGACGCGCAGATTTTGGATAATTAGCAAACGAACTCTGATTCGACCCCAATTAGTGGCAATGGACTCGTATGATCAATATGAAGTGAACCAAGCATGTTTCGGTAAATTTCAGTGACGGGTAGCCAACCAGTGGTCAAATCAAGCATAGTGTGCACTGAAAAGTGTGCACACACAAATTATGACACGACACCCCAACTTTGACCCGACACCCGATGTCATAGACTTATTTTGACTTTAACTAGCATGGGGGGACCCACTTAGGGTGGACTTTGGTCACCCCCCTTAAAAACCCATTTTTGGAATTTTCTTCCAAAGAGGTGCTCACCTCCTCTTTATTAATGGCTAAGGCCCCACCCCCTCTCACTCCTTGGCCCACCAAACCAGCAAGCATGGTGGAAAATGGGCCTAGGTGGAAAGCCCATCACCCTCCTTCCCTTCCACTCTTCCTCACTTCCAAGCCCAAGCCTACCAAGCCCATCCCTTCTCCCCTTGGATGGTTGCCACCTAGAGGCCCTAGGATGATGCCACTTGGCTAAGATAAGTGGAGGAGAGGAGAGGAACTCCTCCCCTCATGGGGATTAATCCCACATTGGCTAGGGGAGGGGTGGCTACCGCATTTTGTCCATATTCAAAAATACGTCAGAGTAGAGAAAGTGCGCGCCGTGATGCCACGCCGTGCAGGGGACAACTGCAGATGCTCAGGCTACTCGTCCTCACATTTTCATCATGTAAAAGTTTTATGAAATTAAGTTAAAAATAATACATATAAGTTATTTGAGTTACTTACCGTGTCCCTCGGTCTGGTGGATCACTAGTCCAAAGGTGAGAAAATATATAAGTTTTACGTGGCGAAAAATACTGAGTTGATTCAATTGTTATCCTATATGAGAATGAAGGTCTAGTATATTATAATGATGATGTGACTTCTACATGTAATATATATATAAAAGACTTTTATAGCGCTTAAAAGTAGTAGATTTTTGCAGTTAAAAATTATGTCATGCTAATATTCCAGAATGCAATTTTGTATACTTTAAAATAACTAAATGCATCCTAACATAAATCCTTCCCAGAGAGCAAGTATAAACAGGTAAAAAGTAACAGCAGTAAAAGTAGTAAATAATCTATCACAGAAAAAGTGAAAGACTATGGACGTCAACAACTGACACGAACCTATAGTAAAAACTGACAAGTCTAAACAAAGTCAACTACCTCAAAGCTCTGAGGTGGAAACAAACGGCCACAGCAACTGGCAACCCCAGAAGCGTAACACGGTTAGCTAAACCTTCTACTATTCTGATCCTGAGGCATTCAAAAGAAGAACACCTTAGAAGCAAGTTACAAATAGTGCAAAAAGTAAGGGCAGATCAAACAAACCTCAAACTGAATGAAATCTATAACACGACTGCAACAAAAGGTCAGCAGTAGATTAAAAGTGAGCAAACAGTAAATCTAGCTGAGCAAGAATGGCTAATCACATCAACTAGACAGAACAGAGTACCAAACATCAGAAGTTCATACTTTTATCTTTTATTAATATTCAAGTTATTCATCAATAAAAATGAGACTGTTCAGCTCAATAATAAAGAGTACTCTGCCGGGAGAAGGGTCCACAACGCGCACAAACCCAGCCAATATGCACCATACCGAGGGAGAAACCCCAACACACACAGACCAAGCTAAGGTAATGTGCCGGGGATGAAAGTCCAAAACATGCACAGACTCAACCATAAGGCACTATGCCGAGGGAGAATCCCCAACGCGCACAGACCATCTGTGTTTTTTTAGTTACATAATTATACTTGCAGAGCTTCCTCTTATTCATCACAGACTCAAGGTTAACCAACGAAGTGGACTGCATAAGGACATTTCAAGGGTCAAACAAAGTGTAGTATAATCAAAATAATGAGACACATTAGATTTCACAATGATCTACATGACTCGATAATTAAAGTGACAGGACAATCAAATTGGTTTACCAAATCTACAAAACAAGAATTGGAGGTAAAGGTTCAATGAAATAAATTAGAAATTTAAAGACAAGTCACAATCCAAGAAAAATAACTTAGAATTTGGCAGACAAGTTTCAATGAAATTTAGAGATAAGTTTCATTGAAATATAAACATGACAAACTCAACGAAATCTGGCAAAATGAAGAGGAAGGGAGCAAGTGAGAGGACAAGAACACCACTTGACTCGGTTTTACCGGAAAGATCCTCCGAACCACTCCTTGTCGCAGATTGGGCTAAAGAAGACGACGAAAGTTGAAATCTAGCAAGAAATAGCCGAAATAGAGGTTAGAGCCAAAAACACACGAGATAAAATGTCAAGGAAATGGGAAGATTTTATCACGATGGCGAAGCTCTCGCTGAGAGCTTTCCAGATCTATGATCGGTTGAAAATTTCGAGCACCGGAGCTCCGTCGGCGGCCACCGGAAGATTCACGAATGGGAGGGAGTCGCTGCTCTGGTTTTAGTTTGGTCTAATCGTGAGGAAGAAGATGAAGTTTTTTTTATCTTTCTAATTATCCTTAAGTATAAGAATATATATTCATATATATACACGTATTTATAAAAATTTTCTGTCTAAACAGGAAGAAAAAGGCGGACTAATTAAGATGAGGGCGCGCGGAAAATAAATTAGAGGTTTATCATGGCCTCAAATTAAAAAGTGTTCAACATGAAAGTTGTAGATCTTGTCGATATGAACAAATTTTATGTTAAATATTTTTTTAAACGACACCGTTTTGACCCTCAAAACGGCGCCCGAACGCAGACTAGAACGGAATTCTTGAGAAGGGCTGCAGACCACTCGAGAACAAGTTTAGGAGTACTCGAGAAGATGAAAACAGGCACTCGAGAACAAGAAATAATTTACTCGAAAAGATGAAGCAGTACTCGAGAACAGGAAACAATTTACTTGAGAAGAAATGATGCAGACACTCGAGAACAAGAAGATTTACTCGAGAGAAAGGATGCAGACACTCTAGAACAAGAAGATTTACTCGAGAATTCTATTGCATGAACAGAAAAATTTAAAAATATATCCAAAAAATCAAACTATAGAGATGAATAGTAAATGACATTTTTGAATAATGTTTTAGTATTAAAATAATCATATTTATATATTTTTGAATAAGTAAACCCTAGTTCAAAACGGAGGCCCAAACGCGTGCCGAATTAAATGAAACTCGCACCGTAGGCGAACACTGACGCTATGAACCTAACGACGAAGTCAAAACTAAAATCAGACGAGCCGTTCTTGAGATATAAGTTTTCAAAGTCTAAGGCGAACATAAATTCCACAAAACTTCGGAAAATCGCCGAGCCTCGAATATCGCTCGGATCGCGACAAAACTTGACGTGCAAGTCCAAAATTATTTAACTTAATTTTCAAATAAAAATTTTCCAATTATAACAAGAATTCGAGAATTCGGTCGACTCGACCGAACAGACGCGAAAATGCCTTAACGGCGTCGCGCCGTCAATTCGACATTAAAAGTAACGCCAAGACGTCATAAATATGACGATATTAAATCAAATAAAATCATCGAACAAAATCGGGGGCGTTATAGTCACTCCCCCTAAAGAGAAATTTCATCCCGAAACTTAACACAACTCCAAAACCAAACTAAAAACGAGAAAATCAAATACCACCAAAAACATACAGACATACCAAGACTAAGAGAAGAGGTGCCGATGAGATTCCCTCATTGTCGACTCCAATTCCCACATCGTGCTCTCGACGTCTTGATTTCTCCAGAGAACCTTAACAATAGGGATGGTCTTTCTCCTCAAGACTCGATCTTGAGAATCCAGAATACGAACAGGTTCTTCCACATACGTAAGGTTGGGCTGAATCTGGGTCACCGAGTCGAGGACTTGAAGATCATTACGAATACACTTCCGCAACTAGCTTATATGGAACACATCATGGACACCAGGGAAGGTAGCAGACAACTCCAGCCTATACGCTAAAACTCCGACGCGTTCAAGAATCTGAAAAGGTCCCACGTACCGGGGGTCTAACTCGTGGTTCCTTCCAAACCTTTTAACACCAGACATCAGAGAAACTTTCAGAAAAACAAAGTCACCAACAGCGAACTCCAGATCAACCCTTCGTTTATTAACATATTTCTCATAGCGCACTTGAGACACACAGAGCTTCTCCCGAATATGAGTCACGACACAATTCATCTCTTCAAGGGCTTCCAATCCGAGCAACGGCTTCTCACCAACTTCTGCCCAAAGCAGGGGAGTTCGACAATGCCTTCCATAAAAAGTTTCAAAGGGCACAATCTGCAAACTCTCCTGATAGCTGTTGTTGTACGTGAATTCCATCAGTCCGAGGCATTTATCCCAAGCCCTGCCATGGTCCAGAATATAACATCTAATCATATCCTCTAAGATCTGGTTCACCCTCTCTGTCCGACCATTTGTCCGAGAATGATAGGCGGTAGAATACCTAATGTCAGTACCTAGAGTTCCTTGCAAGCTCTGCCAGAAACGAGACATGAACCGGGAGTCTCGGTCTAACACAATACTCGTAGGTACACCATGCAGTCTGATAACTTTGTCCAGATAAAGCTCAGCTATCTTTTCCATAGAATAATCAATTTTGAATGGCAAAAAGTGGGCACACTTGGTTAGTATATCCACGATAACCCACACTGCAGCTCAGTTGGTGATGAGCCATGTTTGCAGGAGGGTCTTATCAAGGTTGCGGGTTCGAAACTCTGTGGCAACAATGCACCGTGTTGAGAAACAGGTCAGAGATGCTTTGGGGTGTACGACCTGCAGGCCTTGGAGATTCCGACTATACCACCCGTGGTGCCAGGTTGCCTTCCTGGGCTGCGTGGTGGGTCGGGCGATGCCATGGTCCTCCCGGGTCGTTACAAAAAAGTTCAGCTCAGTTGGTGATGAACCCTGTTTGCAGGAGGATCTTATCAAGGTTGCGGTTTCGATACCCCGTGGCAACAGTGCACAGTGCTGAGAAACATGCCGGAGATACTTTGGGGTGTATGACCTGCAGGACTTGTAGATTCCGGCTGTAAAACCCATGGTGACAAGTTGCCTTCCTAGGATGCGTGGTGGGCCGGGCGATGCCATTGTCCTCCCGGGTCGTTACAACCCTCCCCAAGACTATAAAAGCCCCATGTCCCCTGCCTTCCTCCTCGCCAACCCAAATGATCTCAGGGCCCCTCACCAGAGCTCGACCTCACCAGAAACCATTAACCGCAAGCTCCACCACCGCCACCTTTAATGGTGAATCAGGCTGGTCCTTCCCAAGCCCCCTTGGCACAGGTGGAACCTTCTCCCCTTCCCCTTTCTAAGTTTTTAGATATCCTGCATGGGCCTCCCGACGACCGAAGCGCCTCCATCACCACCCGACCCAAGCTCCAAGTCGGGTGATGGCCGCAGGAGGCTAGCCTCTCCCAGTGCCGGTGGTGGCACTGGGGAAGGGCTAAACCACTGAGGATGACTTTCCCCGATGGTGGGAGGCTGAGGTGCCACTGGAAAGCGCCGCTCCGGCGACACCCGAAAAAAGAGGAGTTTTCTATTTTCTTCGTTGCGGTGGTGGCCGGTGGCTACAGACCACTGGTCCACTGCCGGAGAGGAGGACTACCCCTTGCGCATCGGCCGGGGGTGGTTTTGTGGCCGAAGTAGTCAGCGGAGAGGCAGGGTGGCGCTGTGGTGCTAGGAGCAGAGCTGCCGCCACCCTGCTCTCGGTTTCGCAATTTCCAGCGGTGGCCAGCTGCAGCAGGCCGCCGCACCACCGCCTAGAAGCTCGCCGGCCCCCGGCGAATCAATCGGGGGTGGCATCGGAGCCCGACAATGGCTGGCCAGCGGTGGCAGAAGGTCACCGCCTCCTTCTCCGACAGGGAAGGATCACCGCCTTTTATCTCACAGTGATGAGATGCATGGCTGTGATTACCACTCCCCCCGCCTCATCTTCTGTGCCCCTCACAACGGATCTGCGGCCGATCCGCTGTGGGGTAGCGCTGGCCAATTTCTCTGTCTGGCCCAAACCCTGGCCGCAGGATGGGCTTTGATCTGCTATATGCAGACCATTATTTAATCTGAACCTTGGATATTTTTTATAAAAAAATATTGGCTCCCAGGGAAAAAGTATTGAACATAAAAATTGTTCCCCTTGATGAGGGCAATCTTGACAAAAATGATGAAATTTTTTGAAATTGATTTGGTATTTTAAAAAGACCAAATAAAATTATTTGACCAATTTAGTGGCCCAAAATTGCTCGGAAATTTTTGAAAAATTTCTAGAATCTTTTTAGGCCCTATTAAAGGTTGTACCAAAATTTGGGAACCTTGTGGTAAAAATTAAAGATTTTTCAATTTCTTGGAGCCTATGATTGTGCTTGGAAAACTAATGCACTCGATTTTCTTTGAAAATAAAAAATTGGAGCGCACGACTATTTTTCAAACTAATTATCAAGTTTAAATTATTTTTATCGATGAGAGTGGTCGAGGCAAGCTCTGAGTGTGTCAGGGTTTTGTGAAACTGCGGAGTGCCTCATTTTCTTTCCTGACTTTCGGGTAACTTGAGCAGACTCGGAAAATGAGAGTACGAGAAATTAATCTGTTAATCATCCTCGATCAATAATAAAGAGTAACTTCTAAATAAGCCCCCTGATCCGATTAAGGTGTAATTAGAATGCACAACTGAATTATTATCGTATCTTAATAATGGGTGAAACTCAAAGAAGCCGCCTAAAAACTGAAATAGAACTGAACATGCCTCCTGAGAACGGAGATGAAACTGAACATGCCTCCTGAGAACGGAGATGAAACTGAACATGCCTCCTGAGAATGGAGATGAAACTAAACATGCCTCCTGAGAAGGGAGATGTAACTGAACATGCCTCCTGAGAATGAAGATGGAATTGAACATGCCTCCTGAGAATGGATACAAACTGAAGCCTCCTGAATGGAGTGATTGAACTACTAACCATTTTCTTTATGTTTTATTCCAGTCTTGTACTAGTCCGATTTATTTATTCATTTCAGTTCAGTATTTTATTTTTAGTACTCCAGTCTCGTACTAATCCAGTTCATTTATTCATTTCAGTTCAGTACTTTCTTTTCAGTAATCCAGTCTCATTCCGGTCTAGTTCATTTAATTCATTCCAGTTCAGTACTTTCTTTTCAGTACTCCAGTCTCGTACTGGTCCTAACTTTACTTTCAGTTCAGTTCTTTTATTTAAAATACTATTCCAGTCTCGTACTTGTCAAGTTCCTTCCAGTACTTACTTTCAGTTCAGTTCTTTCAATTCAATACTACTCAAGTTTCATACTAATCCTATTTTTTTTTACAGCATTTCAATTCTGAAGCTTATACTAGCAGCAGCTTATATTACCACACTTTTGTTTCTGCAATTTATTATTTTAAGCACGGGTCCTGCCCTGACGGACAGTTATTTGATAGGTTAATACTTAGTTGGGGATAACAAGAGTTGAGATGTTCCTCCTAAGTTATCCCCAAATAAAGTGCTCCCATGCTCCTTGTCGAAAGTCAAGCCAAGTGTTGTTTGCTGGAATCATTTAGAGTATAATATGGCAAGCCATTGTAGACCTGGTGCATGCTAGTAAAATTGATTAATTTGATTGTTTATAAATTGCTTGCGGTAAATTATGGCGGGTCAGTCACTTCTGCAGACTGATCGTACAATTGTGGGAAGTTTGACGAATTAAGGCGACAGGGAGATGAGTACCATGGGTGACCGACCGTTATGTTTTTCCCCGTTGGGTTTCCTCCGCTGGTCGGCCAAAATGTTAAATTGTCGATGTCGCTCACATCCAAGAGTACACGGGGTTGGGCTGTGCTGTACGACCACCCCCATTAGTGACAGGACTGGCCATGTCACCAATGACCACATCAGTGAGGCTGGCGTGGCTCGCTACCCTGTTTGAATAAAAGCAGTCCATGTTATGTCGACATAAGGTATTGTGCGCGGCTGTGAATGCCAACGATGTGTGCGCGACTGTGAATGCCAGCGATGTGTGCGCGGTTTTGAATGTCCGTGATGTGTGCACGACTTGAAAGCCTATGAAGATCATTCATATTTTGAATACCTACCGTGCTGCTGTACTAGTGGAGCCTAAATTATAACTGATGTACATTACTGTTGTTAGTCCAGTTATATCGTGTTGTAATTCTTTTGGTTGCTCCTAGATAATTCATGAAATGTTATGCTAACCCTCTCTTGCTTCAGCTATTTTATTTGTTGGGTGCGTGCACTCGTCCCTATGATATGAATCCAGGGAGGAGATTTGTTTCCACTTAGCTCTATGACTAACGGTTATCTTAATAACCATTCATAGGAAATGGAGCACCGTAGAGGCCAACTGTTACAGGACGATACGCCAACTAATAGGACCACCCGAGCAGAAGCATCCCCGTCGTCTCCCGAGTTTCGAGACGTGAGTGCTAGCTAGCAGAGTTGGAGAGAGAGAGGAGTGATTAGCTATAAAACTGTATAGCCTATGGGCTTGTATATGAACAATGGCTACAACCCTTCATTCTTCCTTCTATATATATTTGTTGTGGCTTCCTGTTAATGCTTCCACAACACTCTGTGATATGAATGTTGTGATTCAAGCCAAGCAAGGCGGCCAACTAGTGCTTAATGGGGGTGGGTTGACACCCCTTCAGAGCACTAGCTGGATGTCTTGGGCAAGTAAGATCCCCTCTGGCCCGACCCGGGCAAATGTTGGGGGGGGGGGGGGAGGGGCCTTACACATGCTTGCATAATACCTCGCCCAGCCTTTTGGTTGCGAAGGGGAAGTTTCTCCAAAACCTTCGGGTACGTGGTGGGACCTCCCTGTTGGAGCACTTGCGGTGTGCTTATAGATAGTTTTCTCTCTCCCGTGATAGCCATTTGAATTGTGGCGTCAGATTGCAAAATCAGTAGCCTTAGGCTGCCTTAATCTGAATTTTAGAGTTATTATTTTCCCGGCTTCAACAATGGGGCTCCTTGGTCGCATGCCCTGTTATAGTTTATTGTTAAAAGAGATGTAGGCTTTGCACGTTCCAAGTCCGGGGGAGTGTTTTCCTATCCGGAGTTCTCAACTTGTAAGTCCTGGGCTTTGTCCCTGCCGTGATGATCAAAGGACCTTCCCAAGTTGGAGAGAGCTTGTCCTTTTGAGGTCCCTTTCCCGCTGCTTCGAGGTTTTGGAGGACAAGGTCCCCTATATTGAGGGGTCTTGGCTATACCATATTATTATAGAAGCATGTCATGCGATCCTGGTACACGACAATCCTTTGTGCTATGTCGTCCCTAACTTCTTGGACCAAGTACAGCCTCCCCCTCAGGTGGGCTTCGTTTTTCGTCGGTTCGAAAGATTGTACATGGGGGCTTGGTGCTCCGATGTATACATGTTTGACTGCTTCTGATCCGTACTAGAGATTGAAGTGTGTTTCTCTGGTGGGAGTTCTTGTCGTCTTCCTATAAGCCCACAAGACATTGGGGAGGGCATCCGCCCACTGCCCCCAACCTCTTGAAGGCGGGTCTTCGTCCTTTTAGGATAGTGCGGTTGGTGACTTCAGTTGGCTCGTTAGCCTGGGTATGTGCGACAACCGTATGGAAAAGTTATATCTTTAGGTCCTCACACATTTTGGTGAAGGTATTTCTAATGAACTGCATCTTATTGTCATCGATGATAGTGGCGGGGATGCTTGCTGAAGTATGAGACCGAGCAGTCTGGCGGTATAAGTCTGGCGGGTTGTGGACCGCGCGGTCTAGCGGCTACTCTCCAGCCGTTTGGTATCCAAACTGTTGCTGTTTGTTACCCGAGCGGTCTGGCGGTTTATCTCAGACGACTTGGTGACCGGGCGGTCTAGCGGTCTCCTAATGCGACTTGTTCTCTTCCTTCTGGTGTGGCCGAATGGTTAGCCCATTTGTCTAACCGCTCGGCCTGTTTGGTCTCTTTATTTTCTAGCCGCACAGCTATATATTTTTAGTCCCACATTGTTTACTTGTACTCTCTCCTTTTTCCTCCATTCTATAAAAGGGATGTCATACCTTTGTAAATGATATCTTTTTGGATAATAAAACTTTCAATTATTCAAATCTCCGGCTTGTTTTTTAGTCGTCTGTTCGCTACTTTTACATAGTATCAGAGCAAGCGATCGATTCGACCTGATTTCATCTTTGGCTATTCTGTCCGCGCGGCTTATTTTATGTTCACGCGGCTTCTTTGCCTTGTCGCTGCCCTGTTTGCGCGACTTCCTTCCCTCTTTTCTGCGACCTGTTTTGACGGGCTCTCTGCTTTCCTTTCTCTCTCTCTTCTCTCTATTCACTCGGACTCGTTGCAGTTTTCGCGACCTCTTTTCCTGTGCTTTGGTCTACTTCCTGGTCGTGGCTCTTCTGGCCACTGGTGTGCTGACACCGTGACCGTTGCAGCTTCTTCTCTTTAGACCGCTGCGGTTTCCTTATTTTACGCTACGGTCTCCTTATCTTGTCGCGGCCTCCTCCTTTGTTCGCGCGGCTTAATCCCTTTTCTGTCCACGCGACTTTCCTTCTACTCGTGCGGTTTCCTGTGTTTCTCTATGGATAATTTCGGTCTCTCCACCCTCATTATCTCTACCTCCACCACTCCTGTGGCTCCTCCTCCTCCTACTCCTTCTGGAAACCTTTGAAAGAAATAGTACCTAATCACCTAGAGGGGGGTGAATAGGTGAACTTAATCTTTTTAAAATTACAGGCAGAAACACTGAATAGTAAGACCTGTATTTGCAATTTTTTACAGCAATTCAGCACAGAAATTACAGCAATCACAGAATTAATCACACACAGAGTACACACAGATTTTATAGTGGTTCCCCAAGGTCTGGGTACATCCACTTCCCCCTTCGCCTATCTAGTAGTGTACTAGATTCGGCCTAACTTCTCCACTTCTTCTCAGATCCTCAGATCTTACAACTCAGAACCCCAAACAGGTTCCTACAACTCAGAGTGATCCCACTCCTACAACTCAGGCACAAGAGCCCTACCACTCAGTCTTCACCAAGACTTACACTCAAAGAACAAAGTCTCCTACAACTCAGGCACTAGGCCCTACCTCAGTCTTCAACAAGACCTACACTCAGAGCACACTGTCTCCTACACTCAGCCTTTATAAAATAGGCTTACAGCTCAGATCCCTTAGGATCCTACAGAAAATAAAGTTTACAAAGTATATAACCACAACTCTAAAAGAGAGAGATGAGTTGACTGGTTTCTTGATGAGTTCTTGGAAGAACTTGGCTGAGATCAACCTCCCTTGGCTTTCTTCAAAGCTTCTTGAATTAGAACACAGTAGGGTTGTATCTCTATGCAGATGATCTTCAATCAACTGCTGTCTTGAGATTCTGATTTCAATCTGAATCTTACTTATCAGCCTGGTTCAACAGCTGGTCTTCTTAGAAGGAGCTCTCTCTCTCCAACTTCTTAGATCTTCTCTTGAAGGTCTTCTTCTTGTTGTGTTGTTTTTCAATTCATTAATCAATTCTTCCGTTGAAGGAGAAAGGTCTTTAAATAAGCTTTCTCCATGGTGACCGGCTGATCCGGTTTCTAACAACTTTCTGACGGCTCTGACAGTTGCAGTTGACCGGTTGAAATGACAGCTGTCAAGTCATCCAGTCACTTCTTGAAATCTCTGTCACTGTCTGAAAGTGTCGAGACAGATAGTCTTTATGTGTCGACACAAATAGACTAAGTGTCGACACAAGTAGACTAAGTGTCGACACTAGCCTTCATGGTGTCGACACAACTCCTTGTGTTGTTGTAACAGCTTCTCGACACTGCTTCTTCAGAATGTGTCGACACTGATTCTGTGTGTCGACACAAGCCTTCTTCTTTAATACTTAGTTGAATTCTGCTAAGTGTCGACACAACTCCTTTGTGTCGACACATCTTCTTGTGTTGAAATTTGCTAAGTGTCGACACATCTTCTTTGTGTCGACACATGCCTTCTGTGTTGAAACTTTGCTGAGTGTCGACACATCTCCTTGTGTCGACACATGTACTTGAACTTTGTTGAAGTTTGCTGAGTGTCGACACAGCCTCCTAGTGTCGACACATGTACTTGAACTTTGTTGAAGTTTGCTGAGTGTCGACACAACCTCCTAATGTCGACACATGTACATTGAACTTTGTTGAAGTTTGCTGAGTGTTGACACAGTCTCCTAGTGTCGACACTTTTGCTGTCGACAAAGTTTCTCTGGGTGTCGACACTGCTTCTAAGTGTCGACACTGATTATGTAGACAATTCTTCACTGTGTGTCGACACTGCCTGTATGTGTCGACACTTTCCTTCTGGTGTCGACTCTGCCTTCCTGGTGTCGACACAATTACTCCAAGTGTCGACACAGCTTCTCTAGGTGTCGACACAAGCCTTCTTAAGTGTCGACACTTTTCTTCTAGGTGTCGACACATGGACTTAGAATCTTTTATGCTTTCCCTGTAATTACTTAACCTACACACATAAACTCAAAGCACATCAAATACATCTTGATGTATATCATTGAGTAGGGTGAGGCTTCTTCAAATCAGGTACATATATTCCAATGTACCCAACAATCTCCCCCTATTTGGAGAAGTCATAACCCTTAGTCAATGATATACACCATACATAACAAATTCTCAGTATAATGTAAAACAATATTATATGACAGGGAAAATATTAAACATGTATAACCAAAACATGTATAATCAATTATCTCAGAACCATAAAGTAATAGATTGAACATATAACATTGTTCTTACAACTCCAAACATTTTCATTAATCAAAAGTTTACATAGAGTTAAAAACAAATGATTACAAATTGTAAACTTAAGAAAATTTCTATCCTATGGTTGCTCAGGCTCCTTGATAACAATGCCCTTTCCAGATTGAATCTTTGCTTGAACAGGAGCTTCATTGTCATCAACAGGCTTCTTCACTTTGAGATCTTTCTTTTTCAGCTCTTCAGTATTTATCTTATGCCTTTCAAAATAGTGATAAGGCTTATGGAAATACTTGCTAGGCTCCTGTGCATTAGGAGGTAGCTTTCCGTGTTTAGCCTTCCTTCTATATTGTACTATGACCTCTTGCCTATTCTCATGTTTTCTCCACTACAGGTCAGAATACCACTTGCCTCTATCCAGGACATTGTCCTTAGTAGCCTTCCAAGCAGTCAATATGATATTCCTGGATGTGGGGCTCCATTGTTCAAAATCTGGCCTTAATTCAGCTTGCTCTCTGAACCTTTTCTTAGATAATTGGGCCTCTTGTTCTTTTAGAAATGCCTCTTGCTCTTTTAAGATTGCCTCTGGCACAGGCTGGACTACCTTCTCAATAATAACATTCTGATTACCCTCAGGAGGACTATACATAGACTGTACCTCCTGATGTATCATGTCAAAATCAGCAGGAGGGTATATTACTTGAGCCACTTCAGCTTGCTCTCCTCCAAAGTATGCAGGATTGATGCCAGACTCTGCAACATTATCATCATCACATAAAGGTGGATATCCAAGGGTGGCTCTGATGGAGTTTGAAATCCACTTTGCATGATCAGAGCCTGCTTTGACTAACACCCTCTCCCCCTTTATGACTTCTCTTTCTATGTGATCTCTAAGATCATCCTTTTGGAATCTTATCTGTGCATTCAAATAGTTGACTCCATCTTTATAGAAAGGTTTTAACTTTTGTAGCCTGTCAGTAATAATCTTTTGAGAATCTGCAATAGCAGTGTGAACTGCAAGTAGGCTTTCTTGGAGTTGCTTATCAAACTCAGCTTTGGCAGTAGCACTGTGTGCAGTCTGGGCAATAGCTAGATTCTTCATTTCAGTGACTATGGAATTATGAGAAGCAGTCAGATTATCATTCATTCTAAGCTGATTCTCCAGGACATAGCCTTGTTTTACTGCCATGTCATCAACCTGTTTCTTGATGTTCTCTTGATGAGTAGCCAGATAGACTACTGCATTTCCTCCTTTATGGAAGCAGTCAGTCATTTCCTTTTTGTTTTGATTCACTTCAAATCTTATAGATTTTATGTCTTGAGCAAGATCAAACTGAAGTGATTTATGGCCTTCATCCATATAAGTTTGTAAAGCCTTCCTTTGCTCATCTAGCTTTATTTGCAATGCCACCATCAGAGAACTATAATCAGTAGTGGTGGCAGGCTGTGGAGCAATTGTCTGTAGTGCTTTCTTGTAGTTCTGGCTTCTTCTCTTGAAGACCTGGAACTTCCTTTTCTTGGCCCTAGCAGCCTCTTCATCCTCTGAATCAGAAGTACTAGCAATATCTACTCTATCCTTAGGACTATGATGTGAATTCTTCTCAGTCCTTGGTAGCTCCTCAGCATCTCTTGGCTCCTCAGTCTCTTGTCTAGCAGTTTCCTCTACATTCTCCCCCTCAAGATTGAATTTCTCCCCCTCAACAGCTGATATGTCTCTCTCAAGGTCTGTCTGTACAAGGTCAGGGAACAACTCTTCTAATGTAAACTCATGTTGAGGTTGTTCAGAAGAATCTCTAATCTCAGGAGCATCTGTTTCCATTTTATCAGCAACAGATGTGTCCTCTATGGCAACATCTTGTGGTTGAGGTTGTATCTGTGTTTGCTGATCAACATCAAGTAATGGTTCAGACAAAACTTCATCCTCAATATGGAAATTTAATTGATTAACTTCAGTAATTACCTCTAGAATGATTTGGGTAGCCCTTTCACTCTCTAGTTGAGTTATCTCATCCACATGTAGAGGCTCCCCCTGGAGTGGATCCAGGTGAATTGGGCTAGCTGAGGGTAACTCCCCCTGCCTCTGAGCATCTCCTTGTCTTGCTGGTGACTGTCCAGCATTTTCATCTTCTCCATCATCAGAACTGAAAACCACTTGTTCTTCTGAGCTACTTGAGGATTCTTGAGCCACAATGGCTGTCTTCTTATTCTTCTTCTTCTGAGGTGTTTCCTTTTCTGGAGTTGGCAGTTCCTTTGTCAATACTCTATCCCACCTTGAGAAAATTCTTACATCCATTCTCCTCATGTGGTTTATCTTTGAACCAGTAGCTTGGTTCATCACTTCAGGAATACTTCCAGCTAAGTATAGACTCAGAATTCTACCCAGATTGGGTTTCTTTAGGCTCTTTTTATCTTATCAAACATGACTGCAGACCAATCAGTATTAAGTTTGAAAATTATCCTTGTCATCAAACTGAACATGTGAGCTGAAATTCTATCATGCCCACCAGGCTTGCTCAGTATTACCTTGCCAACTATCTCAGATAAAAACTTGCCCGGCATGTTCATGCCTTTTCTATTGAAAACTGATCCAATTTTCAGGTTTGAGTCTAATCCACACCATTTCAATGCCTCTCTAGTCTTAGAAGCAGATACATCTTCTTCCTCTTTTGTTCTTGGTAGTTGAAGTACCTTTCTTAGACTTTTCTGTGTGACCTTGACACCCAGAGCAATGTGTCGACACTCAACAAGTATCAACACTGAAGACATGTGTCGACACCAAGAAGCAGTGTCGACACTTAACAGATTCAACACATGAAGATGTGTCGACACAAAGGTGTTGTGTCGACACTTAGAAGAATTCAGCAGGATACTGAAGTACAAGTACTTGTGTCGACACTCAATTTCAGTGTCGACACATGAAGAAGAAGTAGTGTCGAGATACAAAATCTACAACACAAGGAGCTGTGTCGACACCTTGTAGACTAGTGTCGACACTTAGACAACTTGTGTCGGCACTTGGTCTATAAGTGTCGACACTTAAAGACAGAAAGTCTCGACACTTAAAGACAGTTACAAAATTTTCAAGAATTGACTGGATGACTTGACAGCTGCCATTCCAGCCGGTCTACAGCACCTGTCAGAGTTGTCAGAATTCAGTTATGGACCGGACCAGCCGGTTACCATGAAGAAGGCCTATAAATAGGCTTATACAGTCTACAGAAATGGTTGTTGAAGTGATTAGAGGATTGATGAAGTGGTTCAAGTGATCATTCACAAGATAAACACACAAGAAGATCTAGCTTTCAAGTGAAGATCTAAGAAGTTGGAGAGAGAGAGCTTCATCCAAAAAATCAGCTGTTGGAACCCAGCTGAGAAGAAGGATTCAGATTGGTCTGAATCTTAAGAAGCAAAGATCAAGGATCAACTACAGAGGAATCAGTCTTATTGTGTTCTACTTTCAAGAAGCTTTGAAGAAAGCCAAGTCAGATTGATTTCAGCTGAGTTCTTCCAAGAACTCATCAAGAACCTCACAACTTATCTCTCTTTCATCTAAGTTGTTGAGTTTATACATTTTGTATTCATTATAACTTGTAGGATCCTTAGGGATCTGAGATTGTAAGCCTGCAATTATAAAGGCTGAGGGTAGGAGAGTTAAATCTCTGAGTGTAGGCCTTGGTGGCTGAGTGTAGGCCTTGGTGGCTGAGTGTAGGCCTTTGTGGCTGAGTGTAGGCCTTTGTGGCTGAGTGTAGGCCTTTGTGGCTGAGTGTAGGCTTTGTGGAAAAGTTGAGTTGTAGGGCCTTGGGCCTGAGGTGTAGGAGCCTGAATTGGGTTCTGAGATAGTGGAGGAGTTTGGCCGAATCTAGTACACTACTAGATAGGCGAAGGGGGAAAGTGGATGTACCCAAAGCTTGGGGAACCACTATAAAACTCTGTGTCTACTGTGTGATTGTTGTTGGATGTGATTGTTGCATATGTGCTGTGATATAGTAGATAGAATTCTGTGATATTATCTGTTTGCTGCCTAAAAATTTAAAAGATTCAAGTCACCTATTCACCCCCCTCTAGGTGTTTAGGTACAATATCTTTCATTATGGGTCGAGACAGTTGAAGACCCATGAACGCAACTACCCCACTCATGATCTGGAGTTCGCTGCTGTGGTGTTTGCCTTGAAACTTTGGCGTCACTACCTCTATGGCGTGAAGTGTCACTTCTTCACTGACCATCAGAGTTTGAAATATATTTTCGTTCAGAAGGATCTCAATCTTCGTCAGAGGCGATGGCTAGAATTCATAGCAGATTATGACCTGCAGCTCATTTATGTGCCCGGGAAAGCCAATTCAGTGGCTGATGCTTTGAGTCGTCAGGCTTCAGTTGCCACCTGTGCACCCATGTCAGCTTCTCTCGCGGCCCTGATTGATGACCTCGAGCGGATGGACATATCCTTCTCACCTGGAGGCCAAGGAGAAGTCTCTGGTCCATTATGGGTAGAACATGTGAAGGATCTGTAACCATCTGACCCCGCAATCTAGCGCATTCGCCGACAGGTTGAACTTGGTACTCTTCCGGATTTCTCTATCTCTGACGATGTTCTACGTTTCCGAGGTCGCTTATGTATTCCCGATGTCCCTGAGTTACTGGATAGTATTTGCCGAGAAGCTCACAAGTCCCGCACATCTGGACATCCTGGCAACAACAAGATGTATCATGACCTGAAACAGATCGTGTGGTGGCCTGGTATGAAGAACTATATCGCACGCTTCATCTCTCGATATCTGACATGCCAGAAGGTGAAAGCTCAGCATCAGCGTCCTGGTGGACTTTTGTAGCCTCTGCTTATGCCTGAATGGAAGTGGGAAGATATCTCTATGGACTTCATCACGGGTTTGCCCCGCACTCCGAGCGGACATGATGCAATTTGGGTCATAGTAGATCGCCTGACTAAAGTGGCTCACTTCATCCCGTATAAGGAGGGTCATTCCACCGAGAAGATGGCCCGGATTTATGTTTCTGAGATCGTTAGGCTCCATGGGATTCCTCTGCGGATTATTTCTGATCGCGACTCGAGATTTGTATCACACTTCTGGAAGGGATTTCAGCAAGCTTTGGACACAGATCTCAACCTGAGTACCGCGTATCATCCGACGACCGATGGCCAGACTGAGAGAGTTAATCAGATTCTTGAATATATGCTACAGTGTTATATTTTGGACTACAAGGGAGCTTGGGATGATCATCTACCCTTGGTTGAATTCTCCTACAACAACAGCTATCAAGAGAGTCTCAAGATGGCTCCCTTCGAAGCACTGTACGGGCATCGCTGTAGGACCCCGCTTTACTGGTCAGAGGTTGGCGAGAAGGTGGTTTTGGGTCCAGAGTTACTCCAGGAAATGGAAGGAGCCACTAAGAAGACTCGTCTTCAGCTCAGTCGTGCCATTGAGAGACAGAGAAGGTATGCAAATCAGCGCCGCCGTCCGTTAGAGTTTGCTGTTGGTGATCAAGTATTCTTGAAGGTTTCTCCTACTCTTGGGGTGAAACGGTTCGGTCGTCATCATAAGCTCAGCCCGAGGTTCGTGGGACCGTACTCCATTTCAGAGCGTGTTGGAGGATCTGCCTATCGTCTGGAACTACCTTCTTCTTTTGCCGGTGTCCATGACGTTTTTCATGTTAGCCAGCTTCGGAAATATATCCATGATCCAAATCGTGTTCTTGAAGAAGTTCCAGTGATTCCTGAAGCCAATCTGTCTTTTCTGATCGAGCCTTCGAAGATCATCGAATTTCAAGAACGCAAGCTTCGCAAGAGAACCATTCCGATGGTGAAGGTACTTTGGCTGCATGGCAAGTCCGAGGAGTACACTTGGGAACTTGAATCTGATATGCGCAACAAGTATCCAAAACTCTTCTCTTAATCTTGGTACGTCTCTTAGTCTTACTTCCTTATTATTTCAGTATCTTTCATAGTTAGCTTTCATTCGTTAATCTGCGAACTTTTGTTTGAAGTATATGTCATCTGAAACTTCGTTGTTTAGTCTCATTCAGAGAGTTCTCCGGAAAGTTTCGGGATGAAACTTCCTAAGTGGGGGAGAATGTAACAACCTTCTTAAACCTTAAACCTACCCCACCCCCTTTTTATTAATAACTAGAATAATAAAATTATATTAAAAAAGACTTATAACCTAAACCTACCCCTCCCCCCTCTTTAAAAATCAAAAACCCGAGCCGCAGTTTCCTGCAACCCGCAGCCTCATCTCCGCGAAGTCGAACGATTCGCCGCTCCCGATCCCG
The DNA here is from genome assembly GCA_039583875.1 of Platanthera guangdongensis. Lineage (NCBI taxonomy): Eukaryota > Viridiplantae > Streptophyta > Magnoliopsida > Asparagales > Orchidaceae > Platanthera > Platanthera guangdongensis. The sequence continues at coordinate 171,662,143 of CM077148.1, forward strand.
CCTCCAGGCGTCCCGATTCTCCTCCCCGTGGCCGGAGATCACTTCCTCTAGGCCCGACACCTCATCCTCTTGTTTCCCCGTCGTCTCCAGCGCTCCCCTTGTCCGGCAACTCCCACAACAACCCCTCCTCTTGGCCGACTGTCCTCTTCATCAAGGCAACAACCATCTCTTTCTCTTCCAAGGGGTTGACAACCACTGTCTCTCCCTCCTGCGACCTCTCCCGCTCCATTTGGGTTGGTGCTTGCGAGAGGGACGACTAGGGTTTCCTCCCCTCTCCTCCTTGGGCCGGGATTCGGCTTCTCTTGGGTAAGAAAACTCATCTTTCCTCCTAAGTTCAGTTTTCTCATAATGTTTTTGCTGATTTTCGCTCCCCAATTGATGTAACTGCGTCAATTCAACGTATGTTCGTCGTATATTCGACTAATCCAGTCTTATTTGTGTTTTTCGGTGCATCTCCTCGGATTTAGGTGGTGTAATCGCTCCAAGACCTCTCCGAATTAGGGTTTTTCGCATCCAAACGCCGCCAAAATCCCCGATCCCTCGCGGTAGCCTCTTTTCCCCTCACTCTCGAGGGAGGAAAATTCCTAACTCCTTTCATATTGTGTAGCGTTGTCACCAAATGCGTGTGCAAGTGTAGGAACCTTATTATTGCTTTGAGTATAATTTTGATCTTGGAACAGGTATAGCTAGAGCCGTTAACCTCGCTTGCACCTTTTAGCTGTCGCTAGCGCTTTCGACGTCAGCTTAAGGCAAGTAAAGAACCCTCTCTCACTTGCAAAACTTTAGATTTAATCTGGATACCTGTTCTTTTATAAATGTTTTTTTTTGTACAAAATTCTGAACTCTCATGATGATGACATAACATAATATGATAAGTAACCACCTAAGCATGAAACATAAAGACAAATCCGTAGTTGTAAGCAAATCTTTGAATTGTAGCGTCTAACATGGCATCTGTCTGCTGGCATGGTCACGACAAGCAAGATTACTTTTCTAATAAGACTTGCACCTAGATCTGAATGTGAGCCATGTGCGCCCGCTATAGCACCTACACTTCATCGATCACGACTTACAACATTTTACATTAGGCTATACTCCGGAGTAGGCTAACCCTTTAGAAATGTCTGTTGACCTGGTTTTTGGTATGTTTGGTAGCTTTGTACAAGATAGACCAGTACTTGAATATATCTGTTTATTTTTGCTCACATTCTAATTAATTAACTTGCTCAGGTTTAAATCTTAAGTTCTAAGGCATTTTCCTTCTGTCTTGAATTTGCCTTAGGTTTCGTGACTGCGCCTCCTGCCCCCTGAGCTACTTCCCATTCAGCTGCAGCTTTGCTTGGAGGTTTATCCTTTGTAGTTGCTTGTATCAGGTTCTATGTATTTAAATCATTTACTGTCTATTCGTTTATCATGTACTAGTTATGGTAAGATATTTTCTTTTGAATCTTGGACAACTCCTAGGATATTTCTGATGTACTAAATCATTTTATTTACTGTTGTTATTACATCTACTTCTAATACACCCATGAGTGTAGCATTGAAGTTTTTTTCAAGAAATTACATGTGCATTAATTTTCACTATTTTAAAATCTTGAGCGCTTCCGCATATATTTTTTTAAAAAAAACAATAACCTTTTTCAACAAAATAGCTAAATAAATTTCAGAATTTCTCTGTATCCGCCTTAGTAGGCATGGTTTCTTTTCGCCCATGCCTGTGACATCACGGCCCGCCTGAAGCGCACTCTGACTTTCGTCAAGACAGGTCGTGACAAATGTTCTATTCTTCCTTTTAGCAATACCATTTTGCTGTGGTGTTCTTGGTGAGGAAAATTCCTGAAAAATCCCATATTCTTCACACAGTTTTGTCATACTTTCAGACTGAAATTCAGTACCATGGTCACTTCTGATTTTGACCACTATACTGTTCAACTCATTCTGAAATTATTTAACAAAACTATGTAAAACAGTTGGGGTTTCAGATTTTTGTCTTAGAAAGAACACCCAGGAATATCTAGAATAGTCATCTACCACCACAAATGTATAGACCTTGCTACCTAGACTATGAACTGGCATAGGACCAAAAAGATCCATATGCAAGAGGTAAAGACAGCTCACTGGATCCTTGTTTTCAAGTCTATGAAAGGTGGATTTGGTCTGCTTGCCTTTTTGACAAGCTAAGCATATCCCATCCTTTATACACTTAACCTAAGGACCATTCCTCACTAACTCTTTGTTAAAGAGTTGGCCAATAGTCTTATAGTTAAGATGAGCCAGTCTCTTGTGCCATTTAACACAATGTGAGTCCCCCTCATCAGCTACAAGACAAATAGGAGAAACATTATTCTCACACACAAAGTCAAGACAATAAACATTCCTCTTCCTATATCCTGTCAAAAAGATCTTTTGATCACTTGGCCTTTTGATATGACAACCATTCTTGACAAATGAGATGTCATATCCTAAATCACTCAGCTGACTTATGCTAATGAGGTTATATTTCAAATCCTTCACATAGGCCACTTGAGTGATAATAATCTGGTTACTAGAAATGTTACCAAAGCCTTTGATGATTCCTTTTTCTGAACCAGCAAAGGTTACTTTAGGGTCATCTATGATAGGTGTGTAGTCCTTCAGCAACCCCCTTGTTCCAGTCATGTGCCTGGAACATCCACTGTCCAAGTACCATATTGGGGCATGATGAAAGATATGGTACCTAAACACCTAGAGGGGGGGGGGGGGGGGAATAGGTGACCAAAACCTTTTTAAAACTTTGTTGGCAGCACAACAGTTTATAACACAGATTTCTGAATAAGTTCTCACAGCAAACACAACAATTCACAACACAGCACAATCACAGCACAGAATACACAAGATTTTATAGTGGTTCCCCAATCTTTGGGTACATCCACTTTCCCTCCTTCGCCTATCTAGCAGTGTACTAGATTCGGCCAAACTTCTCCACTAGCTCAGAACCCAACTAGGTTCCTACACCTCAGGCCCAAAGCCTTACACTCAGCCACCAAGGCCTACACTCAGCCACCCAGACCTACACTCAGCCAATTAAGGCCTACACTCAGAGTTCTTCAACTCCTACACTCAGGCAATCAAGCCCTACCCTCAGCCTTTATAATATAGGCTTACAATTCTCTCAGATCCAATGGATCCTACAAGTTAAAGTAGAAATACAATTGCTAACTCTACAACTCAGAAAATAAGAGAGGAGTTGAGAGTTTCTTGAAGAGTTCTTGGAAGAACTCAGTTAGATCCAAACTGACTTAGCTTCCTTCAAAGCTTCTTGAGTTAGAACTGAATTAGTCTGAATCTTCTGCAGTTGTTCCTTGACCTCTGCTTCTTGAGATCCAGATGTTTCTGAATCCTTCTTCTCAGCCTTAGTTCCAAAGATTGAATTCTTGATTGGAGCTCTCTCTCTCCAACTTCTTAGATCTGCAGTTAAACTGACAGACCTTCTTGTGTTGATCCTCTGTGTATCACTTCTTGATTTAATCTGATCAACCACTTAGAATATTCTCACAAGTTGTAACAACAACAATCCTTCACACTTTTTCTGTAAACAATGGGTGCCTATTTATAGGCTTCCTTCATGGTAACCGGCTGATCCGGTTCATAACAGACTTCTGATTTCTCTGACAGTTGCAGTAGACCGGCTGGATCGGCAGCTGTCATGTCAACCAGTCACTTCTTGAAATTCTCTAACTGTCAGATAGTGTCGAGACTTTCTGTTCTTAAGTGTCGACACTTATAGACTAAGTGTCGACACATGTTGTGTAAGTGTCGACACAAGTCTACAAGGTGTCGACACAATTCCTTGTATGTCTCGACACAGATTCTTCTGCATGTGTTGAAACTGTCAAGTGTCGACACTGCTTCTTGGTGTCGACACAAGTCTTCACTTTTGTTTCTTCAGCTGAGTGTCGACACATTCCTTTAGTGTCGACACTTGTACTTAGAATATTTTGTAACTTTTCTGTTCTTTGCTAAGTGTCGACACAGCTCCTTGTGTCGACACTTTCTTCAAGTGTAGAGTCTTCAACTAAGTGTCGACACATTGTGCTGAGTGTCGACACTTTCTTCAAGTGTTGACTCTCCTGGTTGTGTGTCGACACATTGTGCTGAGTGTCGACACTTTCTTCAAATACTGACTCTTCAGCATAGTGTCGACACATTATGTTGAGTGTCGACACTTGTACTTAGATTCTGCAGACTTTTGCTGAGTGTCGACACATCTTCAAGTGTCGACACTTTCTGGTGTAGACTTAGCTCTTCTAGGTGTCGACACTTCTGCTAAGTGTCGACACTGCTTTTCTGCATACTTCTTCACTGAGTGTCGACACAGCTCCAAGTGTCGACACTTTCTGTCTGGTGTCGACTCTTCATCCCAGGTGTCGACACAATGACTCCAAGTGTCGACACTGCTTGTCTGGGTGTTGACACAAGCTTTCTCAAGTGTCGACACTTTCCCTCTGGGTGTCGACACATGGACTTAGAAACTTTCAGCTTCAGTCTAGTGAATACCTAACCTGCACAAGTAACTCAAACACACATCAAATACATTATGATGTATATCATTGAGTTAGGTGAGGCTTCTTCAAATCAGGTACATTTGACCAATGTACCCAACAATCTCCCCCTATTTGGAGAAGTCATAACCCTTAGTCAATGATATACATCACTCATAATTAAAAATTAGAAAATGATGTAAAGCAGATATATATCAACAGGGTATACTTAAATATGTAATAAAGCACACATGTATACTCATTCAGCATTACAGAACAACCAAGAATTAGACACATTCTACTGAATCAATCATGAAATATATTTATCAAAAACTGTCCAAACATTGTGTTCAATACATTGTCAATGATTTACAAAATATTTAGATGTAACAAATTACAACATTCTTCAGTCTAATCTTAATCTAATTCTGCTCTGGTTCTTTTATAACTATGCCTTTCCCAGCTTGTATTTTGGCTTTTACAGCAGCAGCAGCAGCAGCTCAGTATCAGCAACCTTCTTCCCTTTGGAGTCCTTCTTCTTAAGTTCTTCAGCCTTGATTTTCTGCCTTTCAAAATAATGATAGGGCTTAGGAAAGTACTTGCTAGGCTCCACAGCTGTAGGAGGTAGCTTTCCTAACTTAGCCTTCCTTCTATACCGGACAATGGCTTCCTGCCTGATCTCATGCTTCCTCCATTCAGCTTCTGAGAACCACTTATTCCTCTCATGTGCATTGTCCTTGGCTGCTTTCCAGGCTGTGAGAATGATGTTCCTAGAAGTAGGGCTCCACTGTTCAAAATCTGGTTTTTGCTCAGCAAGTTCCCTGAACTTCTTCTTTGACAGCCTTGTCTCTTCCTCTTTGTCCAAAGCCTCTTGCATAGCAGCTGTAATAGGTTGAACAACCTTTTCCAGAATAACAGTTGGCTTTCCAGCAGTTGGGCTATACATTGTGCTTACTTCAGCATGAACCATATCAAAATCTGGAGGTGGATAGATCACCTGAGCTACTTCCTGTTGCTCTCCTCCAAGATATGCACTTTGAATACCAGATTCAGCTACATTGTCATCATCACACAGGGGAGGATAGCCCAGTGTAGCTCTGATGGAATTAGAAATCCATTTGGCATGGTCAGAGCTAGCTTTGACTAACACCCTCTCCCCCTTTATGACTTCTTGTGCTACATGATCTCTCACATCATCTTTTTGGAATCTGATTTGGCTGTCCAAATACCTTATGCCATCCTTAAAGAAAGGTCTAAGCTTGGTAAGCTGTTCAGAAATGACCTTCTGGGAATCCTTGATTGCAGTCTTGACAGCAGCAAGTTCTTCTTGAAAAGCTTTATCAAATTCAGCCTTGACAGCATCAGTAGAAGTAGATGGTTCAGCAGACTTATTCTTTAATTCAGTCACTATAGCATTGTGGGAGGCAGTTAAATTGTCATTCATTCTTAATTGATTCTCCAGCACATAGCCTTGCTTCAGTGCTATATCATCTACTTTGTCTTTGATCTGTTCTTGATGTTTAGCCAGGAATACCACTGCATTTCCACCCTTGTGGAAGCAATCATTCATTTCCTTCTTATTCAGGTTCATCTCAAACCTGATTGACTTGATATCTTGAGCTAAATCAAACTGTAAAGACTTGTGGCCTTCATCAATATATGTCTCTATAGCCCTCCTTTGCTCATCCAGCTTAACTTGCATTGCTACCATTAAGCTGCTGTAATCTGTTGATGGAGCTTGTTGGACTAGGGAGTGTTGAGCAACAGTTTGTAGAGCTTTCTTATAGCTCTGACTCCTTCTTTTGAATACAAAGAACTGCTTCTTCTTAGCTTGCTCAGTCTCATCATCCTCAGACTCTGAAGTACTTGCAATATTCACCCTGTCCTTAGGGCTTGAGGGTTTGTCAGCTTGCACATCAAGTGCCTTTTCAGTATCTAGCCTAATAGGCTCTTCCTGATCTTCCAAGATCTCCCCCTCAACAGCAGCACCTTTCTCTCCCTCAACAGCAGCACCCTTCTCTTCTTCAGCAGCAGTCTTGTCCATGTCAAAATCCTCTTGATCTAAATTCAGAAATAGATCTTCCATTGTATATTCTGGGGGTGACTGAGCAGGAGATGTACTGGGTACATTAACTACAGCAGATGTGTCTTGGAGAACAACATCTGGTGCTTGGTTTGCTTGCTGAGTTTGCTGATGAATATCAGACAAATCAGAATCTATTATAGAAAAATCTAAAGTATTGAGGTCAGAAAGTACCTCTTGGATAATGAGAGTAGCTTGCTCACTCTCCAGTGTAGAGGGTTGTTCTACAGCTGGAGGCTCCCCCTGGCTGTCAGCTGGCTCTTGAGGTGACTTCTCTGCAGCCTCATCCTCATGATTATCAGGAGTGAAAACAACATGGTCTTCACTACCTGAGCTGCTGGAGGACTCCTGAGTCACAGCAGCTATCTTCCTCTTCTTCTGTAGGGGTGAATCTTTCTTAGAAGCTTGTTTCTCAGGGGTGGTCAATTCCTTTGACAGCACCCTTTCCCACCTGGAGAAGATCCTCATGTCCATCCTTCTCATGTGGTTGATTTTGCTACCTGCAGCAGAGCTCATTACCTCTGGTATTGTACCAGCCAGGTAGAGACTAAGTATCCTGCCCAGATTGGGCTTCTTCAGACTTTCCTTTACTTTCTCATATACAACCATAGACCAGTCTGTTTTGAGATTAAAGATGATTCTAGTCATAACACTGAACATGGAGGCTGACACCCTGTCATGCCCTCCAGTCTTACTGAATATTACTTTTCCCACAATTTCTGATAGAAACTTTCCTTGGGTATTCATCCCTCTTCTGTTGAATACTGATCCTATCTTTAGCTTAGGATCTAGTCCACACCAGGTAAGTGCTTCCCTGGTCTTAGATGTTGTCACTTCTTCTTCTTCCTGGACTTTAGGTAGCTGAAGTACCTTTCTCAGTGACTTGGGTGAAATCTTGACCTTGGTGCCATGCACCCTGGATTTGATTCTGTAGCCTGAATCATCTACAGACACTCCAGTGAGGAATTCAATAACTTCCTTCTTCCAAATTTTGGTTGGTTCTGAAACCAAGAACTCCAATCCTGAATCGGTGACTAGGGTTATCACCGATTTGATTTCTTGATCACCGTCGTCGAATGCGCCACGCACCAGTTCATAGCCTTCGTTAACGTTCTCTTCCAACTTAGGAGCCATTAGGGTTTGGAGAATTAGTCTTTAGAGAAGAGAAATGTCGACACAAGAGTTTTGGTCTCGAAACTTTTGAAAGCGTGTCGACAAACAAAGACAGAACCCTATTTATACCTTTCTGGTTTGAAGACGAACAGGCGGGATGAATTTCTAAAGATGTGTCGACATTGTCAATAAGTGTCGACACTGACTTATAATGTCTCGACACACATGTGTCGACACAAGTTTAGTCAACAGATTTTAAGTGTCGACACTTGGTTAAGTGTCGACACCACATTACTCGACATGTAGTCGAGACTTTACTTAGAAAATTCTGAGTAAAACTTAAGTGTCGACACCTTATTGGATGTGTCGACACCTACTCGACATGTGTCGACACTAACATTCTGAAGTGTCGACACCAGCTTCCTAGATATGTCGACACCATTTTCCTGAAGTGTCGACACCTACTATTCTGTGTCGACATAGACTTGTCTATGTGTCGACACCTTTTTACTTAGCCAAATTTTAGTTCTGTAAACTTAGTCTAAGTTTATCATACCTAGTTCAATTTTGAACCTATTGAACTTAGCTTCTTCTAAGGGCTTAGTAAACATATCTGCTATCTGATTATCAGTTTTAACATATTCAAGTACAATATCATTTCTTTCTACATGCTCCCTAAGAAAGTGATATTTAATCTCAATATGTTTAGTTCTACTATGTGATACAGGATTGTTAGCTATTGAAATAGCACTTGTAGAATCACGATAAAGTGGAGTTCTACTTACCTGAAATCCATAGTCTTCTAACTGATGTTGAATCCACAGAAGTTGAGCACAGCAACTTCCTGCAGCTACATATTCTGACTCAGCTGTGGAAATAGCCACACTAGTCTGCTTTTTGCTGCTCCATGAAATTATTCTTCCACCTAGGAATTGACAGGATCCAGTAGTGCTCTTTCTATCTTCTTTGCATCCTGCAAAGTCTGCATCTGAATAGCCTGTTAGATCAAAATCTCCATTCCTAGGGTACCAGAGGCCTAGATAGGGAGTGCCCTTTAGATATCTCAAGATTCTCTTGACTGCAGTCAAGTGAGACTCTTTGGGGCAGGCTTGATACCTGGCACAAACACATGTAGCATACATAATGTCAGGCCTACTTGCAGTCAAGTACAGTAGGGAGCCAACTATCCCTCTATACAAGGTTTCATCTACAGGTTTCCCTGCATCATCCTTGCTCAGAGACATACTTGACCCCATAGGAGTCTTCATGGTACTGGATGAATCCATACCATACTTCCTTATGAGTTCTAGGGTGAACTTGGACTGACATATGGATAGACCACTTCCAGTCTGTTTAACTTGGAGACCCAAGAAAAACTTCAGTTCTCCCATACTACTCATCTCAAATTGACTTTGCATAAGCTTTGCAAACTTTTTGCAAAGGCTACTTTCAGTAGACCCAAATATAATGTCATCTACATATATTTGGACAAGTATGACTTTGCCTCTAGATTCCCTAAGGAATAGAGTCTTATCTATTTTCCCCCTTGAGAACTTGTTCTCAATGAGGAAACTAGATAGGGTTTCATACCAAGCTCTAGGTGCTTGTTTTAACCCATATAATGCTTTCCTAAGTCTATAGACATAATGTGGAAGAGTAGGATCAACAAAACCTGAAGGCTGCTCCACATATACTTCTTCTTTCAAATTACCATTTAGGAATGCTGACTTCACATCCATTTGGTATACCTTGAATCCTTGATAAGTTGCATAGGCCAAGAACATCCTTATGGCCTCCAGTCTGGCTACTGGGGCAAAGGTTTGATCAAAATCAATACCTTCTTCTTGCCTATATCCTTTTGCAACCAGTCTTGCTTTATTCTTTATGATGACCCCTTGTTCATCTAACTTATTTCTGTAGATCCACTTAGCTCCTATAACATTGTGGTCTTTAGGCTTTGGAACCAGCTCCCAAACCTTGCACCTTTTGAACTGATTAAGTTCTTCTTGCATAGCTTCAGTCCACTGTGGATCTTGTATAGCTTCTTCAAATTTCTTTGGTTCTATTTGAGACAGAAAACTTGAATATACTACAGCATTCTGATTTCTGCTCCTTGTCTGAACACCTTGTCTTGGATCTCCAATAATCAACTCTACTGGATGATCTCTTAGATGCCTGTTGGCTGGAGGCATCCTTACTTCTGGTTGTACTTCTTCAGCATCTTCATCATGCTGAGTTCCTTGTACTTCTTCAGCTCCTGGTACATGTAGTTCTCCCCCTGGACATAAGCCATCTTCTTCTACTTGCTGTCTTGCAGCAGGTACATCTTCTATGGTTAGCTTGTCCATCTTCTTAGTAAGACCTGTGGGGCTGCATACATTGCTAGACAACTCATTGTTAATTAGTTGTGTCTCATCAAAAACTACATGCACAGACTCCTCTATAACTTGAGTAGTCAAGTTGTAGACTCTATAAGCCTTACTATTATTGCTGTACCCAACAAACACTCCCTCTTGGGACTTGGCAGCAAACTTAGTTAGGTAAGACTTTCCATTGTTAAGTATGTAGCATTTACAACCAAAGATCCTAAAGTAGGATAAATTTGGTTTCCTGCCTTTCACAACTTCATAGGGGGTCTTATTTAACCTTTTAGTGATGGTAGCCCTATTTATCACATGGCATGCAGTGTTAACTGCTTCAGCCCAGAAATACTCTGGCAGTGATGAATCACTTAATAGGGTTCTACCAGCCTCTATCAAGGTCCTATTTTTCCTTTCAGCAATGCCATTTTGCTGAGGTGTTCTAGGTGAAGAGAATTCTTGAAATATCCCATAGTCTTCACACAGCTTTGTCATGCTTTCAGACTGAAACTCAGTACCATGGTCACTTCTAATTTTGACCACTGTACAGTTCAATTCATTCTGAATTTGCTTAACAAAACTATAGAAGACATTAGGTGTTTCAGATTTCTGCTTTAAGAAGAACACCCAGGAAAACCTTGAGTAGTCATCAACAACTACAAAGGTGTAGACCTTCCTACCTAAGCTGTGAACTGGCATTGGACCAAATAGATCCATATGCAAGAGGTATAAGCACCTCACAGCATCTTTGTTCTCAATGCTTTTAAAGGTGGATTTGGTCTGCTTGCCCTTTTGACAAGCTGAGCAAATGCCCTCTTTAACACACTTAACTTGAGGACCATTCCTCACTAACTCTTTGCTAAAGAGTTTGCAAATAGTCTTATAGTTAAGATGAGCTAGCCTCTTGTGCCACTTGACACAATGAGAGACTGTCTCATCAGCTACAAGACAAATAGGAGAACCATTGTTCTCAATCATGATGTCTAGACAGTAGACATTCCTCTTTCTATATCCTGTCAAAATGATCTCTTGATCACTTGACCTCTTGATATGACAACCATTTTTAACAAATGAGATGTCATACCCTACATCACTTAACTGACTTATACTAATGAGGTTGTGTTTCAACCCTTTAACATAAGCCACTTGAGTAATGGTAACAAGGTTTGAAGAGATGTTACCAAACCCTTTGATGATTCCTTTTTCAGAACCACCAAAAGTCACTTTAGGACCATTTTTGATTGGAATGTAGTCCTTCAGTAGTCCCCTTGTTCCAGTCATATGTCTGGAACATCCACTATCCAAGTACCATGTTGGGGTATGGCCACTTGGATTCACCTGCAAAACAAATTAATGAACCTTAGAACCCAAAGTAAACTTGGGTCCTTGGTGATTGTTAGTTTGCAACTTGACATAGCTACCTACTGGCTTTCCATCAGGTAACTTGCTACTCAACTTGGCACTGGCATTGTGCCAACAATCCAAGGCAAAGTGGCCAACCTTGCCACAGCACCAGCATTCAAACTTGTTGTACCTTTGCTTAGATACAACCTTTGCTGTCTTGACTACAGCAGGCTTGTTGAATGTTGGGGCTTTACCCTTGGACTTGAACTTGGACTGTACAGTCCCTGCAGGTCTAACAAAACCTAGTCCAGCTTTGCCTTTTTGATGAACAAATTCATCAATTAATGGTAATACTGATTTAGGTTTTGAAAACCTGGCAGCAAGTTCTTTTTTCTTCTGGAGATTGATCTCCCGTCTCTTAATTTGATCATTCTTAAATGTAATAGTATCCATCTGAATCACTGTAATGTGTTTCAGCCTGGCTACTTCATTCAGTTTTTGATCATACTGTTTTTCAAAATCTGTTGCAGCTGTCTTGAGATCAGCAATCTCCTTTGCCTGACTTTTGGCAAGGGACTTGCTTTTCTTATAGGCTTGCAACAGTACTTTATATTCATCTAAGAGCTGATGAATATCTCCCTCAGATTCAGAAACACTTCCATCACTTGATGAAGATGAATCTGACTCTGAACTAGAACTGAAATCTGAACTTTGAGTTGGACTTTGTACCTGACTAGGTCCTGGCTGCTCCAGGATTTTGGTACTTTCAGTCAATGCCATCAGTCCTTGGCACTGACACTCTTCTTGTTCATAGATTGATTTCATGATCTGCATAAACTCTTCTTCTTCTTCAGCAAATAGCCCTATGTAGGCTTCAGCATCTGTCTCAGTATCTGAAGAAGAAATGTCTGAAAGAGTCTTCTCATTCTTTGCAACAAAGGACTTCTCCTTCTTTCCTTTGAAGTGAGTCTTCTTTTTGTCACTGGATTCTTTTCTTCTCTCAGGACAATCTGCAATTACATGACCCTGTCTATTGCAGCAGTAACACACTATCTTAGACCCAGTTGCCTTGCTAGTCTTTGTCTTTTTCTTGTCCTTCTTTGAAGGCTTCTTCTCCTGATACTGAACTTCTTTCCCTTTGGAAAATGAAGGTCTGGACCTCCACTGTTTCTTCTTCAGGAATTTCTGAAAATGTCTGGTGAATGCAGCAAAGTCTTCATCACTTTCACTGCTTGTAGACTTTGTACTAATAGACTCATCTGATTCTGATTCAACTACCTCTAGAGGAGGAGTTGATGACTTAGTCCTGCCCTTTCTAGGTACTTCTGACTTGAAGGCAACAGTCCTTTCTCTGTGCTCAGTCCTTGTTGATTTTTCCTCCTCTTTTCTCACAGACAGCTGCATCTCATAAGACAACAACTTGCCAAATAGTGTGGGAGGAGGAATTTCTCCCAACTTTGCCATTTCTCTGATGGCACAGATCTTAGTGTCCCAATCTTTGGTTAGGGACCTTAAGAACTTATCATTCAATTCATAGTTAGTGAACTCTCTTCCATAAGACATGAGTTCATTAACAATTCTATAGAACTTTTTGTAGCATTCAGTGATGTTATCTCCTCTTCCTTGCTTAAAGCTCTCATACTCTTGATTAAGCAAGGACTTTCTATCTTGCCTTACTTCTTCAGAACCTTCCATATAGACTATAAGAGTGTCCCACATCTCTTTTGCTGTCTTACAGTGAATTAAGTTCTGGAAGGTGGCATCATCAATGTCACTTACTATTATGTTTTGTGCCCTTTTGTCCATAGTGGCTAGGACAATTTCATCCTTGGTCATCTCAGAGAAATCCTTAGGAGTCCTCTGATTTGCATCCAATACTGAGATCTTCATGGGCACATAGGGCCCCTCTTTGACTGTGATGTAGATCCTAGGGTCAGAGGCTTCCATGAACAGCCTTACCCTTTCTTTCCAGATTCCAAAAATCTCTTTTCTGCATATGGGCAGTTTCATTGATCCCAATTCCTTGTGATTCTCTGAAGAACCCATGTTTCTTGATTTTCTTGAAACTGTGTTCTGACTTATCCTAAATCTGCCAAACTGGATCTCCTCAGACAGTTAGTCCTTTTTGAGGAACCTGGCTCTGATACCACTTGAAAGATATGGTACCTAAACACCTAGAGGGGGGGGGGGGGTGAATAGGTGACCAAAACCTTTTTAAAACTTTGTTGGCAGCACAACAGTTTATAACACAGATTTCTGAATAAGTTCTCACAGCAAACACAGCAATTCACAACACAGCACAATCACAGCACAGAATACACAAGATTTTATAGTGGTTCCCCAATCTTTGGGTACATCCACTTTCCCCCTTCGCCTATCTAGCAGTGTACTAGATTCGGCCAAACTTCTCCACTAGCTCAGAACCCAACTAGGTTCCTACACCTCAGGCCCAAAGCCTTACACTCAGCCACCAAGGCCTACACTCAGCCACCCAGACCTACACTCAGCCAATTAAGGCCTACACTCAGAGTTCTTCAACTCCTACACTCAGGCAATCAAGCCCTACCCTCAGCCTTTATAATATAGGCTTACAATTCTCTCAGATCCAATGGATCCTACAAGTTAAAGTAGAAATACAATTGCTAACTCTACAACTCAGAAAATAAGAGAGGAGTTGAGAGTTTCTTGAAGAGTTCTTGGAAGAACTCAGTTAGATCCAAACTGACTTAGCTTCCTTCAAAGCTTCTTGAGTTAGAACTGAATTAGTCTGAATCTTCTGCAGTTGTTCCTTGACCTCTGCTTTTTGAGATCCAGATGTTTCTGAATCCTTCTTCTCAGCCTTAGTTCCAAAGACTGAATTCTTGATTGGAGCTCTCTCTCTCCAACTTCTTAGATCTGCAGTTAAACTGACAGACCTTCTTGTGTTGATCCTCTGTGTATCACTTCTTGATTTAATCTGATCAACCACTTAGAATATTCTCACAAGTTGTAACAACAACAATCCTTCACACTTTTTCTGTAAACAATGGGTGTCTATTTATAGGCTTCCTTCATGGTAACCGGCTGATCCGGTTCATAACAGACTTCTGATTTCTCTGACAGTTGCAGTAGACCGGCTGGATCAGCAGCTGTCATGTCAACCAGTCACTTCTTGAAATTCTCTAACTGTCAGATAGTGTCGAGACTTTCTGTTCTTAAGTGTCGACACTTATAGACTAAGTGTCGACACATGTTGTGTAAGTGTCGACACAAGTCTATAAGGTGTCGACACAATTCCTTGTATGTCTCGACACAGATTCTTCTGCATGTGTTGAAACTGTCAAGTGTCGACACTGCTTCTTGGTGTCGACACAAGTCTTCACTTTTGTTTCTTCAGCTGAGTGTCGACACATTCCTTTAGTGTCGACACTTGTACTTAGAATATTTTGTAACTTTTCTGTTCTTTGCTAAGTGTCGACACAGCTCCTTGTGTCGACACTTTCTTCAAGTGTAGAGTCTTCAACTAAGTGTCGACACATTGTGCTGAGTGTCGACACTTTCTTCAAGTGTTGACTCTCCTGGTTGTGTGTCGACACATTGTGCTGAGTGTCGACACTTTCTTCAAATACTGACTCTTCAGCATAGTGTCGACACATTGTGTTGAGTGTCGACACTTGTACTTAGATTCTGCAGACTTTTGCTGAGTGTCGACACATCTTCAAGTGTCGGCACTTTCTGGTGTAGACTTAGCTCTTCTAGGTGTCGACACTTCTGCTAAGTGTCGACACTGCTTTTCTGCATACTTCTTCACTGAGTGTCGACACAGCTCCAAGTGTCGACACTTTCTGTCTGGTGTCGACTCTTCATCCCAGGTGTCGACACAATGACTCCAAGTGTCGACACTACTTGTCTGGGTGTTGACACAAGCTTTCTCAAGTGTCGACACTTTCCCTCTGGGTGTCGACACATGGACTTAGAAACTTTTAGCTTCAGTCTAGTGAATACCTAACCTGCACAAGTAACTCAAACACACATCAAATACATTATGATGTATATCATTGAGTTAGGTGAGGCTTCTTCAAATCAGCTACATTTGACCAATGTACCCAACACATGACAACTTGTACTCACCTGCAATAAAGATTAGTTAACCTTAGAACCCAAATGAGTTTTGGGTCCTTGGTTCATGTTAGCCTGAAATCTAACAAATCTGCATGTAGGTCTTCTCACAGGCAGACTGTTATTCTCCTTGACACTAGAATTGTGCCAACAATCTATGGCAAAGTGGCCTACCTTGCCACAACACCAGCACTCAAACTTGTTGTACCTTTATTTAGGTACAACCCTAGCTGAATTATCTACAGCAGGCTTCTTGTTTTGTGCTGGGGCTTTGCCTTTAGATTTGGATCTAGCAGTCCAGGCAGGTTTTTAAACCCTAATCCAGCCTTACCCTTTTGAGGTACAAACTCATCAATCAATGGTAAAACAGATTTAGGTTTAGAAAAGCTAGCCACTATCTCTTTCTCTTTCTGAAGTCTAACCTCCAGATTTCTAATCTGATCATTCTTGAATGTGATTGTGCCCATTTGAATAACAGTTATATTTTTCAATCTGGCATTCTCATTCAGTTTTTGATCCAGCAATTTTTCTGAATCAGATGCAGCCAATTTAAGACTTACAATCTCCTTTGCCTGAGTTTTGGCCAAGGTTTTGCTTTTCTTCAAGGCCTGCAACAAGTCCCTATATTCATCAATTAACTGATGAATATCTCCTTCAGATTCAGACCCACCCACATCACTTGATGTAGATGTATCTGACTCTGACTCAGTACTGCAATCTGAAAGACATTGTACCTTACTGAGACCAGGCTGATCCTGACACTTGTCTCCTTCAGATATAGCCATCAGTCCCTTGCACTAATGGTCTTCATGCTCATAAATTGAGTTTATTAGCTGCATGAACTCATCTTCTTCCTCTTCAGCCAATAATCCAATGTAGGCTTCAGTTTCTGATTCTGTTTCTGAAGATAACTGGTCTGTCAAACTCTTGTCTTTCTTAGCAACAAAGGACTTTTCCTTTTTGATCTTAAACTGAGTCTTCTTGTTGTCAGCTGACTCCTTCCTCTTTTCAGGACAGTCAGTCATTACATGTCTCTGTCTATTGCAGCAATAGCACACAATCTTTGAAGATGTAACTTTGCTTGGCTTGGACCTGCTTCTGTCATTCCTGGATGACTTTCTCTTCGGATAGTAGTCATCTTTTGGCTGAGAAGTGGAAGGCTTAGACCTCCACTGTCTCTTCTTTAGAAATCTTTGAAAGTGCCTAGTAAAAGCAACAAAGTCTTCATCACTTTCACTGCTATCAGAACTCTTGCTATCTGAATTATCTGTGACAGCCTCAGCAATTATTTTAGATGGAGATGGAGACTTGCTTCTATACTTCTTAGTGGCTTAAGTCTTGAAGGCCACAGACTTTTCCTTGTGCTCCACTCTAGTGTTCTTCTCTTCCTCCTTTCTAGCCATTAATTGCATCTCATAAGATAACAGTTTTCTAAACAAAGTTGGAGGAGGTATATCAGCAAGTTTGGCCACTTCCCTAATGACACAAATCTTGGTGTCCCAGTCCTTAGTCAGGGATCTTAAGAACTTATAATTCAACTCATAGTTACTAAAGTCTCTTCCATAGGACATCAACTCATTAACTATCCTATAGAACTTCTTGTAACATTCTGTAATGCTATCAAACTTTCCTTGTTTGAAGCTTTCATATTCCTGATTTAACATTGACTTCCTATCTTGTCTTACTTCCTCTGATCCCTCAAAATAGACTATTAATGTGTCCCACATTTATTTAGAGGTTTTACAATGAATTAAGTTCTGAAATATTGAATCATCAATATCACTAACAATTATATTCTGGGCTCTCTTGTCCATAGTGGCAAGGATGATTTCATCTTTAGTTATTTCAGAAAAATCCTTGGGAGTTTTCTGATTTGCATCCAGAATGGATATCTTCATTGGCACATATGGGCCTTCCTTCACTGTGATGTAAATCCTTGGATCAGAAGCCTCCATAAACAGCCTGACCCTTTCTTTCCAGATACCAAAGATTTCCTTTCTACATATGGGTAGTTTCATTGAACCTAGTTCCTTGTAATTTTCACCTGAACCCATTTTCTTGATTCTTTCTTGATTCTTAAATCTGCCTTAAGGATCTCACTCTGACTGTTAAGTCCTTCTTTGAGTAACCTGCCTCTGATACCACTTGAAAGAATTAGTGCCTAACCACCTAGAGGGGGGGGGGGGGGGGGGGGTGAATAGGTGTAATTCCTGTTTTTCTTTTAAGGTAGAAAAGCTGTTCTGATATTAACTAGAAATTGCAAAGTCTACTGCTAACACAATACAGCAATCACAGAAACAAACATTCACAGAGTGCATACAATGTTTATAGTGGTTCCCCAAGGTCTGGGTACATCCACTTTCCCCCTTAGCATATCTAGTAGTGTACTAGATTCGGCCTAACTTCTGCACTTCTCCTCAGATCCTCAGATCTTACAGCTCAGAACCCCAAACAGGTTCCTACAACTCAGAGTGTCCCCACTCCTACAACTCAGGCTATCAGCCCTACCTCAGCCTTCACCAAGGCCTACACTCAGAGAACACAGTCTCCTACAACTCAGGCACAAAGCCCTACCACTCAGTCTTCAACAAGACCTACACTCAGAGATCTATATCTCTTACACTCAGCCTTTATAAAATAGGCTTACAACTCAGATCTATAATAGATCTTACAGAATTTTGATTAAACAAAGTATATAACCACCACCCTGAAAGAGAGAGAAGGGATGGATGGCTTCTTGAACTGTTCTTGGAAGAACTTGATGGCAGAGATCAACCTCCCTTAGCTTTCTTCAAAGCTTCTTGAATCTGAACTCAGTAGGGTTGAATCTTCTGTGAAGTTGATCTTCAATCAGCTTCTGTCTTGAGATTCAGATTTTAATCTGAATCTTTCTTAGCAGCCTGGTTCAGCCACTGCTCTTCTTAGATGGAGCTCTCTCTCTCCAACTTCTTCTAGATCTTCTGTCGAAAATCTTCTGTATAATTACTTCTAACTATATTACTCAGAATCTGTATTCTTCAATGATTGATCTTCACTTTCTGTTGAAGGAGAAAGCCTTTATATAGTCTTTCTCCATGGTAACCGGCTGATCCGGTTTCTAACGAACTTCTGACAACTTTGACAGTTGTGGTAGACCGGTTGAAATGGCAGCTGTCAAGTCATCCAATCACTTCTTGAAAATACTGTCTCTGTCTGAAAGTGTCGAGACTGATCTTCAATATGTGTCGACACAAATAGACTAAGTGTCGACGCAAGTATACTAAGTGTCGACACATGCCTTGGTGGTATCGACACAACTCCTTTTGTTGTTGTAACAGCTTCTCGACACTACTTCTTCAGAATGTGTCGACACTGATTCTGTGTGTCGACACAAGCCTTCTGTTGAATGTGTCGACACTGATTCTGTGTGTCAACACAAATACTTTTACTTTAACACTTAGTTGAATTCTGTTGTGTGTCGATACATCTCCTTTGTGTCGACACATGTACTTTTTCTACTTTAACTTTGTTTAAGCTTTGCTGTGTGTCAACTCAAGTCCTGTGTGTCGACACAGTTGATGTTGACAAATACTTCAGTGTGTCGACACAGCCTCCTGGTGTCGACACATTTGATGTCGACTAAGCTTCTCTGGGTGTCGACACTGCCTCTAAGTGTCGACACAATTTATGTCAACATTACTTCACAGTGTGTCGACACTGCCTGTATGTGTCGACACATTTCTTCTGGTGTCGACTCTGCCTTTCCTGGTGTCGACACAGCTTTTCTCTAGTGTCGACACAAGCCTTCATAAGTGTCGACACTGCTTCTCTAGGTGTCGACACATGGACTTAGAAATTTTTCTGCATTTACTGCAATTACTTAACCTGCACATATAAACTCAAAACACATCAAATACACCTTGATGTATATCATTGAGTAGGGTGAGGCTTCTACAAATCTGGTACACATTTTTTAATGTACCTAACAGACAGTGAAAGTTCCAGGCACATGACTGGAACAAGAAGGATGTTGAAGGATAATTACACTCCAATAGTGAATGGACCCAAAGTGAGCTTTGGTGGATCTGAAAAGGGGGTCATCAAAGTGTTTGGTAATATTTCTAATAGCTCAACTACTATCACCCAAGTGGCTTATGTGAAAGGTTTGAAACACAACATAATAAGCATAAGCCCACTGAGTGATCTTGGTTATGACATTTCATTTATTAAGAATGGGTGTCAGATTAGAAAGACAAGTGATCAAGAGGTCATCTTGTCAGGTTATAGAAATGGGAATGTTTACTGTCTCAGTTTTGATTGTGAGAATAATAACTCTCCTATATATTTAGTTACAAATGAGAAAGCATCTGAATGTGTCAAATGGCACAAAAGGCTAGCTTATCTTAACTATAAGACTATAGGCCAACTCTATAGCATGGAGTTAGTGAGGAATGGTCCTCAGTTGAAGTGCATAAAAGAGGATGTATGTTTAGCTTGCCAAAAGGGCAAACAGACCAAGACCTCTTTTCATGGACATGATACCAAAGATTCTGTGAGGTGTTTGTACCTCCTGCATATGAATCTATTTGGTCCTATGCCAGTGTTGGGATTCTCTATGAGGATGGCACAACACTTGTGCACACAGTGGAAGAATAAAACATCAAGAAAACCCAAAAGAGATGGGATCGGGCCATGATAATTGAATCAAGAAGTTAACAAACAACTAGGCAAAAATTACCTCGGTGGCGTTGAGTCACAACTCAACGGAGATGCTCCAAACTTTGTGTTCTTGCTGGTGGCGAGTTGTACGTGGAATAATGTCCACATTTCTGTAGAATTCCACACGAGCGGGAGAACACCGATCTTTCCGTTGCACGGAAAATCGGGAAGGATGAAGACCGCACCTTGCTTCTCCACGGACTGCTAGGTCCGCGCCAGGAAGAGCAACACCAGCGACGATCGCCAGAGAGAAGGAGGTCGACGGAGCGAACACGGCAGCGGAACCCTTCCGTCGGCGGGATTCGGGATCGGCGGAGCGAACGAACGGCGAGCGGAACCCTTCCGTCGATTTCGTTTCGATCGGCTGCCAAAAGCTTGAAAGGCATAAAGCCCGAAAACCCTAAGTGTTCCTTTTATACCGAAGGCATAAATAGACTTAGGAAAATCACTATCCGCAGACCACCCAGAAATAGGCTTCCAGAATCGGCGAGTATCAGTCGGTGAGAATCGGCGACAATCGGTGAGAATCACTCGGCAGGTTCGGCGAGAATCAGTCGGCGGGTATCACCTAGGATCGGCGAGAATCAGAGTACAATACTCGACGATTCTCGCCGAATGCAGGGTATACCAAACTCGTCGACCTTCGACCTGCGGTCGACGATTCTCGTCGATTGTCGAGAACCAGAGAACCTATTCTCGACGATTCTCGTCGATCGGCGAGAATCAGAGAACCATTCTCGACGATTCTCGTCGATCGGCGAGAATCAGAGAACCATTCTCGACGATTCTCGTCGATCTTCGGTTGACCATTCATACCAGTCCTTCAAGGCAACATTTGCCCAACCCGACGATTCTTTAAGGCAACACTTTGCCCATAACCCCATTCAGGTCGGTGATTGGTAACCTTTACCAACACAGTCAATCATCCAACTTCTCCACATCTCTTATGTGCGACCCTGCAGGCTCATATCGCGTTGGCAGTGAGATTACATGTTTGATCACTTCCAGATCACAATGGTAACTCCAACAGACTCCCACTTGATCTCGAAAGTATCAAAGCAAAAACCTCACAAACAATGAGCGGCATCTAGCAATGCATCATTGCTCCCCAAGCAATAAGAGTTTATAACTCATAAGCCTTTATGACCAATGTATCAGCGTTGTCTTTGTCCCTTTGTCCCTTACATACGGAAAGAACTAGAGGCATGGACCGTGTCACCCTCGTAATAGCTCAATCCAAGTTTCTTGATCCAGGACGAACTTCCAGAGAATGGTGAGTCCAATATCACATATTGACTCAACCAAGCATGGCCATGCATTTCTCAGTCCAGTTCCATCAAGGGGCCCATGGATGCAACTCCTGTCATACAGAAGGACAAATCCCATATCTGCTCACACACAAACACCCAAATGATTCGTAACATGCCCAACAACCACCCTTATCATCAACCTTTCTCAAGGAAGACTTTAGATGGCATCAAAGCACGCTCTTCCTCACTTGATGAATGCTGTGACTTCAGGTCAAAGGACCACAACACCATTGTCAATTGAGACCTACTCATGACACAATTGGATGACAATCTACAGAGTAGTCTCAGGTTGGGTCTGTCCAGTACAACTTGTTCACTAACAAGTACCCACGTGATGACTTGATATCACAATATCATGACCTGTGAGAACTACTCATCAGTCAACGCACGTACTGGTCTTCATATACCATCATCACCCTTAGCTTCTATGATGATACTCGACCAGGGACCTTTAAGAATGAAGCTTCAAATAAATCATAGGCTCTCACATTCAAGTTACGTACTTGATGTCCCATGGAAGCGAACATTCTAAGGGTATCTATTATGTTAACATTTAACTATCACATAGAAAAATTCATAATAAAAGAATTTGCCATTAATTGTAAAAGAAAAACTAGGTACACAGTTCATCATATGAACAAATAGCCAACAAAATACAGGTTTACATGCAATCCACAAGATTGTCACTAGAGTTGATCATTTAGGTATCGTATACCCATCGATCTAGTATGACCATCATGCTTTCTCTACGCGAGAGGCTTTGTCAGTGGATCCGCAATATTCTCCTCAGTTGGCACTCTGCAAATGTTCACATCTCCTCGTTCGACAATCTCACGAATAAGATGAAACCACCGAAGTATGTGCTTGGAGCGCTGATGGGATCTAGGTTCCTTAGATTGTGCAATTGCACCATTGTTATCACAGTAGAGAACTACGGGACCAACAATGCTAGGAACTACATCAAGCTCGCCGATGAATTTCCTAATCCATACAGCCTCCTTCGCCGCATTAGCTGCGGCGATATACTCGGCCTCTGTTGTAGAATCAGCAACTGTCTTTTGCTTGGAACTCTTCCAGCTCACAGCTCCTCCATTCAGGCAAAACACAAAACCTGACTGAGACTTGGAGTCGTCTCTATCAGTTTGGAAGCTAGCATCCGTGTAACCACTTACAATGAGCTCTTCCTCTCCACCATACACCAAGAACACATCCTTAGTCTTTCTCAAGTACTTCAGGATATTCTTGACTGCAATCCAGTGACACTCACCAGGGTCTAACTGATACCTGCTAGTCATGCTCAAAGCAAAGGAGACATCGGTTCGAGTACATAACATCGCGTACATGATTGATCCAATTGCCGAAGCATATGGAATCAACTTCATGCGGTCCTTATCTTCACAAGACTTTGGACACTGGTCCTTAGAGAGATTCACACCATGAGACATGGGCAAAAATCCTTTCTTGGACTCAAGCATGTTGAACCGCTTCAACACCTTTTCGATGTACGTACTCTGGGTCAAACCCAGCAACTTCTTTGATCTATCTCTATAGATCTTAATACCGAGTATATAAGTCGCTTCACCCAAATCCTTCATTGAAAAGCAGTTCCCTAGGTTGTTCTTAACAACTTTCAGGGTAGGAATGTCATTCCCAATCAACAGTATGTCATCTACATACAATATCAGGAAGACAACAATGCTCCCACTGATTTGCTTGTAAACACAAGGCTCATCTTCATTCTTGATGAAACCAAACTCTTTGATTTTCTCATCAAAATGAAGATTCCAACTTCGAGAGGCCTGTTTCAGTCCATAGATGGACTTATTCAGCTTGCATATTTTAGTGGCTTCATCTAGGGATACAAAACCCTCGGGTTGTGTCATATACACTTCCTCAAGGAGGTTTCCATTAAGGAAAGCCATTTTGACATCCATCTGCCAGATCTCGTAGTCATAATACGCAGCAATAGCAAGCAATATCCTTATGGACTTTACCATAGCAATAGGGGAAAAGGTCTCATCATAGTCAATACCATGAATTTGCTTGAAACCCTTAGCCACTAGTCGCCCTTTAAATGTCTGTACATTCCCATCCATGTCGGTCTTCTTCTTGAAGACCCACTTGCACCTTATGGGTCGTACCCCTTCAGGTGGTTCCACCAAGTTCCAAACTTGGTTTGCATACATGGAGTCCATTTCAGATTTCATAGCCTCAAGCCATTTGTCGGAGTCCGGTCCATTCATAGCCTCTTGGTAGGTTGCTGGTTCATCATCATGATCCATAAGCAACACATTACCTATTTGAGACATGAGAAATCCATATCTCTCAGGCTCAAACCTCGGTCTACCAGATCTACGTAGGACTTGTGTTCCCTGAGCAGGTTCTCTAGCTACAACATCTTGTAGTCCTGTCTCAGGATCCAATTCTGGTTCATTCACTACATGTGGTTCTTGAACTTCTTCAAGCTCTACCTTCTCAGTCTTTCTTGATAAGAACTCTTTCTCCAAGAAGACACCAGTCCTTGCGACAAAGACTTTGCCCTCAAACGGTAGGTAAAAGTAATACCCTTTCGTTTCCTTAGAATATCCCACCAGATAACATTTATCCGATTTGGGTTCCAGCTTGTCAGGCATTTGACGTCTCACGTATGCCTCACAGCCCCAAATTTTAATGAACGACATACTAGGACGCTTCCTAGTCCATATCTCATATGGTGTCTTCAGAACCGTTTTCGTTGGAGCGCGATTCAATGTCATTGCAGTAGTCTCTAAAGCAAAACCCCAAAAGGAAACAGGCAAGTCTGCATGACTCATCATCGAACGTACCATGTCTAACAGAGTATGATTTCTCCTCTCAGACACACCATTATGTTGTGGTGTTCTAGGTGGAGTGAGCTGTGATACAATACCACACTCTTTCAGATGATCACGGAACTCATGACTCAGGTATTCGCCACCTCGATCAGATCAGAGTGCTTTAACCCTTTTACCCAACTGGTTTTCTACTTCATTCTTGAACTCTTTGAACTTTTCAAAGGTCTCGGATTTTCACTTCATAAGATACACATATCCGTATCTACTGAAATCATCAGTAAATGTAACAAAGTAGAAATACCCACCTCTAGCCATGGAACTCATGGGTCCGCATACATCACTATGTACAACACCCAAGAGATCCTCAGCCCTCTCAGTATAACCAGTGAAAGGAGCTTTAGTCATCTTGCCTAACAAACAAGATTCGCATCGCTCAAATGATTCATAATCAAATGAGTCCAAAAGTCCATCTCTATGGAGCTTGGATATGCGCTTCTCGTTGATATGGCCCAAACGACAATGCTAGAGAAAAGTAGGGTTCGAGTCATTTGTTCTTAGTCTTTTATTATTTTCTACATTACAGATCAGATGGTCCAAGTTCAAAACATAAAGACCATTAAACAATTGGGCTACAGCATAACAAACATCATTCTTAAATATAGAACAACAGTTGTTCTTAATTATAAAAGAAAATCCAATCATGTCCAAACATGAAATAGATATAATGTTTCTTGTTATGGCCGGAACAAAATAACAATTATCAAGTTCTATTACAAGCCCACTGGGCAAAGAAAGATGGTAAACTCCTACGGCTACAGCAGCAACTCTTGCTCCATTGCCGACGCGGAGGTCCACCTCCCCTTTACTCAGCAATCTTCTCCTTTCCAGTTCCTGCACATTTGTACAAATGTGAGAACCACATCTGGTATCCAATACCCAAGATGAAGGAGCAGAAAGGTTTATCTCTATAACGTAAACATTAGAAGCGGAAGTCATACCTCCCCTCAATTTCTGCAGACCTTCAATGTACGAAGGACAGTTCCTCCTCCAATGACCAGCCTTGCCACAGTGGTGGCATTTCCCTTCCTTCACCGTGCTTTTCCTTTTCATCAGTGCAGAAGACTTGGGCTCAAGATATGACATAGGTCCCATCTTCGTCTTCTTAGATCCCTTGGCCTTGCCCTTGCCCTTATGCACCATCAGTATGGGGCTGGCAGGCTTGGCCTTCTTCATATTGATTTCGGCAGTTCTCAACATGCCTAGGAGTTCGGGCAGTGTCTTGTCTATTTCATTCATGTTGTAGTTCAAGACGAACTGCTCATAACTGTCCGGCAACGATTGCAGGATCAGATCTGTGGCCAACTCTTGACCAAGAGGAAAACCCAGCCTTTCAAGGTTCTCTATATACCCAATCATCTTGAGTACGTGAGTCCCTACTGAGTCTCGAACTCCCATCTTGCACTGAAACAACGCTTTTGTGATGTCGAACCTCTCTTGACGAGCCTGCCCTTGAAACATTTTCTTGAGATGCTCGTCAATCTCCTTGCACCCCATGCTCTCATGTTGCTTCTGAAGCTCAGAGTTCATAGTGGCAAGCATAAGGCATTCAACATCTAAAGCATCATCAGTATACTTCTTATAAGTATCCTTCTCAGCACGGGAAGAGTTCCCGGTCGGCACCTCGGGGGCTTCTTCTTCCAAGACATAGAGCTTTCGCTCTTGCCTGAGAACAATTCTCAGGTTCCTATACCAGTCCATGTAATTTGTCCCACTGAGCTTATCCTTCTCAAGGATGGCTCTCAGAGACAAAGTGGAGTGTGAAACACTTGCCATGGAATTCTACAAGAATTTATGCAGAATAAAATCAGTACCAAAATTTCAAATACAATTTGTTTTAATTTGGACTTCAATTAAAACACTCCCACTATTTTATTCGAAATGATAGCCCTCACTAACAATTCAGAGAGTTCATGCGAGCTACTCTCTTAGTGGACAAGATCCATATTTCACCAACACTATGAGTCCGCTTTGGCGTTCCTCTCACGATGCGGTTATTTAGGTAGGCAACGCTTGCCAATTGCATCCTCATGCAATTCTTGTATGGTTGGTGAATAACTCCTTACTCGCATCCATCATATGGTGCATGCCAACCCTATGCCTCTAGGCACTCAACCTTTGAGGTCACCTAGTTAAGGTGGACCCGATGTCGACAGTGGGATATCACAATTATCCGCTCGCACCCTTACCAAGATAGATTAATGCACATTGCTTTGGCAAGCCCGCACTTCATCGATCGAGGCAGGAAGAGTGTCATCCATCGGAAGGCATCCGAACACTTAATATTAGATGAAGGGATTTTAATTATAGGTTAACAATTAACCATGATCAACATTTGATCAATGTGCACATCCAAAGAAAAGCAATTCTTCTAAAACCACATGCATCCCTTATGTGCACATCCTGACAACATCAACATTTGATAGAAGGAAGGGCTAAATCTGAACATCCGGAAATTTCCAAATCCTCAGATTTACATGCATTGGACAAAAGCAAAGAAAACTCAACTTAAAGCAGTAGACAAGCTCATCTCTCTATGTTGGATTCAAAATCCAAAACATACTCGAGGGATGGTAACTGCTAAGGAGACAACAATTTCTAACAATTAGAAATTACCACGAAATTCCAGACGTTCTTGGCGGGGAACCAAGACTAAATCTAGACATTTAGAACACTTCTAAATCCCTAGGTTTACACGCACTAGAATAACAAAAACTTCCAATACAACAATCATGGCCGAAACCTCCCTCTGATACCACTGTTGGGATTCTCTATGAGGATGACACAACACTTGTGCACGCAGCGGAAGAATAAAACATCAAGAAAACCCAAAAGAGATGGGATCGGGCCATGATAATTGAATCAAGAAGTTAACAAACAACTAGGCAAAAATTACCTCGGTGGCGTTGAGTCACAACTCAACGGAGATGCTCCAAACTTTGTGTTCTTGCTGGTGGCGAGTTGTACGTGGAATAATGTCCACGTTTCTGTAGAAGTCCACACGAGCGGGAGAACACCGATCTTTCCGTTGCACGGAAAATCGGGAAGGATGAAGACCGCACCTTGCTTCTCCACGGACTGCTAGGTCCGCGCCAGGAAGAGCAACACCAGCGACGATCGCCGGAGAGAAGGACGTCGATGGAGCAAACACGGCGGCGGAACCCTTTCGTCAGCGGGATTCGGGATCGGCGGAGCGAACGAACGGCGAGCGGAACCCTTCCGTCGATTTCGTTTCGATCGGCTGCCAAAAGCTTGAAAGGCATAAAGCCCGAAAACCCTAAGTGTTCCTTTTATACCAAAGGCATAAATAGACTTAGGAAAATCGCTATCCGCAGACCACCCAGAAATAGGCTTCCAGAATCGGCGACAGTCGGTGAGAATCGGCGACAATCGGCGAGAATCACTCGGCAGGTTCGGCGAGAATCAGTCGGCGGGTATCACCTAGGATCAGCGAGAATCAGAGTACAATACTCGACGATTCTCGCCGAATGCAGGGTATACCAAACTCGTCGACCGTCGACCTGCGGTCGACGATTCTCGTCGATCGTCGAGAATCAGAGAACCTATTCTCGACGATTCTCGTCGATCGGCGAGAATCAGAGAACCATTCTCGACGATTCTCGTCGATCGGCGAGAATCAGAGAACCATTCTCGACGATTCTCGTCGATCTTCGGTTGACCATTCATACCAGTCCTTCAAGGCAACATTTGCCCAACCCGACGATTCTTTAAGGCAACACTTTGCCCACAACCCCATTCAGGTCGGTGATTGGTAACCTTTACCAACACAGTCAATCATCCAACTTCTCCACATCTCTTATGTGCGACCCTGCAGGCTCATATCGCGTTGGCAGTGAGATTACATGTTTGATCACTTCCAGATCACAATGGTAACTCCAACAGCCAGTTCATAGTCTAGATAGGAAAGTCTATACACTTGTAGTTGTGGATGACTATTCTAGATTTACTTGGGTTTTCTTCCTGAGGCAGAAATCTGAAACCCCTACTGTCTTCCACAATTTTGTTAGGCAAATTCAGAATGAACTTAACAGTTCAGTGGTCAAAATCAGAAGTGACCATGTGACTGAATTTCAGTCTAAACGCATGACAAGATTTTGTGAAGAACTAGAGATTCATCAAGAGTTCTCCTCACCTAGAACTCCTCAGCAAAATGGTATTGCTGAAAGAAAGAATAGGACTCTTATTGAGGCTGGTAGAACACTACTAAGTGACACTTCTCTCCCAGAATATTTCTGGGCTGAGGCAGTAAACACTGCATGTCATGTTCTCAATAGAGCATCCATCATTAAAAGTCATAAAAGGACACCCTATGAGATTATGAAAGGCAGAAAACCAAACATATCCTATTTTAGGATCTTTGGTAGCAAGTGTTATATACTTAATAATGGCAAGTCTTATTTAACTAAGTTTGCTGCCAAATCCCAAGAAGGGATATTTGTTGGGTATAACAAGAATAGTAGAGCTTACAAGGTCTATAACTTGACTACTCAAGTTATAGAAGAATCTGTTCATATAATCTTTGATGAAACTGAACTAATCAACTGTGAGCAGTCTAGTGTATCTTGTAGCTTTACAGGTTTGAAAGAAAAGTTGGACAAGCTTATCATTAATAAAGACCAACCTGCAAGGCAGGATGAAGAAATTGATGGGTGCTGTCCAGGGGGAGTACAAGACCCTCTAGCTGTTGAAGAGGACAATGAAGTACATCATGTTGAAGAGATTGGAGAAAATCTAGGTGTAGATGGATTGCCTCCAGTAACAAGGTATCTAAATGATCATCCAGCACACCAAATTATTGGTGATCCAAGACATGGTGTCCAGACAAGGAGCCGGAACATGAACACAGTTCTTTACTCAAGTTTCCTGTCCCAGATGGAACCCAAGAAATTTGAAGAAGCCATACAAGACCCAAACTGGATTGATGCCATGCAGGAGGAGCTGAATCAATTCAGAAGGTGTAAAGTCTGGGAGCTGGTTCCTAAACTAAAGGATCATAATGTCATAGGGACTAAGTGGATCTTCAGGAACAAGCTAGATGAAAATGACATCATAGTCAAAAACAAAGCAAGACTGGTTGCTAAAGGCTACAGGTAGGAAGAGGGAATAGACTTTGATCAGACATTTTCTCTAGTGGCAAGGTTAGAAGCAATAAGGCTATTCCTTGCCTATGCAGCATACCAAGGGATCAAGGTATTCCAAATGGATGTCAAGTCAGCATTTTTAAATGGTGATTTAAAAGAGTAAGTCTATGTTGAACAACCCTCGGGTTTTGTAGATTCTCTCTATCCTAATTATGTTTATAGGCTTAAGAAAGCACTATATGGTTTGAAACAAGCCCCTAAGGCTTGGTATGAAACTCTTTCTACATTCCTCATTGAGAACAAATTCTCAAGGGGGAAAATAGACAAAACTCTATTCCTTAGGGAATCAAAAGGCAAGATGATCCTAGTTCAGATATATGTTGATGACATTATCTTTGGATCAACAGAAAACAACATTTGTAGAAAGTTTGCCAAACTTATGCAAGAGAAGTTTGAGATGAGCAGTATGGGTGAGCTTAAATTCTTCTTGGGACTCCAAGTTAGACAGACTGATGATGGCTTGTCCATATCCCAATCTAAGTTTACCAAGGAGTTGATTAAGAAGTATGGCATGGAGTCAACCTCCACCATGAGAACTTCAATGAGGTCAAGTATGCCTATAGACAAAGATGATGCAGGGAAACCTGTAGATGAGTCTTTGTATAGAGGGATAATTGACTCCCTTTTATACTTAACTGTTAGTAGACCAGACATCATGTATGCTACATGTGTTTGTGCTAGGTATAAAGCCTGCCCTAAAGAGTCTCATTATACTGCAGTCAAAAGAATTTTGAGATATCTTAAGGGAACACCAAATCTTGGCCTTTGATACCCTAGGAATAGAGATTTTCTATTGACTGGGTATTCAGATGCAAACTTTGCAGGATGCAAAGAAGACAGGCAAAGTACTACAGACACATGTCAGTTTTTAGGTGGAAGATTGGTGTCTTGGAGCAGTAAAAAGCAGACAAGTGTGGCTATTTCCACAGCTGAGTCTGAATATGTTGCTGCAGACAGCTGCTGTGCTCAGCTATTATGGATTCAACATCAACTTGAAGATTATGGAATCCAGGTAAGTAGAACACCATTATTTTTTGATTCTACTAGTGTCATTTCTATTGCTAGAAATCCTGTTTCACATAGTAGAACTAAGCACATAAAAATAAGATTTCATTTCCTTAGAGATCATGTTGAAAAGGAAGATATCAGTTTAGAATTTGTCAATACTAATTTTCAAATTGCTGACATGTTCACCAAACCACTGGATGAAACTAAATTCAATTATTTTAAAATTGAATTAGACATGCTGAACATAGAATAAGAATGACAAATTTGACTAAGTAAATGTATGTCGACACTTAAAGACAAAGGTGTCTACAGTTAGTAGATGGTGTCGACACATAAGAAAATTCTGTCGACACATCCAGAAGATTGTGTCGACACTCAGAATTTGGTGTCGACACATAGCTATCCTGACACTTAAATGTTGGTGTCGACACATACAGTCGTCTTTGTCGACATACAGAGTTTAGTGTAAGCTCTTAAGATTATTTGTGTCGACATATCGCCATTGGTGTCGACACATAGCATAGTAATTCTCTGTAGAGACTTTGGTAGTCTGTGTCGACACAATCCCAACTGTGTCGACACAATAGGTTTATTTCAACCCACCTGTTGACCTTCCTTGTTTAGAAACATATAAATACGTGAAAGTAAAACCCTATCGACTACGCTCTCAACATTCTCGAGACCTAATCCTTTGTGTCGACAGACCTTCATCTCTCTTCTTCTATCTCTCTCATCCCTCATGGCGCCAAAGCTGGAAGATAATATCAATGAAGGCTATGAACTAGTCCGTGATGCGTTTGTGAGTGGATCTAGAGACATCAAAGCCGTGATTACCCTAATCACAGAAGATGACTTAGAATACTTGGTCTCAGAACCTACCAAGATTTGGAAGAAGGAGGTTCTTGAATTCTACACGGCAACAACACTGGATTCAACGAGCATGAAAATTAAGTCATCCGTTCAAGGAACCAAGGTCAAACTCACCCTGAAGAGTTTGAGGAAGACCCTACACTTGCCAAGGGTTCAAGAAGATGATGAAATAGTATCTTCCATGACCAGAGAAGCTCTCCAATGGTGTGGACTGGATCCCACCACCAAGATTGGATCTTCTATGCTTAGAAAGGGAATGAACTCCCATGGAAAATTTCTTTCTGAAATTATAGGAAAAGTAATTCTGTGCAAACCAGGAGGACATGAAAGGATATCTGCCTACATGTTCAATCTAATGACCAGAGTCATCTTCAAGGTCAAAACCAACTGGTCTGCTGTGATCTTTGAAAAGATCAAAGAAAGTTTAAAGAAACCTAATTTAGGCAGAATTCTAAGTCTATATCTGGCTGAGAATATTCCAGAAGTAATGAATCAGATTGCAGGATCTAAGATCAATCATATGAGAAGAATGGATCTGAGAATACTATCCAGATGGGAAAGGGTCCTAACCAATGATATTTCTACACCACAGAAACAAACAAAACAGATACAATCAAAGAAGAAACCAACCCACAAGACAGCTGAATCTTCCAGTGATTCAGAAGAAGATGTGGTATTCAGCTCAGATGAGGAAAGACCAGAGACTGCTAGAAAATCACCTGCTCCAGAGACTGTAGATGATGGTCAAGTGCAGGGGGAGTAGATTCCAGAAAGCAACATCTAACTGGATCAAGTACAGGAAGAGCCTCATATAGGGGGAGCCAATGAGCTTTCTCCAGCTTCAGCTCAACAAGAGGCATTACCTTCGGGAGTTGCTCATGAGAAAGAGCAAGCTGCATTAGAGAGTGAAACAGCCACTCAAACTATCCTTAAGGTAATACATGATATTAATTAAGCTACATTAGATACTGAGCCAGATACACTAATTGTGCATCTGCCTGATGTTGAACAGACTAACCAAGATAATGTCCCAGCACAAGACATTACAATGGATGACACATCTGCATTTGATGACACTCCATCTACTGCACAAGAGCAAGATATTCCTCCTATTCAAATGTAGCAAGAGTTCACTCTAGAAGAATTATTTCCTGACATACAAGAAGCAAGGACTGAGGGGGAGCTACCAAGGACTAAGGGGGAGATGTTAAGCACTGAGAAGAATCAGCCAATCATTAACTCTACTCCAAAAGACACTGTGGACATAGCAACTTTCTCAGAAACTTCAGAAGATGAAGCGGCCTCTAGGGCCAAGAAGAGAAAGCTTGTGGAACTCAGGAAGAGGAGCTTTGGCTATAAGAAAGCCTTGCAAGCTGTTCCACAAACTCCAACACCTGCAGTAGACTTCAGTTCCCTTCTAGTGCAACTGTAAGTTAAGATGGATGAGCAAAGAGCAGCTCTTGAGAAATATGTAGATGAAAGTCATAAGGAACTCCAATTTACTTTGGCTCAAGATATCAAATCTATCAGATTTGAAGTAAATCAGCATAAAAAAGAGATGACAGATTTCTTCCATAAGGGAGGTAATGCTGTATTTTATTTAGCCAAACAACAAGTGGAAGCCAAAACATAGATAGATGATATAGCAATCAAACAAGGCTATGATTTGGAAAATCAAATAAGAATGAATGACCATCTTACTGAATCTCATAATGTGATTGTCACAGAACTTAAGAATACAACAACTGCTTTAACTGCAAGCATTGCTAAAGACAAGATTGAGTTTGATAAACTTCTCAAAGTAAATTTGACTGATATTATCACTGCTATTCAAGACTCTCAAAAGGTAATTTCTGATCAGCTGTTAAAGTTCAGAGCATTCTACAAGGAAGGAACAAAATATCTAGCTAATCAGATAAGGTTCCAAAAGGATGATCTAAGAGACCATGTTGAAAGAGAAGTCATAAAGGGGGAGAGATTGTTAGTCAATGCAGGCTCTGAACATGCTAAATGGATAACTAATACTATCAGAGTCACTCTTGGATATCCACCCCTGTGTGATGATGACAACACAGCTGAGTCAGGCATTCAGACTGCTTACAATGAAGGGGCTCAACAGGAAGTGGCTCAAATCATTTATCCATCTGCTGACTTTGAAGGAATTCAATCTGTTGTTCAACAAATATACAGTCCTCCACAGAAGGTTCAGAATGTGGTTATTGAGAAAGTTGAGATGTCTGAAGCAGCCTTGAAAAGAGAGCAAGAAGCTCAACTTTCTAAGAAAAGGTTTAGAGAGCAGGCTGAACTAAAACCTGATTTTGAGAAATGGAGTCCCACT
Source organism: Platanthera guangdongensis (assembly GCA_039583875.1). Taxonomy (NCBI): domain Eukaryota; kingdom Viridiplantae; phylum Streptophyta; class Magnoliopsida; order Asparagales; family Orchidaceae; genus Platanthera; species Platanthera guangdongensis. The sequence continues at coordinate 171,695,917 of CM077148.1, forward strand.
TCCAGGAATATAATTCTCACTGCCTGGCAAGCAGTTAAAGACATCATGCATGATAGTGACAAGTGATACTCAGAACAAGAATCGAGTAAGTATCAGAAGAGGCAAGATGCCATATTTCAGTTTAGAAGGGATCTCAAAGCTGAAAAGATACCTGCTACTGCTGTGGAGCCAAGCAAATACTTTCCTAAGCCTTATCATTATTTTGAAAGACAAAAGGTTAAGGTTGAAGAACTCAAGAAGAAGGATTTTAAAGAAAGGAAGCCAGCTGAAGACACTGAAGCTAGTGTACAGGAAAGGATTCAGTCTGGCAAAGGCATTGTAATCAAGGAGACTGATCAGCTCTAGAATAGATTGACTAGATTTGAGAACTTTGCAATCTTTAGTTTTTAAATCTATGTAATCTGTGTTCAGAAACTTTTTGTAGTTAAACAAAACATTGATTCATTTTCTCTATATGTTATCATATTTTGTGATGATATTATGCTGATTTTGTTTATATATATTAACCTGTCTGAATAATGCTCTTATACATCATAATCTTTGTTTATTATAAAGTGATGTATATCATTGACTAAGGGTTATGACTTCTCCAAATAGGGGGAGATTGTTGGGTACATTGGAAAATATGTACCAGATTTGGAGAAGCCTTACCTAACTCAATGATATTCATCAAGGTGTATTTGATGTGGTGTTGAGTTTCCATGTGCAGGTTAAGGAAATGAAAGAAAATTTTCTAAGTACAAGTGTCGACACTTGAGAAGAATTGTGTCGACACATGGGAAAGGCTGTGTTGACACCAGGAGCCAGCTTGTGTCAACACACAGAGATTCTGTTGACAAAGACTGTGTCGACATTAGGAGCCAGTTTGTGGCGACACACATGACTTGTGTCGACACACAGAGATTTTGTCGACAACAACTGTGTCGATACACAGGACTTGTGTCGACACACAGAAAGCTCAGTCGACAACAACTGTGTCGACACACAGGACTTGTGTCGACACACAGAAAGCTTAGTCAACAACAACTGTGTCGACACACAGGACTTGTGCCGAAACACACCAGAATTTTTGTTAAATTCAACTATGTCGAGACAAGAAGTGATTGTGTCGACACACAGAACTTATGTCGACACATTCTGCAGAAGCTATGTCAAGAAGATAGAGAAGTGCTGTGTCGACATTATGTAAGCTGTGTCGACACATGAATTATTTGTGTCGACACATTTGCAGTATTGTCTCGACACTTTGCTGCTGAGCTGAAGTTCATTGAAGTATCAGATATAATGACTGGAGACTTGACAACTATCATGATCAACACAGCTGTTGTTTCTGTCAGAGCTGTCAGAAGGTCGTTATGAACCAGATCAGCCGGTAACCTCGAATGAAGCTTATATAAAGATGTGTTCTGTCATCAGATAGAAGCAGTCTAGTGCTGGAAGAATCCAAGGAGAGAAAAAGCCAACAACAAGGAGAGAAGTCTTCATCCAGAGAGGTTAGATCCTGAATAATCTGCAAGAAGAAATCAGAACCACATCTGATTAAGAAGAAGCTGGATTGAGGATCATCTCCAACTTCAGAAGATCAACCTTACTTTGTTCAGATTCAAGAAGCTTTGAAGAAGCTAAGACAGATTGATTCTAGAGTGGTCAGATCTATCAAGAACTGATCAAGAAGCGTTCACCCTTTCTCTCTCTATCTGGGTGAAGGAATTATTCACTTTATTTTCAATTTTTGTAGGATCTTTTACAGATCTGAGTGTAGGAGGATTATTCCTCTGAGTTGTAAGCCTAAATTTATAAAGGTTGAGGTAGGGCTGAGTTCCTGAGGTAGGAGATTAAGTTCTCTGAGTTGTAGGCCTGAGAAGATGTTGAGGTAGGGCTTAATTGCCTGAGCTGTAGGAGTGTGGACTCACTCTAAGGTAGGATTCTCTGGGAGGATCTGAGTTGTAGGACTTGCTGAAGTCTGAGCTGTAGGGACCTTTCAAGGTTCTGAGTTGTAAGATCTGCGGATCTGAGAAGGAAAAAGAAAGTTAGGCTGAATCTAGTACACTGCTAGATAGGCGAAGGGGGAAAGTGGATGTACACATCACTTGGGGAACCACTATAAAACTGTGTTTTCTGTGTTGCTTTGTTGTTTATTCTGTGTTGTGAACTGTGCTGTACTGAATAATCTGTGATCTAACAGTAAAAAGATTATTTGCCTTAAGAAAAAGAATTGAACCTATTCACCCCCCCTCTAGGTATTTAGGACATCTTGAAATCAATTCTTTCAGCTGCCGAGCTGGCTGGAGCAGGAAACCATCAGCGGGAAGGCCTACAACTTCTCGTTCGGCCCCTACTCCAGGAGGACGCTGTCATTTACGACGAGGAGGCCACGCTGATGCTGATCAACTAGAGCATGCGGGCTCAGCTCCGCAGCCTGGAGCTGGCCCACATGGTCGGCTGGCGGTGCACCCAAGTGGAGAAGAACGCCCCCTCGCTCAAGAGGCTGGTGGATGAGAAGGAGGAGGCTGCCGCCTCGCCCAAGAGGAGGCAGAGCGACATAGAGAGAGAGAGAGGGCGGACGCAGCCGATGTCACCGTCGCCATTTTAGAGACAGAAAAAGAAGCGCTACAGGCGCGGGTGCGTGAGCTGGAGGCCGCAGCGGCTCTGCCGCCGCCCTCCAGCAACGGCTGCCAGCTCGCGCACTATGCCGAGTATGAGCTAAGGGAAATGATGCAGAAGAATGCTGCCAGCGCTGCTAAAAATGAAGTTTCGAAGCGGTGGCATTGAGAATTGCAGTGTTACTAAATGATTTTGTAGCCTTTTTTAAGCTTTAACTTTTTTCTCCAATGGAGATTGAGCAAAAAAAATGCCCAAACAAACATAGCTTAATTTAATTAAATTGCAAGCATATTGTATGTGATTGTTGCTTGATATTTTGAAAAGAAAAAAATGTTGCCGATTGATATAAGAATCTTTAGATGGTATAATTTAATAAATAAGGTGATTGTTAACCACAATCCGTTATTTTGTTAGTCGCACCTCAAAATCTTCCAAGTTTTTGCGCCTTTTCGAAATACGCTTTGTACATGCAATATCAGGAAAAATGTTCAACACGAAAGTTGTAAATATCAACGAGATCTACAACTTTTTTTTTCGAAATACAATCTTCTCCTAATTATGTATATTTTTTATTTTAATTTAAAACTATCACACTTATTCAATAATACAATAATTTGACCTATGTAACTATTGATACATGTTCTTATAAAATACATAAATAATACAGTTGTTGTGGTTGCCCGGCGGAGAATTAGACCGTCTTACTTCAAAGTCGAATCAGACGCGCAATCAGTTAATGAAAATCGCAGTGATGGATAAAAAATGTTTTTGACGTGAAAATCCGGAAAGGGTGAAAAATCATGTGGTTGAAACTGTGTCGAGCCAAATCCACTAATTTTTTGGAGTGTTACAGAAATTGGTTTGATCTCGGAGGGTGACAGACCGCTACTCTGTTACGGGTACAAAAAAAGAGGGAAAACGATTAAGTCCTCAGAGGCTCAATGGAAGTCCTCGGAGACCTGTTGCACGCGCTGCGCCGGCGCATCGTGCGCGTGCGCTGTCCTTGCGCTCTGGCGGGTGTGCGTGCGGCTTTGCCCCCTTCTTGGATGCTTTCGGACCTTTCGGGTGTGCGCGGCTTACTTGGCTGGTTCAGCTTTTGTGACCTTGGTCGATATGCCCCCGATTTAACTCGAGGATTTCAGGGGGAACCCTATCGACAGTGTACAAGCGATCACACGATTTTTTGTGTGTAGTGTGCAAAGAAGACAATATGCGATCATCTTTCCATGCTCTCAATATATTTTTCTGGCGTGTAACATAGAGACGGTCGCACACTTACTCGGGCTACGCATATTATTCGAAAATCGAAAGTCGCTTGAAAATCGCTCGAATATTGAGCCAAATCGGAATCGGTTAAAATTAATTCGACTCAATTGGAGTTGATTCAATTTAACTAGAATCTGATTTCGAATCGATTTTGAGTTAGTCTTGGCTTGCTCAAAATATAATTAGAATAAATTCGAATTATTTTAAAATATTATGTATTTATTAGTATATCCTTATTTTAAAATAAAAAACAATGAAGTTTAAAACCAGTCGTGTACAAAAAGTCCGATCGGGCCGAGCCGGACTGGACTGATCGGGCTCGGGCTTCTGTGAAACCGGGCTTGGCCCAGACTCAATTTGAGTCGGGCCGGGCCGGACTCGGGCTCCCTCCAAAAAGAGGGGCCCGTTTAGGCCCTTCAGGCCGGGCCGGGCCGGCCTGAATTCAAAAAGGCGGGATAAAATCCCGCCTAAATTGGGGGGATTTTATCCCACCGCCCGTCTGATCAGGCGGTACGGTATTAATCCCGCCTGATTTGATCAGGCGGGATTGGATCAGGCGAGATTTAATCCCGCCTGATCAGGCGGGATTGGGATTAATCCCGCCTGATCAGGCGAGATTAATCCCGCCTGGCGCCTGGCGGGATTAAAATCCCGCCAGGCTTTCGCTTAGCCCGGTGACGGGCTCAGGCTAGCCCGGCGCCCGGGATTTGCCCAGCCCGGCCCGGGCCAGGCACCGGGCCAGGCAACCGGCCAAAATGATGGCCCGGTAAGGGCCCCAAGCCGGCCCTGGCCTGGTCCGGGCCTAGCCTGGCTTTTGCCGGGTCGGGCCCGGGCTTTTTGCGCAAGACTATTTAAAACTAAAAAAAAGAATGAAGGCTTTACATGTTTCATTTGTCAAATTTATAAGTTGCATAATTTATATTTGAGCCAACAAGAAATAAGGAGAAAAATAGCTCAACTCCGAGCGGCTCCATTCGATTTTGAGCCGACTCAGAATCGAGTCATTTCGAGTCGATCCGACTAGACTCAAAATCTATTTCGAACCAAGTGTAAGTTGAAAATTTTGATTTTTAGCCGAGCCAAAATCGCTCGAACTTGACTCAATATAAACCCTACTTTATACGCGATTGACAACTTAATATAATGTATTAATTATATTAAATTAATTACATTTTTGAAAAGGTAAATTAATGTTATATTTTAACATTTATCATTTGTGTTACATTATTACAATATCTGAATAATTTAGGTTGCGTTTGACACAGTTTATCGCGGGTTATTTGTTCCGATGAGATTGTCAAAAATGTCATTGTCATATCAAAATCTTATGCTCCAAATTAGTTTCTTTTTTTTTTGATAATGGTAGTAACATTTGTCATACCAAACATACATTCTATGTCAATGACGTTTTTGTCCAACTTCACTGAAATAAATAAGTTGTGATAAGTCGTGTCAAACGCAGCCTTAATTGCTTACATTAATTATGGTATACTTATTTATAATTAATAGGTCTAATTAAATTGAGTAATTGTGAAAAACAATTAAAGGTAAATTTGATAAGGAAAAAGTAATCTTTCTTATAAATTCTATAATTTATAGCAAAATATATTTGATATTTCTTTATGCATAATTGTCATATTTGTATTAAATATCATTTCAATGGTAAAAATTTTTACCCGTCATTATAAGGATTAATTAAATATATTATATATTGATTATATTTTTAATTTTAAGTATATTGATCATATCCGTGTGTATACTATATTAAAAGCGAAAAAAAATTTTCTTTATTCAAAAATGCCGATTTTTAAAATTAATGTTTTTCTTTTTATTTTAAGAAACGCGCTCTCATACAAACAGAATCTCAATTTGTAATAAAAAAATATGTTCTATCCGTTCTTGCAAACGCCTGTACACTCCGCAAATATGGGCGGCAATCAAAGTATAACACACAGGATTTTATGAGCGACGGGAACGCCATCGTGCCGAGACAATCGTGCCAAGGGTAATGTTGCACTGAGCACAAGGACCCTCATGCACTATCACCATTGAGATAATAAGGCATATTAGTTTTAACATGAAAGTGGATGAAAGTATTTAGATGGGATTGGGCACACGACACTTTATAATCATCGCGTTCATGACAATCACTGCTATGTCAAACAGAGTCTAATGCTCCGTTTGAGAGGACTTATTTTCACCGGTCAAGCGGTCATGACCGCATGAACTAGGACTTAATTAAGGTCCGGTTCATGCGGTCATGACCGCTTGACCGGCGAAAATAAGTCCCCCCAAACGAAGCCTAAGAATTAATAACAATAAATATGACGTTACAATTAAAAGAATGATTTCTATTCTATTATTAATGAAATGATAGAGAAATTAAAATGTATTCATAACACCCCTAAAATTCATAAAAAAGACATATGTCATCCCCATAATTTACAAATAGACACATGAGTACTCACTCACCATTCTGCATTTTTAAAATCAAGACAATTTATTTAAAATAAATAAAATTCAATTTAAAATAAAAATAAGGAAAAATGAGACTTCTAGGTTTTAAACTTTATTTATGGTGATTGTTAACCAATTTGCTAGTCGCACATCAAAATCTTCCAATTATTCGCGTCTTTTCGAAATATACGTTGTATATGCAATTTCAGGAAAAGTGTTCACCACGAAAGTTGTAGATCTCTTCGAGATCTACAACTTTCGTGGTGAACACTTTTCCTGAAATTGCATATACATCACCTCTCCCAACACTTATGCTTCTAAAAAAAATGGCAGCAGATTTTATCATTATTAAATACTATTAATAATAAAAATTATTAAACATTCATCAATCCATATTTAACCCTACTCTGTTACAATGTTTACCATTTCTTATAATTGCGTAAATTTGTGCATTTTTATTTTATTTTAAATTTTTTTGTTATCTTTCATTGTAATTTTTATTATAGGAATCATTTCACAATTGTTTTAAAATTAACAAAATCTATTTCAAAAAAATTTTGATATTCTCAAATTAAAGTTAATTTTCAAAATTTATAAAATAATAAAAAAAATTAGTAGAACTTCTATACTAAAACTTTTATTTTTTGCTATCATTAAAATTATTAACTTCATTAATTTGATTTGTCATTTTTTAACAAAAATTGATGTATAAAAAGTATCTGTATTAATTAATTGATATTATATGGAAGTACTATTTAAGGGACTCTAATTAGTGGTATAAATACATATGTATTTAGTATTGATGAGCGCAATATATATTCATCATAATATCGCAGATTTTATCATTAGTAATTAGTACCAGGATCCTCTCCATTTCAAGTGAAATGGAGGGGATCCATTTCATGGCTATGATTGATTGCTTTTGCATCCAACGGGTTCAGCATTTCCAATCCTTTTATATTTTTTTTTAGTCAAAAAAATCTTGGCCACTAGATTTTTCTTGGACTTATCTTGTCCACTAAAGCATGAAATGGATCCCCTCCATTTCACTTGAAATGGAGAGGATCCGGATCCTAGTAATTACATACTATTTAGATGTCTCTAATTAACAAATATAAATTAAGTGATGGCAGAATCGATAGAATTACAGAGCGCAGAGTGCAGCAGCAGTCCACTGCAAAGTTTGCCTTCCCGCTTCATCTTCTGCAAACCCGCCTGCACGATCGTCTTCTCAGGCGGCGACAAGCATTTCCGGCGCCCTCTCTCTTTCTCTCTCTTCTGCAATCCCGCTTGCACGATCTTCTTTTCAAGCGCCGACAAGCATTCCGGTGATCTCTCTCTCTCTGTTCTAACTTCGCCAATCGCCTCATCTCTGTCTGGATTTGTCTTTTTGGCTATCGAAACTCGACGATCTGGGAACGGATGTCCGGGCTCTCGGGGAGCAAACCACCACGGTGAATGTACTAGCGCTGCGCTAGATAGGCTCGCTTCACCCGAGGCGGCAGGCCGCTTGCCGTTTATGGCAATGCTTGTTCGTCCCATCGAGGCTCATCTTTCCATTTCTGCGATACATTCCGGCCGAGCGCGGCCTGCATTCCATCAGATCCGGTCGATTTCTCTCTCTATTTTCACTGTGTTGTTCGATCCCCGAGGCCCTGGGTCAACCTTTCTCGCTCACGTTTCTGTGAACTACTTTCTCTTTTTATTCAGCCTGATTTCTTCATCTCTCTCACCTCTCTCTCTCTCTCTGTCTTCGCAGTTCTCGAAGGAAGTTCGAGGGCTTTCAGGGATAACTGTAGCTAGCTTGTTCCGGCAGGTCTTATTGCAGAACCGTCGTATCAATTCCGGGAATATGAATACGACGAAGTTGAGCCACCGGCTACATTCTCCGGCATCGGCATTTTCATCCATATTCTTCCTCCTCCTCGTCTTCAACCAAGGTGCGTACAGTCGATTTCATTCTCTACAATTTACATTCTCCTATAATTTAGCGTATATTTATTTTAATGTGCTCCAGGAATTGTACTCGCCGGAGGAGACGATTTTTCGCCGGCGCTAAGGAAAACATTCAAGGCGCCTTCCGGCGAACTGCGATTCGCCTTCAACCGCAAGCTTCTCGACGAACTGCCAGGTGATCGATCACATATCCGTCATTTCATCAATCCAACGGCCGGGGTGGATCCTAGGGTTTTCGCCTGCCATCGCCTGAACGCGTGCGCAAAATCGTCACCAACGATTTCGTCCGCGCGTTTCAGCAGAGCCTGGTATACGGCCAGGGCAGGTTTCTCTGTAGTGGAGGAAAGCCGGCGGACCCGCCACCCATTTCTGCTCTTCTTCTCCGTATGTCCTTTTTTGTTCTGAATTCTGCTGGCGGTGCATCGGAGCCCCAGGTGGTTATGGCCAGTACGGCCCCGCCGTGCTAACGACAACACAACTTTTTCTTCCTCCGATCGTGCGCTTAACCTATCATAATACGTTACCGCCATTAGCACTTATTTTTTTTTAGTTTTTTTTGGGAACTTTGCATATATTAAATATCTTTTAAATATAAGTTTTTACATTTTGGATTCTGAATTTTTAAAATTTACACCATACATCTCTCAATTATATATATATTTTTTTTGACATTTTGCACCCTCGTGTCCGAATTTCGTCGGAGCACCATGTGCTAACGACGACACAATTTTTCTTCCTCCGATCATGCGCAAAACGGCTTTTTTGCGGTTTGCACCCCCAAAATACGTGGTTTTTCTATTTGCATCATAAAAGTTTAAAATTGACATGTTGCCTTCCCGAAAGAAATACATTATCTTTGTCATTTTGCACCATATGCCAAAATTTCAGGAGTATTTTTGTCCCCCGCCCCATACTTCGACCACTATTCGTTACTCGATGTTGTCGAAATCATGGAGCAGTTTGCCAGCAGAATAATACTTCTCTGTGTGAACGACTTTAGAAAAATTCAAGGCAATACTGCTCAAGCTTCTCGCCATGGAACAACCCCTCGCCTCGCGCTCGGAATGTCGAGGCAAAGCTGTTATCGTTAAGATTGTGCATCCCGCACTAGACAGCGACAAGGATGTGAAGGAGGTGCATGCTTTTGATGAAGCTTGTTGCAAAACAGTCCTCGTTCATATTTTTGGTGCTACCCCAACAAAAATACTTCTAAAATTTTCTCTTGTAGTGCAAAATGTCAAATATAATATATTTAGGGAGTGCAAAATGCTAAATTTAAATGTTTAAAGTTACCAAAAAAAGCCAAAATCCCATATTTAAAGGGTCCAATATGCCAAAAAAATCTATCAAAAAACATTACTGACATTTCTAATCTTCTGCATCATAATATGAGTTTGTCTTATGTTAGTGAAAAAAGAAGAGGGCCTAGGAGATTTTATTATTATTGTTATTGGTTAGTTCTGACGACTGGTGCTGCAGATCGCCGCAGTGGTGGTGGCGACGGCGGAGTTGCAGAGCTGGATCGAGTGGGGGAGACGCAGTGCACCAAGGACGATATTCTGGTGCACCAGCAGGCGACGGAGCCGCTGCCGAGCGGGATTCCGACGTACACGGTGAACGTGCTGAGCACGTGCCCGGCGACCAGCGGCTGCGCGATGGCGCACATCCACGTGGGGTGCGGCTGGTTCAGCACCGCCCGGGAGATAAACCCCGACGTCTTCCGCCGCCTCGGCTACAACCACTGCCTACTCAACGGCGGCCGGCCGCTTCCCGGCGGATTCTCCGTTTCTTTCCAGTACGCAAACACTTTCCCATACAGACTTTCGATCTCCTCCGCCGAATGCGTAAAGATTTGAGCTTCTTCCAAAGAATTGCGTTCGATCTCTCTGTCTGTTATGCTGCTTCTGTTTTTGATCCATTGCGCCAGAAGAAGAAGAATAGAGGGATTGGTCAATGCTCAATGGTTTGATGCATTTGTTCTCGAAATAAATTTTTTGAAATTTTTAAAGTGCATTTTCAAAGGGCAAAAATGTGAATTTGGTCATTAAACTTTGATGCTTATTACAAAATAATTCCTTCTTTTTTTTTAATATTGGTCATTAAATTTTTTTTATCTAGTTTAAAATATGTTCTTATTAACAGCTCCTTTAAATACTTGATGAAAAATATTTGATGTCACATTAACTTAATACGAAAAATATGACATGAATGACGAGGAGAGAGAAAAATGCAAAAGGTACAATATTTGAAAAAAATTGAGAAAAATCAAAATAAGTAAATAACAATATATTTGTATCGGTTCTGTTGACCGATGAAAATAAGTCTTTAAACGGAGCGTTAATCTCTTATTAATATTTTAATAAGCAGATGCATTAGTACTGTTTCCTTGAGATTTCAAAAACATCACGCATAAAAGCACTTTACATTATTTTTATACTAAGCATGTACATTAATAATATTAAAATTTAATTGAAAAAAAAAACAAAAAATTCTCTCCTAGAGGGATTGTGTAATAGTTATTGAAAATCACATGAACTTGTAAAATTCTCAAAGTCCTAAGTCATAATATATTTGTGCGCTTGCATACTTGTTATTATGAAGAAATTATTAAACATTTACAATTAAAGTTGATTAGTGAATTAAAAAAAGTAAATTGACAATACATGCAATTTTTGTATTATGTCCAACAATTTCACATATAGAGCATCTAATTGTATTTTATTTCACATATAGAGCATATAATTTTAAATAATTATTAATAGATTCCTCATTGCTTTGATGCTCAGAAAACATATATGGAACAACACCAACAATTTAAAATAGGTATACTATTTGTACAACTCATATTCGTCGAGGGTGGACCCCTTCAGAGCCAGGTCAGCAAGAGTCAAAATCAAGAGTAAAAGTAAACAAGTCAAGACAGAAGTCAGAGTCAACGCGCAAGATAGCAGAAGGCTTGAGTGATTATGACGAGCTCCCCACGCATACTCGTCAGATAGACGACTAAGGCTGTTACTCGCCCAACCGAGCGAGCTCCCCTAAGAAGTCACATAGTCTTCAGGGGTGGGGCTATAAATAAAAGCCCCCCTCCGTTTGGATTTGCCTATAAATAGGACTCAGGGGGTACAAGGAGATGGACTTCGGAATCTCGTAAAAGATCTCGACCACCATATTTCTTAGATTTCGAGCTGTGCCTTTGGATCCTATCTTTTGAGAGATAGGTCGCAAGCTAGCGACAATCCATCTTAGTCGTCGCCTTGACTTCGGCACCAGCTAGAATCTACCTCGTACGTTGCTCGGCCATCTTTGGTTGTGGAGGGGGAGTTTCTTTTAAGCATCCGGGTATGTGATGGGACCTCCGTGTCGCAACGCCTGGGGTCCTTTTTGTTGCCTGACTATTTCTGCGTCCTAGCCCGTTAGCCGTCGAGCCCGATTGCTGAATCAGTAACTTTAGACTGTCTTGATCCGAATTTTGGAGGGGGGATTTTCCCGGCTTTAATACTTTGGTGCTACGAGCATGGATCGCGGGCGAGGAGAAAAGTTTCGCTAGTAGGCGAGATGGAGACTGGAGGCGAGCATGAGGAGATAGTCGGCAAGTCAACATGAGTCAGCAACTCTGCGAGAGAAAGCGACTTTGTGACAGTGGTGATGTTTGAAGAGTTCATAAGGAGGATCAAGATGAGCATTCTGGTTGTGTTCCCTCCTTGCCCCGATGTCACATCGACCTCGCCCCGTTGTGTGACATCGTTAGAGGAAGAAATGCCACTCAGACGATCAGGGAAGGAATGAGCTAGAGAAGGGAAAGAGCGACCAATGCAATCGTGGCACCATCCGGCGAGCAGCCAGGGGATTAGGTCCCGAGATGCGGAACAGACGACGAAATATCGTGATACTCGCCAGGGTAGCAAGTATGACGAAGATACTCGCGAGGATGAAACTCGCCACTGCCAAGGAGGGAGGATCCCCTTCTGTGATGAGATCTTAGCGACCCCAGTTCCCGAATGCTTCAGAGAGTCAGTCCTGAACTACTACTCCGGCAGAGATGACCCGGTCAGGCATCTCCAATGGCTCGAGGACGTGACGTCAATCCGCAACATGATCGATATTTTCAGTGCAGGTCCTTCTTCATTACTTTCAAGAGGAATACGGTGGACTAGTTTCACCAGTTGCCTAAAGGTTCCATCTGTTGAAGCCAAAAATGACCTCTGTGGAGTTCGGGGTCCCAAAAGATGGGTGACCTCACACCTACTACACTCGGGGGAGCGTCACGGACCAAATATTTGGATAACTAGGAACAGACCCTTGGCTCTAGCATGGAGGTCCCACCTCACACCCGGAAGACCTTTGAAGTCTCCCCCTCCCTAGCCAATGCTGAGCTAGGTGCCTTGGAGGAAGAGAGCAAAGTGATTTCTGTGGCTCAAAATGCAATGCTCTCCAAGGCACCCCTAAGGGTCTATTTATAGTTTTCCCAATCCCATGGACCAAAATGCCAAGAATACCCTTACACCAAATAAGCCTTGGGCCAATAGAAAACACCCACACCGGGGGGGGGGGGGCAAAGAGGTAATTCCACCCTGAGGGTAAAATGGTAAAAACATGGCCAAAAGAGGTCCGGGGGAAAAGGAGGCTAAACCATCCCCCTTACCTTCCCCAGATGCCTGAGGGGAGTTGGGGTTAAACCACCCCACTCCTCCACCTAGGGGCCGAGCGCAGGGGCGAATCCCAAAGAACTGGGGAGCAGGGAGCAGGGTCGAGACCCCGGGCCTCGGCTGGTCTCGCCTTGCCAGGCCGCGGGGCAGGGGCGAGACCCGGGCCCCGGCCGGTCTCGCCCCGCCAGGCCGCGGGGCAGGGAGAGAACCCGGCCCCGGGCCGGTCTAGCCCCGCCAGGCCGCGGGGCAGGGCGAGACCTGGGCCCTGGCCGGTCTCGCCCCACCAAACCGCGGGGCAGGGCGAGAACCTGGCCTCGGGCCGGTCTCGCCCCGCTAGGCTGCGGGGCAGGGCGAGAACCCGGCCCCAGGCCGGTCTCGCCCCGCCAGGCTGCGGGGAAGGGCGAGAACTCGGCCCCGGGCCGGTCTCGCCCCGCCAGGCTGCCGGTCAGGGAGAGAACCCGGCCCCGGGCCGGTCTCCCCCCGCCAGGCCGCGGGGTAGGGCGAGACCCGGGCCTTGGCCGGTCTCGCCCCGCAGGCCGCAAGGCAGGGCGAGAACCCAGCCTCGGGCCGGTCTCGCCCCGCCAAGCTGCGAGGCAGGGCGAGAACCCGGCCCCGGGGCGGTCTCGCCCCGTCAGGCCGCGGGGCAGGGGCGAGACCCTGGCCTCGGGCCGGTCTCGCCCCGCCAGGCCGCGTGGCAGGGTGAGAACCCGGCCTCGGGCCGGTCTCGCCCCGCCAGGCTGCGGGGCAGGGCGAGAACCCGGCCCTAGGCCGGTCTCTCCCCGCCAAGCTGCGGGGCAGGGCGAGAACCCGGCCACGGGCCTGTCTCGCCCCGCCAGGCTGCGGGGCAGAGGGAGAACCCTGCCCCGGGCCGGTCTCACCTCGCCAGGCCGCGGGCCGGGGGAGAACCCAGCCTCCGGGCCGGTATCGCCCCGCCAGGCCGTGGGTAGTGGAGAACCCGGCTTCCGGCCGGTCTCGCCCCGCCAGGCCGCGGGCAGGGGAAGAACCCGGCCTCCGGCCGCCCCCGTTTCTCCAACCTCGCACCTATCAGGCCAGAGCGGGTGTCCGCCAACTTGTCGCACCCGCCTTCACAAAAAGGGGCCACCGAGGGGAGGCGGATTTTTCCTCCCCCTACTAGTATATTACAAGTGTTAGGCCTAAATTGACAACCAAGAGTGCAAACCACACCAAAAGCTTAAAAACTCAAAGCTGGTCTCGTGCCTGTCGAGGGGACCCCACTCTGCGAATACGGGGTTGTACACAATCTCCGCTCTTTGCGAGATTGGCACAAGCTCGGAAAGAAACATCTAACCCAACGTATTCGCTGAGTGTAATTTTCTTGCGCAGTCGAAAAGATACTTAGCCTCTTCGGGGAGTCAACCTGCCATGCCAGCTGATGGGAGCCTGGGTGGCGAGACCCCCCTCTGGGTAAAAAAGATTTAGGGTTCTCGAGAGGTACCACCGGCTCTGCCAGCTAGTGAAAGCCTGATAGTGGGACCGTCCCAAAGCAAAGAGAACAGGGGCATCCACGAGAGGTACCACCGGCCCTGCCAGCTAGTGAGAGCCTGACAGCGGAATCCATCCTGAGGTGAGACCTACCCCACCCTTCGAGAGATCAACCTGCCTTGACAGCTAGTGAGAGCCTGACAGCGGAATCCATCTCGAGGTGAGACCTACCCCACCCTCCGAGAGATCAACCTGCCCTGCCAGCTAGTGAGAGTCTGGCATCGGAATCTATCCTGAGGCGAGACCTACCCCACCCTACGAGAGATCAACCTGTCCTGCCAGTTAGTGAGAGCCTGGCAGCGGAATCCATCCCGAGGTGAGACCTACCCTACCCTCCGAGAGATCAACCTGCCTTGCCAGCTAGTGATAGCCTGGCAGCAGAATCCATCCCGAGGTGAGACCTACCCCACCCTCCGAGAGATCAACCTGCCCTGCCAGGTAGTGAGAGCATGACAACGGAATCCATCCCGAGCTGAGACCTACCCCACCATCCGAGAGATAAACCTGCCCTGCCAGCTAGTGAGAGCCTGACAGTGAAATCCATCCCGAGGTGAGACATACCCCACGCTCTGAGAGATCAACCTGCCTTGCCAGCTAGTGAGAGCCTGACAGTGTAATTCATCTCAAGGTGAGACCTACCCCACCCTCCGAGAGATCAACCTGCCCTGCCAACTAGTGAGAGCCCGGCAGCGGAATCCATCTCGAGGTGAGACCTACCCCACTCTCTAAGAAATCAACCTGCCTTGCCAGCTAGTGAGAGCCTTACAGCGGAATCCATCCCGAGGTGAGACCTACCCCACCCTCTGAGAGATCAATCTGCCCTGCAAGCTAGTGAGAGCCTGACAGCGAAATCCATCTCGAGGTGAGACCTACCCCACCCTCCGAGAGATCAACCTGCCCTGCTAGCTAGTGAGAGCCTGGCAGCGGAATCCATCCCGAGGTGAGACCTACCCCACCCTCCGAGAGATTAACCTACCCTGCCAGCTAGTGAGAGCCTGGCAGCGGAATCCATCCCGAGGTGAGACCTTCCCCACCCTTCGAGAGATCAACCTGCCCTGCTAGCTAGTGAGAGCCTGACAGCAGAATCCATCCCGAGGTGAGACTTACCCCACCCTCCGAGAGATTAACCTGCCCTGCCAGCTAGTGAGAGCCTGGAAGTGGAATTTATCTCGAGGTGAGACCTACCCACCCTCCGAGAGATCAACCTACCCTGTCAGCTAGTGAGAGCCTGGCAGCGGAATCCATCCTGAGGTGAGACCTACGCCACCCTCCAAGAGATCAACCTGCCCTTCCAGTTAGTGAGAGACTGGCAGCGGAATCCATCCCGAGGTAAGACCTACCCCACCATCTGAGAGATCAACCTACCCTGCCAGCTAGTGAGAGCCTGACAGCAGAATCCATCCCGAGGTGAGACCTACCCCACCCTCTGAGAGACCAACCTGTCCTGCCAGGTAGTGAGAACCTGACAGCGGAATCCATCCTGAGGTGAGACCTACCCCACCCTCCGAGAGATTAACCTGCCCTGCCAGCTAGTGAGAGCCTGGTAGCGGAATCCATCCCAAGGTTAGACCTACCCCACTCTCCGAGAGATCAACCTGCCCTGCCAGCTAGTGAGAACCTGGCAGTGGAATCCATCCCGAGGTGAGACCTACCCCACCCTCCGAGAAATCAACCTGCCCTGCCAGCTAGTGAGAGCCTGACAGCAGAATCCATCCCGAGGTGAGACCTACCCCACCGTCCGAGAGATCAACCTGCCCTGCCAGCTAGTGAGAGCTGGAAGCGGAATCCATCTCGAGGTGAGACCCTCCCTACCCTCCGAGAGATCAACCTGCCCTGCCAGCTTGTGAGAGCATGACAGCGGAATCCATCCCTAGGTGAGACCTACCCCACCCTCCGAGAGATCAACCTGCCCTGCCAGCTAGTGAGAGCCTTGCAACGGAATCCATCCCGAGGTTAGACCTACCCCACCCTCCGAGAGATCAATCTGCCCTGCCAGCTAGTGAGAGCCTGGCAGTGGAATCCATTCTGAGGTGAGGAAACTGGGCATCCACGAGAGGTATCACCGGCCCTGCCCAGCTAGTGAGAGCCTGTGCAGCAAGACCGTCTCGGAGCAAAAGGACTAGGAATCTCAATCAAACCTTACCAAAACCTACATCCTCAAACAGGGAAAATATGGGTTACATAGTCCCCTGACTCAGCTGGTCAGGGATAGAGCTTGTTACAAGACAAGAAAAAGGAAAAAACTCCCCCAAGGCGACGCATCCGCAGGGGGCCTGGGCATGATGGCCGTCTTCCGCTTCCTTCTCGTCGGGCATTTCCATCCTGCTCAAGCTCTCCATGACCTTCTCCATCTCCTCCACCTTAGCCCACCAAGAGATGGTGTTGACAGCCATGATGTAGTACTGTCTTGTCATCCTGGGGTCTCCCTTGATTCTGACCTGGATCCCTCCTGAGCTGAACTTGAGACACTGGTGGAAAGAAGACGGCACACAACGAAAGGCGCTGATGAGGGACCTTCCGAAGATGGCATTGTAGCTGCTTGGAGCGTCAACAATGACGAACTGGCAGTTTCTTGAGGTTCCTCCCAATTTTACTTGGAATCCTACTCCACCTTCTACCTCCTTCCTCTCTCCTGAAAATCCGAACAGGGGTACATCTGAGGCCAACACCCTCCTTTTCTCCACTTTCATCTCGTCAAACGTCCTCTTGAAAATGACGTTGACAGAGCTCCCGTTGTCAACCAAGATCCGGGAGACGGTGTAGCCCTCGATGGCCGTCTGGATGACCAGCGCATCGTAGAATGGATCCTCATGATCCGGCATGTCCTTCACCGAGAAGGTGATCTTCTCCTCCTGGGGCGGGGTCTGGGATGTTGAGGCGACGCTCCGTCGGTACATGACATGGAGGCTTGCCTTACAGGTGGCCTCGATCCCCACTCCACCATGGATCACCGCTATACCCCCTCGGGGTGCCACGTCGACCCGGTCCTCACACACATCATCCCCCCACCTTCTCTGGGTAGAACCTCCTCTACCCGCACCGGCAGCTGCGGATGGGCAGGGCCTCTCGCCCCCCCGTCACTTCCAGGAACTCGGGACAGGTAGCCGTGGCGTGCCCCTCCACCTGGTGAAAGTCACAGTAGGTTAACTCTACCCTGATCCTTCTCCTTCCCTGGCGATTCCTCCTCTCCCTTCGACCAATCTCCATCGCTTGCTGTGGTGGGGGCAGGAGTTGCCTAGTGGCTTGCCTTTGGAAGTTGAACCTCCCTTGACCCCCATGGAAGTTCCCCCCATCTTGGACGTAACCTCTTCCTGGACCCTGAACGGGTCCTCCCTGCTGCCTCCAACCTGGTTCTGGACCCTCCTGAGCTCTCCGCTCCTCTCTCTCCTTCTTCATTCCTAATGTCTCGAGCCACCTTGCTCCTTCAAATCCATCTCTGTTAGCTTCGCCAACTTCTTGACAAATGTCGGGTTGGCCTCCTCCATGGCTATATCCTCGGCCGCCCTTTCCATCAGCACCTCAAAGGAAAAGGGGACCTTTCGAGTCAGGCTCATCTTGAAGAACCCCTCGCGCAACCCCACCGTGAACGCCATCTGGAGGGCATACCCCGACATCTCTTGAATATCCAGGATCTCTTCCTGGAACCTGTCAACGTAATGGGTCAGCGACTCCTCAGCCCCCTGCCTTATCAGGAAGATGGACTCAAGACTCTTCTTCCTCTTCTTGGAGGTGGAGAAGCGAAGCTGAAAGCTCCGATTCAAGTCCTCGAACCCATAGATCGACCTTGGAGTGAGTTGATGAAACCAGTCCCTTGTCTTCTCCTTCAACGTGATCGCAAAGAGGCGACACTTGAAGGCATCCGTCATTGTCCTGATGGAGACGGCATCCTCGAACCACTGCAGATGCTGGACGGGGTCATTCTTCCCTGTATAGTAAGCCATGTCGGGTTCCCTGAACCCCTCGGGAACGGGAGCTGAGATGATCAGCTCGCTGAAGGGTGACCCCCTAAGGGGTGGTCTCTCCACCTCTACTCGCGCGACCTACTCGCCTGTGAGGTTAACACTCGCTGGGCTGGAGAATAACTCCCGACCGGTGAGGTCTCACTCGACCCCATCTCCCATCCTCTCCTTCCCAGGCCTTCTTCCAGGTGCGCTTACTTCTCCCCCTACTGGGGTCATCTCGTCGTGAGGGGGGGGGGGGGGAGCTAGCTCTTAGGGGGTCGGGGTGGAGCTGCCACCCTGAGGAGCAATGCTTCGCAGTATCTCCATGATGCCCTGGATGGAGGCCATAAACTCTTGCCTCCCCACAAAGGGTCCTAGGCTGGGGAGCTCGTCGAGATCATCACTACCTCCCCGACCTCCAATCATGACGCTCTCCTGAGATCTTCTATGCTGGTCACTCTTCATGCTCACCGCACCAAAAGTGTTGAAGCCAAAAATGACCTCTGTGGAGTTCGGGGTCCCAAAAGAGGGGTGACCTGATACCTACTACACTCGGGGGAGCGTCACGGACCAAAGACTTGGGGAACTAAGAATAGACCCTCGGCTCTAGCGCAGAGGTCTCACCTCACACCCGGAAGACCTTTGAAGTCTCCCCCTCCCTAGCCAATGCTAAGCTAGGTGCCTTGGAGGAAGAGAGCAAAGGGATTTATGTGGCTCAAAATGCAATGCTCTCCAAGGCACCCCTAAGAGTCTATTTATGGTTTTCCCAATCCCATGGACCAAAATGCCAGAAATACCCTTACGCCAAATAGTCCTTGGGCCAATAGAAAACACCCACACCAGGGGGAAAAGAGGTAATTCCACCCCGAGGGTAAAATGGTAAAAACATGGCCAAAAGAGGTCCGGGGGAAAAGGAGGCTGTAAAAGTAGCGAACATGTAGCTAACAAACGGACCGAATTTTGAATAATTGAAATTTTTATTATCCAAAAAAGATCATATTTACAAAGGTATGACCTCCTTTTTATAGAATGGAGGAGATAGGAGAGAGTACAAACAAACAATGTGGGACTAAAAATTTACAGGGCTGAGCGGCTAGAAATAAAGTAGACCGCACAGGCCGTGCTGTTAGACAAATGAGCTAACCGCTCGGCAACACCAGCAGGAAGAGAACATGCCACAATAGGAGGCCGCTAGACTGCCCGGTCTCCAAGCTTCTAAGAGAGACCGCCAGACCGCGCGGTTAACAACCCGCCAGACTAGACCGCCAGGCCGCCCGGTGTAACACTTCAACACTCCCCCTCAAGCTGGAGCATAGATATCAATCATGCCCAGCTTGTCACAAATGTGGAAGAAGGAAGTAGAGACCGGTTTTGTGAAGATATCCGCCAATTCTTTGTCAGAGGTGACAAACAGAGTACAAATCTGTTTCTTCAAAATCTCCTCCCGAACGAAGTGGCAGTCAACTTCTATATGCTTTGTTCTCTCATGGAAGACCGGATTTTTGGATATGTATATAGCAGCCTTGTTGTCACAGAACATATGAAGAGGATACTCATAGACCTCTCCTAGGTCAAGCATGAGAGCCCGCAACCACTTTAACTCACGCGTAGTTGACGTCATACTCCGGTATTCGGCTTCTACACTGGATTTGGAGACAACAGACTGTTTCTTGCTCTTTCAACTCACAAGATTTCCTCCAACAAAAGTACAAAAACCTGATGTGGATTTACGATCGCCTTTATCATCCGCATAACTTGAATCTGAGTAGGCTTCAACCCTCAGATGGTCATTCCTTTGAAAGATTAGCCCTTTGCCCGGTGCTGCTTTGACATACTCTAAAATCTTCAAGATAGACTGAAGATGACACTCCCTGGGAGCTTGCATAAACTGACTGACCTTGCCTACAACATAGGAGATGTCGGGTCTGGTCACCGTGAGATAGATGAGTTTGCCCACCAAACGTCTGTACCTTGTGACATCAGATAGAAGAGGCGAGTCATCCGTCCACGTTTTGTCTTCTCCAATAGCCATGGGAAACTGGGCCGGTTTGGCACCTATCAATCCTACCTCTTGTAGTAAATCAAGGGCATACTTTCGTTGGGAGAGAACCAACGAGTCCAGCTTCCGAGAGATTTCTATCCCCAAAAAGTATTTTGGGGATACCATATCCTTCGTGACCAGGTGTTGACAGAGGTGTTTCTTCGTCAAGTCCACCCCAGCTTGGTCATCGCCAGTAAGAAGAATATCATCCACATATACTGCCAAAACCACCAGTCTCGAGGCCGTTTTGCGAATGAATAAGGAGTGATCGGCCGAACTCCTTGTAAAGCCGATGGTAGCCACAATACCACTGAACTTGTCGAACCATGCTCGAGGGCTCTACTTTAGGCCATAAATGGCCTTCTTCAAACGGAATACGCGTGTCTCTCCCTGAGCAACATACCCAGGAGGTTGCTCCATATAGACGGCCTCCTGAAGATCTCCATAGAGAAAGGTATTCTTGACATCAAGCTGGGAAATAACCCAATCCATGTTAACAACCACAGAGAGAAGAACCCGGATGTTGCTGAGGCGAGCAACCAGAGAGAAAGTGTAAAAGTAATCAATACCGTAAGTCTGAGTGAAGCCTTTGGCCACCAGACGGGCCTTATAGCGATCCACAGTGCCGTCGGGGCGAAATTTCACAACGAAAACCCAGCGACAGCCAACCACATCAGTACCCACTGGTGGAGGAACATGGGTCCAGGTACCCCTTTCAGTAAGAGTAGTCATCTCTTCATCCATGGCAGACTTCCAATGAGGAATAGCAAGGGCCTCCTGGTAGGTGCGGGGAGTGGTAGCAGCGGAGATAGCCAAGGCAAAACACCTGCGAGAAGGAGAAAGCCGATCATAGGAAACAACTGCCGCAAGCGGGTGTTGAGTACACGCCCGCACCCCTTTGCAAAGAGCAATGGGAAGATCCAGATCGACGGGTGCCTCAGCGACCGGAGCGTCCGTGGCGGAGAAGGCTGGCCCGGGACAAGAGAGAGGCGGCGGTGGAGAAGAGGGTGGAGGGGTGGGAGGTGAGACAGACAGAGAAGGAGACGGAGGAGGAGATGAGGGAAGAGGGGATACGTCGAGAGGTGGGGAAGGAACGGAGAGAGGCGGTGGAGAAGCAAAGACATCAGGAGGAAGAGAGGAGTCAAGAGAGAAGTAGGATGCATTCTCGAAGAATGTCACTTCCGCGGAGACAAATTGTTTGCGCAGAACAGGGTCAAAACAACAATAGCCTTTTTTGAGTGGTAGAGTACCCTAAAAAGACACACTTGGTGGAACGGGGGGAAAGCTTGTCACGGGTAGCGGAGGGAGCGTGAACAAAAGCCGTACACTCAAAGACACGAAGAGGGAGAGGAAAATATTCCTTGCGGGGGTATAGAATGGAGAAGGGGGTCTGGCCGTGGAGAACCGTGAAGGGAAGATGATTGATGAGATAACAGGCGAGGAGCACAAC
Organism: Platanthera guangdongensis; assembly: GCA_039583875.1. Taxonomy (NCBI): domain Eukaryota; kingdom Viridiplantae; phylum Streptophyta; class Magnoliopsida; order Asparagales; family Orchidaceae; genus Platanthera; species Platanthera guangdongensis. Next base: position 171,717,784 of record CM077148.1, read on the forward strand.
GTAGCTCCAGTAGGAGCGGGGTACTTGCATCTGTGTCATGAGAGTGCGAGCGACATCAAGGAGGTGACGGTTTTTGCGCTCCGCCACCCCATTCTGCTGGGAGGTGTAAACACAGGTGGTTTGATGAAGAAGACCATATTGCCGAAAGAAAGAGGAGAACTCATGACTAAGATATTCCTTAGCATTATCAAAACGTAAAACTTTAATAAAAATGCTAAATTGAGTCTTAATCATGAAATAAAAGGAGTGCCAGATAGAAAAGAGTTTAGAACGATCTTTTAATAGATACACCCATGTACATCTAGAAAAATCATCTATAAAAGTTACAAAGTAGGGACTACCCCGACCAACGGTGAGGGTAGGAGCAGGACCCCAGACATCAGAATGAATGAGATCAAATGGGCGAGAGGAGCCACGGCCTTGCTTCGGCGGGAAGGAGGAGCGATGATGTTTGCCAAGCTGACATGCATCACAGTTGAGCGGAGGACTGGTTGGAGGTAAGTGGGGCAGAAGCTGTCTAAGAATCCGAGGAGGAGGATGTCCAAGGCGAAGATGCCATTGAAGCAGATCTGTAGAGGAGGAGGAGGAGGCAGACAGAGCGAAAATATTGTCGAGGAAATAGAGTCCGCCGCTCTCAGTCCTAGTAGCAATCGTCCGTTGGGTCCTCGGGTCCTGAAAAGAACAAGAAGTGAGAGTAAATAAGACAGAGTACTGAAGTTGTCAGCATAAAGTAGTAACAGATAATAAATTACACGGGAACTTCGGGACATAGAGAGTGTCCTCCAAGCGAAGCGACGGGGTAACTTGAACCATACCCGTCCCAAGCACCGGGGACGGTGAACCATCCGCCACACGAACCGGGGGTAGGCGGTCATGCGTTTCAAGGAGAGAGAAGCAAGGAGGGTTGTCAGTCATATGATTTGTAGCACCCGAGTCAATCAACCATTTACCTTGGGTAACGACGTGGACACTACCTGAAGTCGTGGTCACAGAGGCAGATGGCCGCGAGGAGGTGGAGGTCGAGGAAGGAGCATCACCGGAAGAGCGAAGATGAGGATGTTTCTGCCAGCAGCGGTCAACAGAATGGCCGGTACGACCACAGTGAGAGCAGAGGAACCTGGACGAACCACGCCCACCTGAGTGGCTGCGGCCAATAGGACCCCCCCCCCCCCCCCCCCCCCCGCTGAGCCTGGTCCTGGGAAGGAGGGAGGACAACAGAGGCCGCTAGAGCAGCGAAGTAACAACGGCAATGCGAGACGCGGTGGCATCCAAAGTAGGAGATTCCGCCTCACCCAAGATCTGCTGACGGATCATATCATAGGAATCAGGAAGACAGAGAAGATAACAAACAACCAGGAGTTCCTGGAAGTGTTTGTGCTGGTCGGCCAAGTCCGCGGAGAAGGGGTGATTCTGTAGGATCTCTGCGTCAAGAGCCTGAACCTGCTGGTATGCCGCAGCAGGAGACATGAAGGGGCGGGCGAAGAGGTCCGCATAAAGAGTATAAATGCGGGACGTCTGCCCCCATTCGAATAGAGAGCAGCGAGGTGAAGCCAGGCGGCCTTGACCGTCTCATCATGGCGAATGACGGGAAGGCACTCATCAGAGATGCTGTTGGCCAGTCAAGTGCGGACAAGGGCATCATTAGCATCCTAGTCATCAAATTCAGGAGAGGTAAGAGGAGGATCATCGGTGAGGTGATGACGCTTGCGCTGAGAGCGAAGAAGAAAGGTGAAAGAGACGCTCCAATCGGGATAATTGGAGCCAACAAGCTTAGAAAGCGTGGCAAGGTTGCCCGAAGGAGTAGGAGGAGGAGGAGCTGCAGGAGTGGTGGAGGTAGAGATAACGGGGGTGGAGAGACCGGAAGTGGCCATAGAGAAGGCAGGAAACCGCGCGAGAAGAAGAGAAGCCGCGGGGAGAGAAAAAAGGAGAGCAACCCGCACGTCCTAAGGAAGAGGCCGGGACACGAGAAAGAGACCGCAGCGGACAAGGACGAAACCGCAGGGGCTAAAGGGAAGAAGCTGCAGCGGCACGGTGGAAGAACACAAGCGGCCAGGAAGCAGACCAAGGCACAGGGAAGAGGTCGCGCGCACTGAAAGTCCGAGCGAACAGAAGAGAAGAGGAAGCAAAGGACCCAAGAGAACAGGTCGAGAACAGACCGAAAGAAAGCGTGCGAACAGGGAGAAGCCACGCGAACAAAACAACGATCAAAAGAGAAAACAAGTCACGAGAACAGGTCGCGGAAAGAAGAAACAAGCCGCACGGGCAGAGAGAGCGGAGTCAGGTGGAAAGGACCGAGTGCTCTGATTAGGGCTGATAACGAGTCGAGTTCGAGCGATTTTGGCTCGACTGGAAATTGAAATTTTCGACTCGAACTCGGCTCGAAATCGACTCGAAATCGAAATTAATTTCGAGTCGAGTTGGCTCGACTCGAAATGGCTCGATTCCGAGTCGGCTCGAAATCGAATCGAGTTGGCTCGAAATCGAATCGAGTCGGCTCGAAATCGAATCGAGTCGACTCGAAATCGAATCAAGTCGGCTCGAAATTTAGTATTTTTTTGTTTTATTCCTAGTTTGCTCAAAATAAATTTGGGGAACCTATAAATTTAGTAAATGAAATACTTAAATTCTTTTATTTAGGTTTAAATTTTGTTATTTTTAATCTTAAAATAAGAATATATTAATAAATACATAATTTTTTTTAATTAATTCGAGTTGATTAGAATCATATTTCGAGCAATTCAGGACTGGCTCGAAATCGACTCGAAATCAAATTCGAGTCAAATTGAATCAACTCAAATTGAGTCGAATCAATTTTTACCGATTCCGATTCGGCTTAATTTTCGAACAATTTTCGAGCGATTTTCGAGTTTCGAATAATATGCTCAGCCCTAGTTCTGATACCATGTAAAAGTAGCGAACATGTAGCTAACAAACGGACAGAATTTTGAATAATTGAAATTTTTATTATCCAAAAAAGATCATATTTACAAAGGTATGACCTGCTTTTTATAGAATGGTGGAGATAGGAGAGAGTACAAACAAACAATGTGGGACTAAAAATTTACAGGGCTGAGCGGCTAAAAATAAAGTAGACCGCACAGGCCGCGCGGTTAGACAAATGGTCTAACCGCTCGGCAACACCAGCAGGAAGAGAACAGGCCGCAATAGGAGGCCGCTAGACCGCCCGGTCTCCAAGCTTCTGAGAGAGACCGCCAGACCGCGCGGTTAACAACCCGCCAGACTAGACCGCTAGGCCGCCCGATCTAACACTTCAACAGAGGCTAAACCATCCCCCTTACCTTCCCCGGACGTCTGAGGGGAGTAGGGGTTAAACCACCCGACTCCACCACCTAGGGGCCGAGCGCAGGGGCGAATCCCAAAGAACTAGGGAGCAGGGAGCCGGGGCGAGACCCCGGGCCTCGGCCGGTCTCGCCCTGCTAGGCCGCGGGGCAGGGGCGAGACCCAGGCCCCAACAGGTCTCGCCCCGCCAGGCCTACGCCGCGGGGCAGGGGCGAGAACCGGGCCAGACCGGTCTCGCCCCGCCAGACCGCGGGGCAGGGCGAGAACCCGGCCGCGGGCCGGTCTCGCCCCGCCAGGCCGCGGGGCAGGGCGAGAACCAGGCCTCGGGCCGGTCTCGCCCCTCCAGAATACGGGGCAGGGCAAGAACCCGGCCCCGGGCCGGTCTCGCCCCGCCAAGACGCGGGGCAGGGGCGAGACCCAGGCCTCGGCCAGTCTCGCCCCGCCAAGCCGTGGGGCAAGGCGAGAACCCAGCCCCGGGTCGGTCTCGCCCTGCCAGGCTGCGGGGCAGGGCGAGAACCCGGCCCCGGGTCGATCTCGCCCCGCCAGGCCGCGGGGTAGGGGGAGAACCCGGCCCCAGGCCAATCTCGCCCTGCTAGGCCTCGAGCAGGGGGAGAACCCGGCCTCCGGGCCGGTCTCGCCCCGCCAGGCCGCAGGCAGGTGAGAACCCGGCCTCCGGTCGGTCTCGCCCCGCCAGGCCGCGGGCAGGGGAGAACCCGGCCTTCGCCCGCCCCCGCTGCTCCTACCTCGCACCTATCAGGCCAGAGCGGGTGTCCGCCAACTTGCCGCACCCGCCCTCCCAAAAAGGGGCCACCGGGGGGGAGGCGGATTTTTCCTCCCCCTACTAGTACATTCCAAGGTTTAGGCCTAAATTGGCCACCAAAAGTGCAAACCACACCAAAAGCTTAAAAACTCAAAGCTGGTCTCGCACCTGCCGAGGGGACCCCACTCTACGAATACAGGGTTGTACACCATTTATTCCTTCGAGGACCCACGTCGGGGCCTAATGATAAGGTTCGCGACGTCCAAGAAAAGAAAAAAGGAGGCATCCGCTCTCTTCAAGACCGTGCAAGGGCAGCACAAGAGTCTCAGCCACTATATTGATCGTTTCCAGGAGAGATCCTGGAATTTGAGGAAGTGGATGGCTTCACCCTGATGCTGGATCTGAAGTTCAGCCTGAAGCAGGGCCTCTTTAGCCTGGAGATTGAGTCCAGCCTAGAGATTGCCCTCTAGATTATCTCCCCGAAATATTTCGAGGAGATGATCTAGAAGGCAAACACGTTCGTGCAGGGAGATGAGAAAAATTCAGACTTCTTGGCAAGGCTGGATGAGGAAAGCCTAGGAAGTGGAGGAAGAGAATGACCTTTGGAGGTGAGGGCCAGAGTAGTTCCAGAGAGGCATGGAGAGAGGAGAAGAGAAGAGTCGTGGAGAAGGGAAGAGCCCAGGAGGGAGGAAGAGCAGATGAGGCAAGAGAGGTATTGCAGGCAAGAAGAGAGGAGGCTTGTAGCGGCTCCGGACAGAAGAGAGGAAGCACGACGATTCCAATATCTTGTGAATTGGCCCCTGTGGAGGCCACCTGGAAGTCCCCAGTTCCAAAATCGGGAGAGTATGTGAAAGTGCAAGTTAGATCTTATATACTCTAGAGGGGGGTGAATAGAGTATGGTGCTTGCTAAAAACTTTTTACAACAGTTGTTGTATTCCTAAGTGAATAGGGAAGCAAATGAATTACAACAACTATCTAATCAAAAAACATTCACAAACCACAGCTAGAAAACAAAAGAAAATAAGCAACCAGATGACACAAGGATCTATAGTGGTTCCCCAATCAATCTGGGTATATCCACTCTTCTACCACCCTAGGTAGGAATCCACAGCAGGATGAGTTGATCAGGTGTCCTGGGCACCAATGAGCTTTTGATAAGGTGCTCAAAAACCAAACCAGATTTTTTGATCAGGTGTCTTGCCACCACTGAGTTTTGACAAGGTCTCAGAAACCAGCACAAACTTTTGAAGGGAGTTTGATAAACCCTTTACAACAGAGAGAGAGAGAGAGAAAGGGAGATGAGATGATCTTCTCTGTCAACAATCAGAGAGAAGATAGTGGATGTTGTCAAAGCTCCCCCTGAGATCTATAGTTGTTCAGGAAGTGAAGCTTTGCAGTAGGGTGATAGGCCTTCAGAAAATTTGATCTCCAACAAAAGATGATTTCAGCAGCAGCTGAAATGTGTGTTGTCTGGAGTCTTGAATGATGTTGGCCTTTGAACACTGGAATCAAATGGGATATGAAAATTTCAGTATGTTGATCTCCTTTTGTGATGTTTGTTCTTGTATGAGTTCTAAGACTGTGAATATATGCAGCTCTTTTACTTATTTTTGTTGTTGATGATGTTATTCTGTGTTATTCTTTTTTTCTTTTACAGAATATGAATATCTCTTTTATTTCTTAGATCTGAATGAATATTTCTCTGTCCAACATAGCCGTTAGCCTGTCATAAATGACTCCCTTAACTGCATTTTGTCCTCTGGAGGAAAGTCCAATAAAAACATTCCTTTGAAAATCCCTTGAAATTTGCTCCAGATTAATTGAAAACGGCTACAAGATCCTTGAAATAAATGCTGAGAATAATTCCATAACTATCTGAATTTGAATCTTGAAAAACGTCGATCTCACCAGAAAAACGTCGACCTGAGCTCCCCTATCGTTGAACTGAGCTCGGAGACTGGACTTGGACTGAAGCAGAGATCGTCGATCTGAGCTCAACTATCGTCGAACTGAGCTCAGAGATAAAGAAACAAACTGGAGACAAGAACGTCGATCTGAGCTCGAAGATCGTCGAATGGAGGTTGACGACTCGTTGAAGTTGCGCTCAGAGATCGTCGAATGGAGTTCGATGATTCGTCGAAATGAACTCAACGATCGTCGAATGGAGTTCGACGATTCGTCGTACTGAGCTCGACGAAATGACTTAGTCTCCTGAACTGAAATATCTGGTCTTGGGGGTCTTGAGGGAAGCTTTCAAACCTAAGTACTAACCCTTAGACTCAATTCTAATTGACCTTTAGATCTATACAAAGAGGTCAAAACAGATTTCCTAAAACACATAGTGATCCTTGCCCAAATCAGTAATAGGGTGTTCCAACAATCTCCCCCTATTTGGGTTAGGATTACTATTTACAGATATTGGAAAAAATAAAAACATACAAAGCAGACATATAACAAACAAGACATTGCAGAAACACAAACATTATCTCAGATAGTCAAAAAATAAAATATACTGTCATCTTACAGAATCATTCTTTTTTCCTTGCTCTTTATAAGAACTATTTCTCTGTTGGGATTGAGAGCTTCCTTCTTAAATCTTCTATCATCAGCTGCACCTAGAGAGGTTTGATGCTTTGGCCTGGGCACTACAGCTTCTGGGTGCAACTTCATATAGCTTTCTGAATCAAAAAATTTACTAGAGGAGTATCTCTCAAGTTCTTTCTTTCTTTGATCTGATAAAGTAGTGATATTTGAAGTATCTCTTCCTTGTTCTCTAGCTTTCTTGATTTGGTCCAAAGCAGCCAATTCTTTCATTCTTGCTATCCATGAGGTGGGGTTATTTTCTGGATCTTCAAATGGAACAGGAGGCTCATATCTATTTGAAGAATTATCTGGAGGAGCTCTGGAAGAGACTAGTTCTTTCAGCTTATAAGGGAAGGGACCAGAAGTAGTGTCAGATGGACCTTGTCATTCCCTTGGATAAGGATGTTGCCTGGAATATCCTTTAGAGTACACTTTGAGTTCTCTCTGATTTCCTCTGTACTGTCCTCTTCTGGATTGGTAACCTCTAGATTGATTTCCTCTGTACTAGGATCTTCCTTGAGGTTGATATGAAGTTTAGCTTCTGACAGTAGATTGGAAAGCAGAACTACCACATGCACCTGCATCAGGTGAGGGAGGAGGAGGAGGAGGATTGAAATGTGAAGATCCTTTGTCATACTTTCTTTTCTTCTTCATAGCTTTCAGTTGATTCCTGGAGTATTGCATCCAAGGTTCTGTGATAGGGCAATCATGCAGTATGTAGTATGGAATGTCATTTGTATCTTTCACTTTTTCTGGAGGAACTCTCTTCATGGCTTTGCTTCTGGCTTTCCTTTTCCTTACAATTGTTGCAGAAGAATCATCTGAGTCAGTCCTAAACTGATCACTGTCTGAGCTTGGAGGATTATCATACACTGCATCAATCCTTTTGAGGTAATCTTTTTGTTGTTGAGACTGAGCAGAAGAAACAGCAGAAACAACAACAGTAGCAGCAATAACAGCAGGAAGTGGAGTAGAAGCAACACTGGCAGAAGGAGTTATGACAGCAGATTCAGAAACAGCAATTTCAGAAACAGAAGCTACAGCAACAGTAATAGAAGCAGTAGTAGCAGATGAAACTGAAAAGTTAACTTCAGAAGGAGCAACAACAACAGTAACAACAGGCTCAAGAATAAATGCCTCTGTCATATGCATGTCCTCAAAAACAGAAATATCAGAACTAACAGAAACATCAATAACAGCAGTAGGAGCAGCAGTAGTAGGAGCAGCAGAAGAAGCAGTGTCAACATCATTGAAGGAATGTATATAAGAGCTTATCAAGCTGGGGTCACATCTGGAAATAGGCACAATGGCCTTAGTAATATCTTTAGAATGCTGGACTGGAAGGTAGTTGAAGTACACAGAATCAAAAACTGATAACAGTGACCTGAGGTCCACTGTGATGAATGCAACTGGAGCTACTGGAGCTTGGACTGAGGAAACTACAGCAGGCAATCTTTCAACTTCATAAGGCATCTCCCCCTGCCTAGATTCAGTGAGAACTGGATCAAGACACCTATAAGAAGGGATTGCCTGAGGAGTAAGAAAAGAAGAATGTAGAAAGTAGCGAAAAAGAAAGAACAAACAGATAGACTTTTGAATAATTGAAATTTTATTATCCAAAAAAGATATCATTTACAAAGGTATGACCTCTCTTATATAGAATAGAGGAGATATGAGAGAGAGCATACAAACAATGTGGGACTAAACATTTACAGTACAGAGCAGCTAGAAATAAAGGAGACCGCACAGGCCGCGCGGTTTAACAGATGGGTTAACCGCTCGGCAACTCCAGCAGGATAGAACAGGCCGCAATGGGCGACCGATAGACCGCCCGGTCTCCAGGCTCCAGAGTGAGACCGCCAGACCGCCCGGTCAACAAACCGCTGGACCAGACCGCAAGGTCGCCCGGTCTAATACTTCAACACTCCCCCTCAAGCTGGAGCATAGATATCAATCATGCCCAGCTTGTCACAAATGTGGAAGAAGGAAGTAGAGACCGGCTTGGTGAAGATATCTGCCAATTCCTTGTCAGAGGTGACAAAGGGAGTACAAATCTGTTTCTTCAAAATCTCTTCCCGAATGAAGTGACAGTCAACCTCTATATGCTTTGTTCTCTCATGGAAGACTGGATTTCTGGATATATATATAGCGGCCTTGTTGTCACAGAACATAGGGAGAGGACAGTCATATACCTCGCCCAGGTCAAGCATGAGAGCCCGCAACCACTTTAACTCACACGTGGTTGACGCCATACTCCGGTATTCGGCTTTGGCACTGGATCTGGAGACAACAGACTGTTTCTTGCTCTTCCAACTCACGAGATTACCGCCAACAAAGGTACAAAAGCTTGATGTGGATTTACGATCGCCTTTGTCATCCGCGTAACTTGAATCTGAGTAGGCCTCAACCCTCAGATGACCATTCTTCTGAAAGAGTAACCCTTTGCCTGGTCCTGCTTTGATATACTCTAAAATCTTCAGGGCGGACTGAAGATGGCAGTCCCTGGGAGCTTGCATAAACTGACTGACCTTGCCTACAGCATATGCGATGTCGGGTCTAGTCACCGTGAGATAGATGAGTTTGCCTACCAAAAGTCTGTACCTTGTGACATCAGATAGAAGAGGCGAGTCATCCGTCCACGTTTTGTCTTCGCCAATAGCCATGGGAAACCGAGCCGGTTTGGCACTTGTCAATCCTGCTTCTTGTAGAAGATCAAGGGCATACTTTCGTTGGGAGAGAACCAACGAGTCAGGTTTCCAAGAGAATTCTATCCCCAAAAAGTATTTCGGGGAGCCCATATCCTTCGTGACCAAGTGCTGACGGAGGTGCTTCTTCGTCAAGTCCACCCCATCTCGGTCATCGCCAGTAAGAAGAATATCATCCACATATACGGCCAAAACCACCAGTCCCGAGGCCGTTTTGCGAATGAATAAGGAGTGATCGGCCGAACTCCTTCGAAAGCCGATGGTAGCCACAATACCACTGAACTTGTCGAACCATGCCCGAGGGCTCTGCTTTAGGCCATAAATGACCTTCTTCAAATGACATACGTGTGTCTCCCCCTGAGCAACATACCCAGGAGGTTGCTCCATATAGACGTCTTCCTGAAGATCGCCATAGAGAAAGGCATTCTTCACATCAAGCTGGGAAATAGCCCAATCCCGGTTAACAGCCACAGAAAGAAGAACCCGGATGGTGCTGAGGCGAGCAACCAGAGAAAAGGTATCAAAGTAATCAATGTCGTAAGTCTGAGTGAAGCCATTGGCCACCAGCCGGGCTTTATAGCAATCCACAGTGTCGTCGGGGCGAAACTTCACAACGAAGACCCAGCGACAGCCAACCACATCAGTGCCCACGGGAGGAGGAACCAGGGTCCAGGTACCCCGTTCAGTAAGAGTAGCCATCTCCTCATCCATGGCAGACTTCCAATGAGGGAGAGCAAGAGCCTCCTGGTAGGTGCGGGGAGTAGTAGTAGCAGAGATAGCCATGGCAAAACACCTGCGAGAAGGAGAAAGCCGATCATAGGAAACAACTGCCGCAAGCGGGTGTTGAGTACACGCCCGCACCCCTTTGCGAAGAGCAATGGGAAGATCCAGGTCGACGGGAGCATCAGCGACGGGAGCGTCAGCGACCGGAGCGTCCGTGGCGGAGAAGGCTGGCCCGGGACTAGAGAGAGGCGGCGACGGAGAGGAGGGAGGAGGGGTGGGTGGTGAGACGGACTGGGAAGGAGTCGGTGGAGGAGGAGACGGAGGTGGGAAAACGTCGAGAGGCGTGGAAGGAACGTAGATATTAGAAGGAAGAGAAGAGGTAGGAGAGAAATAGGAAGCAGTCTCGAAAAAAGTGACATCCGCGGAGACAAACTGCTTGCGGAGAAGGGGGTCGAAGCAGCAATAGCCTTTTTGAGTGGTAGAGTACCCCAAAAAGACACACTTGGTGGAACGGGGGGAAAGCTTGTCGCGGGTAGCGGAGGGAGCATGAACAAAGGCCGTACAACCAAAGACACGGAGAGGAAGAGGAAAAGGTTCCTTGTGGGGGTAGAGAATGGAGAAGGGGGTCTGGCCGTGGAGAACTGTGGAGGGAAGGCGATTGATGAGATAGCAGGCGAGGAGCACAACGTAGCCCCAGTAGGAGCGAGGGACGTGCATCTGCGTCATGAGAGTACGAGCAACATCAAGCAGGTGACGGTTTTTACGCTCCGCCACCCCATTCTGCTGGGAGGTGTAAACACAAGTCGTTTGATGAAGCAAGCCATGTTGGTGAAAGAAAGAGGAGAACTCATGATTCAGATATTTCTTGGCATTATCAGAACGTAAAACTTTAATAGAAATAGCAAATTGAGTCTGAATCATAAAATAAAATGATTGCCAAACAGAAAAGAGTTCAGAGCGATCTTTTAACAGATACACCCAAGTACAGCGTGAAAAATCATCTATAAAAGTGACAAAATAGGAACTACCCCGACCAACAGTGAGGGTAGGAGCAGGACCCCATACATCAGAATGAATAAGATCAAACGGGCGAGAGGAGTCACAGCCTTGCTTCGGAGGGAAGGAGGAGCGATGATGTTTGCCAAGCTGACACGCATCACAGTTGAGCGGAGAACTGGTAGGAGGTAAGTGGGGCAGAAGCTGGCGGAGAATCCGAGGAGGAGGATGTCCAAGGCGAAGATGCCATTGAAGGAGATCTGTGGAGGAGGAGTAGGCGGACAGAGCGGAAACATCGTCGAGGAAGTAGAGGCCGCCGCTCTCAGTCCCAGTAGCAATCGTCCGCTGGGTTCTCGGGTCCTGAAAAGAACAAGTAGTGGGAGTGAATAAGACGGAGCACTGAAGTTGCCGGCATAAAGTAGTAACTGATAACAAATTGCATGGGAACTTTGGGACATAGAGGGTGTCCTCCAAGCAAAGCGATGGGGTGAGTTGAACCATGCCCGTCCCATGAACCGGGGACGGTGAACCATCCGCCACACGAACCGGGGGTAAGCGGTCATGTGTCTCAAGACGGGAGAAGCAATGAGGGTTGCCCGTCATATGATTGGTAGCACCGGAGTCAATCAGCCATTTACCTTGGGTAACGACGTGGGCACTACCTGATGTCGTGGCCACGGAGGCAGATGGCCGAGAAGAGGCGGAGGCCGAAGAAGGAGCATCACCGGAAGGGCGAAGATGAGGATGTTTCTGCCAGCAGCGGTCAACAGAATGGCCGGTACGACCACAGTGAGAGCAGAGAAACCGGGATGAACCCCGTCCGCCGGAGGGGCCGCGGCTACCAGGCCCCCCCTCTGAGCTTGGTGAGCAAAGGAGTCCTGGGAAGGGGGGGAGGCCAAAAGAGGTCGCTGGAGCAGCGAAGTAACAGCGGCAATGCGGGCCGCAGTGGCATCCAAAGTAGGAGATTCCGCCTCACCCAAGATCTGCTGGCGGATCATATCATAAGAATCCGAAAGACGAAGAAGATAACAAACAACCAGGAGTTCCTGGAAGTGTTTGTGCTGGTCGGCCAAGTCCGCGGAGAAGGGGAGATTCTGAAGGATTTCAGCACCAAGAGCCTGAACCTGCTGATAGGCCGCAGCAGGAGACATGGAAGGGCGGGCGAAGAGGTACGCATAGAGAGTGTAAATGCGGGACGTCTGGCCCCCCTTCGAATAAAGAGCAGCGAGATGAATCCATGCGGCCTTGACCGTCTCATCATGGTGAATGATGGGAAGGCACTCATCAGAAAGGCTGTTGGCCAGCCAGGTGCGGACAAGAGCATCACTCGCATCCCAGTCATCAAACTCAGGAGAGGTACGAGGAGGAGGGTCATCGGTGAGGTGATGACGCTTGCGTTGAGAGCGAAGGAGAAAAGTGAAAGAAACGCTCCAATCGGGATAGTTGGAGCCCACAAGCTTAGAAAGGGTGCCAAGGTTGCCCGAAGGAGGAGGTGGAGAAGGAGCTGCAGGAGTGGTGGTGAGACCGGAAGTAGTTATAGAAAACCAGCAAGAAACCGCAGCAGATAGAAAAGGAAGAAGCCGCGCGTACAGAAGCGGCTAGAAAGCAGTCAAAGGCACAACGGGGAAGAGGTTTTGAAGTCGTGCGGACTGAAAAGGCCGAGCGAACAGAAGAGAAGAGGAGGCAAAAGGCAGCGACTAGAACAAGTCGCAGGCCGGGCGAACAGAAACAGGCCGCAACGACTAGGAAGTCGGAGAGGCAAGAAAGAAGCAGGAGCGCGGCGACCACGAAACAGGTCGCTGCGACGAATAGCTGTAGGAGAGGAGAGGAGAAGCGAGCCGCGCGAACAGGCATCGGACAGAAGAAAGGCAAGCCGTGAGACAGGTCGCGGAAAGCGAAAACAAGCCGCAAGAAGCAGAGAGCGGACACAATCAGGAGGAAACGACCGTGTCCTCTGATACCATGTAGAAAGTAGCGAAAAAGAAAGAACAAACGGATAGACTTTTGAATAATTGAAATTTTATTATCCAAAAAAGATATCATTTACAAAGGTATGACCTCCCTTATATAGAATGGAGGAGATATGAGAGAGAGCATACAAACAATATGGGACTAAACATTTACAGTACAGAGCGGCTAGAAATAAAGGAGACCGCACAGGCCGCGCGGTTTAACAGATGGGTTAACCGCTCGGCAACTCCAGCAGGATAGAACAGGCCGCAATGGGCGACTGATAGACCTCCCGGTCTCCAGGCTCCAGAGTGAGACCGCCAGACCGCCCGGTCAACAAACCGCTGGACCAGACCGCAAGGCCGCCCGATCTAATACTTCAACAAAGAAAGCCTGGCAGACAATTCCTGAACTGTTTTTAGAAGTGGAGCCAAAGAGGTCTCCAGCAAGAGGGATAGCCTTGGAGCTATCAGCTCATATAACCTGTTTGCAAGGGCTGGAAGATCTACTTGCTCAAGAGGAACTTGAGTAGAGGTAGGGATGGATGAGGTAGAAATGAAGGTTGGAGCAGTAAGAGATGTTGGTGGAGAACCTGTGGATTGTGGAAATGATGGTTGGGAAATTGGAATTGTGGAGATGGAAGAGAGTGGAATGGGAATGGATGGTGTGAAGGATGGTTTAGCAATTATGTCCTGAAGTAGTTGTTGATAAGAGGTGGATGATGATGGTGGCTCAGGAGGGGATGAAGGAGAATCATCCATATAGGAATCATCTATAAGAGTGAAAGATGGAATATGAGAGGATGAATCAATATCCAGGCAAGTATTTTGCAGGGGCAGAAACCTGAGGGGAAGAGACTGAAGCAGTCCTTGTGCCTGAAGTAGAAATTACAGAGGGACTGCTGGGCTTGACAATCTGCCTGTCCCATTTTCCAAATAGGGCACAGGTAAGCCTCTTGGAGGCATTGATGTGCATCCCACTGGAAACAAGTAGTACATGACATCTATGGTGAAGGAACAACCCTAAAATCCTTCCAAAATTAACAAAGTTCTTGTTAATTTTCTTCTTAATCAAATTAAAGAAAACTTCTCCCCAGTTGAGTTGCTTCTTGTCCACTAGGGCACCCATCAAGCAGAGCTGATACCTAGATATGGTATCAAGAGCTGAGTGTTTTGCCAACAACACTTTTCCAACAACATCAGCTAGAAATCTGTACTTAACAGACAGATTTTTCTTAAGCAATTTGCTAGGGTTTGCTTCTGAGTGTCCCATCCTTTCAAGCATATTAGAAGATTCCTCTCCAGAAAGCTCAACAGAATCTTCTCCAGATTTCAATTGAAAAACCTCTGTCAAGGCTGCAGGTGTTAGAGATACCTGGGTTCCTGAGATGCTTCCAACCACTGTATTCTGATCCAGGTTATGGGCAGTATACACCCATTCCTTTATCTCATCTGCAGCTAATTTGATCCTTGTAGTCATTATAGTAACTAGTTGTTGATCTTTGAAGAGTTCCAGAATGTCCTTGAAGATTTGATCGCTGTTATTGAAAGAGTCCATGCCGATGTCAAATCCAGCGTCAAATTTCATAGTGGCCAAGATGGCGACTGAAACTGCCATTGATTCCTGCAAAAATGAACAAACAAACGACAAAGTGTAGAGAAGTTTGGAGGGAAAGAGAAAATTTGCAGAGAGTATGAAAGCGCAAAGGGAGAACGACGGCCGAAAAAATGAGTTTTATATTAAGGTTCGACGCGAAAAAAGAAAGATCGTTGAACTCTGTTCGACGATCTGGGCTTCTAAAGGAAACTGAAAGGTCATCAACATCGTCGATCTCCGTTCGACGATATTGTAGAGCGTCGAGCTCCGTTCGCCGATCGCTGACCTGAAGAAAGATAGTTAAGCACTACCTGAGAAGCGCTGAACTTTGGTCGACGATTTCAGAAGTCGTCGATCTTCGTTCAACGATCTCGGGGAAAATCGTCGAGCGCAGTTCAGAGATCAAAAACACTCTATACACTAGAAAAAATCAAGACGTTTGCCTAGTCTTGGCCATTTTTATAATTTTAAAATCTTGGATCTTATTTTAGACTTCCTCCATCTAACATTCCTAACTGATTCAGGAAGAATGTATGTTTCTTTTCATCCAAGGGTTTGGTGAAAATATCTCCCCTTTGCAAATCAGTTGGGATATATTGAAGTTCAATTTTGTTTTTCTCAACATTATCCCTTAGAAAGTGATGCCTAATTTCTATGTGTTTTGTCCTACTATGGAGGACTGGATTTTGTGCTATGGAAATAGCACTAGTATTATCACAAAATATTTTAGACTTTTCTAAGTTGTAGCCATAGTCTAGGAGTTGATTTTGAATCCACAAGATTTGTGAACAATAACTACCTGCAGCCATATATTCAGGTTCAGCAGTTGAAGTTGACACAGATGTTTGTTTCTTGCAAAACCAGGAGACAAGTCTGTCACCAAGAAACTGACAAGTTCCACTGGTGCTTTTCCTATCTATTCTGCATCCAGCATAATCAGCATCTGAAAATCCAGTTAATTCAAATGCTGAGTCTTTTGGATACCATAGACCTAGATTTGGACAACTTTTTACATACCTAAGAATCCTTTTTACTAAGGTTAGGTGTGACTCTCTAGGGCTCACTTGGAATCTAGCACATATGCATGTAGAAAACATTATTTCAGGTCTACTGGCTGTAAGGTACAATAAAGAGTCAATCATTGCTTTATATGTTGTCTGATCAACAGGTTTCTCATATTCATCAGCATCTAATACAACATTGGTAGGCATAAGTGTTTTCATACATGATGCTTCAGACATACTAAATTTCTTAACCAATTCTTTTGTATACTTGGTTTGAGAAATAAATATGCCTTCAGCATGTTGTTTGATTTGCAATCCTAGGAAGAAGTATAGCTCACCCATGCTACTCATTTCAAATTTAGAATGCATTAGGTTGGAAAACCTTCTGCACAAATTTGAATCAGTAGAACCAAATATAATGTCATCTACATAGATTTGTACTAGTAGGGTATGGGACTTATGGGTTCTAATAAAAAGAGTTTGGTCTACTCTACCCCTTATAAACTCATTTTTCAGAAGAAAGCATGCTAGGGTCTCATACCATGCTCTAGGAGCTTGCTATAGACCATATAATGCTTTATGCAATTTGAAAACATAATCAGGATGAGTTGAAGAGATAAAACCTGAGGGTTGTCTGACATAGACTTCTTCTTTGATATCTCCATTGAGAAAAACACTCTTTACATCCATCTGGTATACTTTGAATCCTTTGTGTGCTGCATATGCTAAGAAGATTCTTATGCCCTTTAACCTTGCAACTGGTGCAAAGGTCTGGTCATAATCTATCCCTTCTTCTTGAGAGTACCCTTGAGCAACTAGCCTTGCCTTGTTCCTTACAATGACTCCTTGATCATCCAATTTATTTCTGAACACCCACTTTGTTCCAACAATGGAGTGATCCTTTGGCCTTGGTACTAGTTCCCAAACTTTATTCCTTTCAAATTGATGCAACTCTTCTTGCATTGCAATGATCCAGTGTGGATCTTGCTCTGCATCTTGAATGGATTGAGGTTCAATTTGAGAAAGGAAGCAAGTGTGCATCTGGTTTTGGTTGACCTGATTTCTGGTTTGCACACCAGCTGAGATGTCTCCAATCACTTGCGAGATTGGATGGTCTCTTGATGTTACTAAATCAACAGGAGATGTTGATTGTTCACCAACCTGTGTTGTTGTTTCCTCTGGTGGTACAACAACTGGCTCTTCAAGAAGTTTCTCTTCAAGATGTTGAATGTCTTCTTCATCTTCACTGCTTTCCTCTTTTTGAATAATTTGTAACCTGTCCAAGTCTTCAGCAAGAGAGTGTACCTGCAAAGGTTCTATGATAGAAGTATTCTTCTCCTTGAAAGACATGTTAGATTCATCAAAAGATATATGAACAGATTCTTCAATTTTGAGAGTTGATTTATTATATATCCTATAAGCTTTACTGATCATGGAGTAACCCAGAAACACTCCTTCATCAGCTTTAGCTTGAAATTTTGCTAAATATTTCTTGTCATTATTATGAATGTAACAAATACAACAAAAAATTTTAAAGTAATTTACTTTAGGTTTCTTCACTTTGAGTAATTCATAGGGAGTCTTGCCCTTCAGTTTATGTATTAAACTTCTATTCAACACATAGTTGGAGGTGTTCACTGCCTCTTCCCAAAAGGATAGAGGAAGGTGAGCATCTGACAACAATGTAGTAACAGATTCAATAAGGGTTCTATTTTTCCTTTCAGCTACCCCATTTTGTTGAGGAGTTCTAGGAGCTGAGAAAGTGTGCATGATCCCTTCACTCTGACAAAACTCTTGCATAAGAAGAGAATCAAACTCTGTCCCATGATCACTTCTGATCAGGGCAATGTGAGTATTGAACTCACTCTGTATGCATTTGAGAAACTCTGTCAAACACTTAAAGTTATCAGACTTCTTCCTCAGAAAGAACACTCATGTGAATCTAGAGAAGTCATCTACAACCACTAAAGTATAAGATTTCCCTCCTAAGCTTTGTATTGTAATGGGTCCAAAAAGATCCATGTATAACAGATACAAAATCCTAGGTGAATCACTCTTATTAAGTGATTTGAAACTATTTTTGGTTTGTTTGCCTAATTGACAAGCCCTGCAAAGTCCTTCCTTCTTGTAGGGGCCAGAAGGTAGTCCTCTAACAAGGTTGTCCTTGGATAGCCTAGCAATGGTTATAAGGTTTATATGTCCTAATCTCTTATGCCACAATTCATTAGGTCTACTAATAGAGTTAAACAAGCAAATATCTACTTTAGTTGAAAGAAAGTCTACTAAACAGATGTTACCTTTCCTTTTACCTGTCAACACAGTTGTGTTGTCCTCTGATTTGATCTTGCATATGGATTTGCTGAAAGTCACTTGGTAGACTTCATCACATAGTTGACTGATACTGATCAAGTTGTGCTTCAGTCCTTCCACATAGGCTACTTTCTTGAATGTGACTGTGCCAATCTGGACTGCACCATATCCTTTTGTTAGTCCAAAGTTTGAATCACCAAATATTACTTTGGGTCCAAGCTTGGTTTTGAAGGATACAAAATTGTCCTTGTTTCCAGTCATGTGCTTTGAGCACCCACTATCCAAATATCATTGCTGGTTTGATGTTGGATAGGTCTTTACCTGCAGATAAAACAATTTACTTATTTTGACCCAGTTTACCTTGGGCCTAGGTTGATAACCTTTGAATTCAGAAATAAAAGACATCCCTGGTTGACTCCTATAGCCTTCAGAATGATATCTCCTTGGAGGTATTATCCATTCAGTATAAGGGTTAAATCTTTGGGATGAAGGACCCCTAGGTTTTGAATTTGATTTACCTTTGAAAAAGTTTTCAAAGCTCTGATCTCTGCTCGACGATCGTTGAGCTGAGTTCGACGATCTTGGGTCAGATCGTCGAGCTCCGTTCAAAGATCTACTGTGGTAGAGTTTAGGGTTTAGAGATCGTCGACCTGAGTTCGACGATTTAGCCTGAGATCGTTGATCTGCATTCGACGATCGTCTAGCTCCGTTCGACGATTTCTGTTGAACTCTTATTTTCTTGAGTAAGTCAGAATTCTTCCTAGCTACCTCTATAACTCTCTTACCTTTATTAGAGATAAATTTAATTGGGTTTGTTAGTACTATAGGTTGGTTGGATGAAGCACCCAAGCCCAGTGTACTATTGAATCTTGAGTTCACTGTGCTTGTGATGTCCATCAGTTTGATACTTCTCCCATTGAGGGATTCTTCAAGCTTTTTGGCCTCTGATAGTTCACTTTTCAGTGAAGCTATCTGCTCCCTACAACATTCCAACTCCTCAAAGAGTTTGAGGTTTTCTGATTTTAAAGTACTGTATTCAGATAATTGATTTCTGAGAGAAATGATTTCCTTCTCAGATTTTAATAAATCTAAACATAGTGCTTTAAACTCACACTTGAAGTCCTCAGAATTAAAATCAAAAGAACTTATTACCCGGTCCTCTTCAGATTGAGTCTCTGATTCTGACTCTGACTCTTCTGCATCAGAATTTTGTTGTGAGGCATTGATAGCCATCATGCAGAATTCCTTTTCTTCAGCATCATCTTCATCATCACTTAAGCTGGATGAAGCTTCTAATTCTTCTTCTATCTCACTCCAAGTTTCAGCAACAAATCCCTTTCTTGTATGTTTGTTCTTGCTGGAGGAGGGTTTGCCATTGCTGCTCTTCTTGAAGTCCTTTTCTTTTCTCCTTTCTTTCCTGTCCTTTTTGTCCTTGTTTTTATTTTTTGGACAGTCAGGCACAATGTGGCCTGGTTTCCTGCAACCAAAGCAAATAATTTCTTTGTTATTTGATTTGTCATACCTTGGCTTGTCATGCTCTCTGTATGATCTTTTCCTGAAATCCTTCCTGGCCATTTTGTAAAACCTTTTGGCCAAAAGGCTTAGCAGCTCTTCATTGGGGACCTTGTCTTCAGGCTGATCTTTAGTGGCTTTGAAAGATATTGATTTCTCCTTTCTTATAGCTGGTGAGGCAGCCGTCTGCTCTTCTTCTCTATTCTTGATGAGCAGCTCATAAGACTTGAGCTTGCCCAAGAGAGCTTCAGTTGTGATCTCATTTAGACTTCTGGCATCCTTGATTGGCCAGATCCTTGAGTCCTAAGTGCTTGGGAAGCACATTAGGATTTTATCATTGAGCTCAGTCAATGAGATATCTTTGTCCAAAGTCTTCAGTTCATTAACTATAAGGCCGAGTCTATTATACATGTATGCTATTGACTCAGCTTATCCTTTCTTGAAATTCTCATACTAGGTTATGAGATGAGATCTTCTATCTTTTCTCTCATTAGCAGATCCTGAGACTATCTCAGATAACTTGTCCCAGATGTCCTTTGCTGAGTTGTATTCAGCTACCTTTTGGAATATCTCATCAAACATAATCTGGGCTAGAATGTTCATAGCTTTTGCATCAGCCAATTTCCATTTCTTTATTTCTGCATCTGTTCCTGAAGGAGGTGGAACAACACTTGTGCTTGTATTCTCTGGAGGTCTTGGACATACTGTCAAAATAGAATTGAAAATGTCCTCATCAATAGAGTTCATGTACAGTCTAATCCTTGCCTTCCAAAGTGCAAACTTGGATAGATTGCACACTGGAGGTCTGGTGCTAGCATAATCTTTGTTTTGGGCCATGTTTTGTGAAGAAATAAATCTAGAAAAAAAACTTAAGCAAGCAGATCTAACTAGAGGGATCTTTGGGTTCAGGTGTTAGCCTGTGCAACCACTAAGATGTGGTATTTTTAACTAACCTGGAAGATGTGGTATTTTTAACCAACCTCGCTTTGATACCAATTAAAAGTGCAAGTTAGATCTGATATACTCTAGAGGGGGAGGGGGTGAATAGAGAATGGTGCTTGCTAAAAACTTTTTACAACAGTTGTTGTATTCCTAAGTGAATAGGGAAGCAAATGAACTACAACAACTATCTAATCAAAAAGCAATCACAAAACACAGCCAGAAAATAAAAGAAAGTAAGCAACCAGATAACACAAGGAGCTATAGTGGTTCCCCAATCAATCTGGGTACATCCACTCTTCTACCACCTTAGGTAGGAATCCACTGCAAGATGAGTTGATCAGGTGTCCTGGGCACCAATGAGCTTTTGATAAGGTGCTCAAAAACCAAACCAGATTTTTTGATCAGGTGTCTTGCCACCACTGAGTTTTGACAAGGTCTCAGAAACCAGCATAAACTTTTGAAGGGAGTTTGATAAACCCTTTATAGCAGAGAGAGAGAGATGAGATGATCTTCTCTGTCAACAATCAGAGAGAAGATAGTGGATGTTGTCAAAGCTCCCCCTGAGATCTATAGTTGTTCAGGAAGTGAAGCTTTGCAGTAGGGTGATAGGCCTTCAGAAAATTTGATCTCCAGCAAAAGATGATTTCAGCGCAACTGAAATGTGTGTTGTCTGGAGTCTTGAATGATGTTGGCCTTTGAACACTGGAATCAAAAGGGATCTGAAAATTTCAGTATGTTGATCTCCTTTTGTGATGTGTGTTCTTGTATGAGTTCTAAGACTGTGAATATCTGCAGCTCTTTTACTTGTTTTTGTTGTTGATGATGTTATTCTGTGTTATTATTTTTTTCTCTTGCAGAATATGAATATCTCTTTTATTCCTTAGATCTGAATGAATATTTCTCTGTCCAAGATAGTCGTTAGCCTGTCATAAATGACTCCCTTAACTGCATTTTGTCTTCTGGAGGAAAGTCCAATAAAAACATTCCTTTAAAAATCCCTTGAAACTTGCTCCAGATTAATTGAAAACGGCTACAAGATCCTTGAAATAAATGCTGAGAATAATTCCATAACTGTCTGAATTTGAATCTTGAAAAACGTCAATCTCACCAGAAAAATGTCGACCTGAGCTCCACTATCGTTGAACTGAGCTCAAAGACTGGACTTGGACTGAAGCAGAGATCGTCGATCTGAGCTCAACTATCGTCGAACTGAGCTCAGAGATAGAGAAATAAACTGGAGACAAGAACGTCGATCTGAGCTCGAAGATCGTCGAATGGATGTTGACGACTCGTTGAAGTTGAGCTCAGAGATCGTCGAATGGAGTTCGATGATTCGTCGAAGTGAGCTCAGCGATCATCGAATGGAGTTCGACGATTCGTTGTACTGAGCTCGACGAAATGACTTAGTCTCCTGAACTGAAATATCTGGTCTTGGGGGTCTTGAGGGTAGCTTTCAAACCTAAGTACTAACCCTTAGACTCAATTCTAATTGACCTTTAGATCTATACAAGGAGGTCAAAACAGATTTCCTAAAAGACATAGTGATCCTTGCCAAAATCAGTAATAGGGTGTTCCAACAGTAGGAACGACCACCAATAGGAGAAGAGACATGGAAGATCTCGGGAAGAGGCGATGATCATTGCCTGACAAAGGAATAAGCGTCGCAAGAGGGTTCAATCAGTAAGGAACCATGCAACGGAGATTCCCATGTACTACAATCTTCATCGAGTAGAGGAGCACGGTACTATGGCCTCCCAGACTTTTGGGAGGCGAAGAAGAGGTTGGAAGCCAGAGCGACAAAGAGGGAGCAGCCTAGGCAAGAGGTCCCAGCAAGACCGGTAGCATTCCAAGCTCCGGGGAGGAGCAAGAACGAGAACCAAGTCGACTTGGGAGGTCACAGGGAAGTGGTCCACGACCCAGGAGTTAGGCATATAGGAGTAATCAATGGAGGAGTCGGGCTTGGAGCTTCCCATAAGGGGAGTCTCCATCAGATTTACCGTAAGAGCGTTGCTTAGACCTCTCAAGCACTACGGCCGTCAGAGGAGATGACTTTCTCTGAGGAGGATATGTTGGGGAATGAGAACCCCTTTCATGATGCTCTTGTAATCCAAGTCGTCATTGAGGACTTCATAGTTGACCGAATCCGGGCAGACAACAGGGGTTCAGTGAACGTCATTTTCAAGAGGATCTTCGTCAGGCTGCAGGCGGAAACGTCCAGGATCCTAGCTACGAGCATACCCTCTTTGGCTTCTCTAGAGAGAAGAAAGAGGTGAAGGGAGGAGCGGATATTCTTGTAACCCTTGGTTGTACTTTGATCTGATGCAGGTTCTTCATTTTCGATGCACCAAGTTGTAATAACGCCATCTTTGGGTGACCCATCATCAACTAATTCAAGGCGGTTCCATCATTGTACCATCAGTACCTGAAGTACTATCGAGAGATATCTAAGTGCGGGTCAAAGGCAATCCAAAGACTGCCAGGGAGTGCTATTTGAACGCCATTAACACCATTAGTTGGATGGAGGATACAGAGAGGATGGAAAAGGTTCTAGAGGAGGAAGAACGGCTGAGAGCTATTGAAGAGCTGGAAGAGCTGGAAGTGATATCTAAGAGAGGATAGCTCGGGATGCTAAAGATCAGTGGATCACTGATGCTGGAAGATAAGAGGGAGATGACCGCATGTTTGCAAGAAAATGTGGACATTTTCCCTTGGAATTCCGCTGAGATGCCAGGAATCGATGCAGATGATACATGCCATCGCGTTAACCTGGATCCCAAAATTGCCCCCATCCGTTAGAAGCAGAGGAAAAGAACCGTCGTGCTAGCCGAACCGATCCGGTAAGAAGTGAAGAAGCTGTTGGAGGGAGGTTTTGTTTCAGAGATCTAGTATCTTGGCTAGGTCTCTAATGTTATAATGGTTAAAAGACCGGAGGAGGCTGGAGACTATGTATAGACTTTTCGATGTTGAATAAAGCATGCCCAAAGGATTGTTATCACTTGTCTCAAATCAACATGCTGGTTGATTCAGCCGCCGGGTTTCCTGTGATGAGTTTCTTTGATGCTTTTTCAGGGTATCACCAGATCTAGATGCATCCCCCTGAATGCCACGACGTCTCCTTCATCACTAGCGACGTCTACTACAACTACAAGATGATGCCCTTTGGGCTTAATAACGCAAGCGCGACCTACCAAAAAATGATGGATCAAGTCTTCAAAGAGCAAAATGGGTGGAATCTAGAAGTGTACGTGGATGACCTCCCGGTCAGAGTAAGAGCATCGCAGAGCACACTAAGGATATGGTGGCGACCTTCGAAACTCTGCAAAAGTAAAAGATGCGACTCAACTCGGCAAAGTGCATCTTCGGCGCGGGAAGAGGAAAGTTCTTAGGTCACTTCGTCACTCCAAGGGGGCTGGATCCTAACCAGATAAAGTAAAGGTCATTCTAGAGATGGCATCCCTGAAGAATCCTAAATAAGTCCAAAGGCTGACCGGAAGGCTCGCAGGACTTAACCGCTTCCTATCTGAGGTAGGAGAGAATTGGTCTCTATTTTTCAAAAATCTTAGAGGCAACCAGAAGTTTGAGTGGACTGCAGAGTGTGAGATGGCTATTTGAAAGCTCAAGCAGTAACTAACTCAAGTTTTTCTACTCTAAGACCCACAGGAAGGAAAAGATCTCATCCTCTATTTAGGAGTGGGAGCGGAGGCAGTCAGCTCTGTGCTCGTAAGAGAAGAGGGGAAGAAGCAGCTCCCCATATATTATGTGAGTAGAGTGTTGAGGCAAGCAAAGGCAAGGTATCCTATCCTGGAGAAGCTAGTTTTCGCCTTGATAGTTTTGGCTCGGAGTCTCTGCCCATATGTTTTGGCTCACTCCATAGAAGTTGTCTCTGATCATTTGTTGCGAAGTATCTTGGATAGAGTGGAGCATTCATGAAGGTTGGCGAAATGGGTGGTAGAGCTCAGTGAGTTTTACATTTTATATTCCCCAAGGGTGGAGATCAAAGCTCAGGCAGTAGAGGACTTTTTGGCCGACTTCTCGTTAGAGGCAGGAAGAGACAAAGGTTTGTCCAGCCTGATCTTATGAAAGAAGTTCGTGGACGGAGCTTTAGGCAAGAGTTCTATGGGAGCATTAGTCGTGCTGGTGAGCCCCCGGAGAATAAGGATTGAGCAAGCAATCGAGATCCTCTTCCCCATCACTAACAACCAGGCAGAGTATGAAGCCTTGGTAGCAGGCTTGCATCTCACCAAGGAGTTAGGAATCCAAGATCTCAAGGCCTTCACTGACTCAATGGTGGCCGTATCGCAAATCAGGAGAGTTTGAGGTGCGCGACCCCGTCCTGCAGAGATACTTGGCAAAGGTTAAAGGATTTATGAGAGGTTTCTAATCCTTCTTTATCGAGCATGTGCCCTGAGAGGAGAACTCAAAAGCAGACTATCTCGCCAAGTATGACACCAAGGCTGGAGGAACAGTGATAGAGTTATTTTGACCGTCCATCAAGGAAGGGGAGATGATGGAGATAGAGCAAAGAGCTTCTTAGAAGGACTTGTTCGTTTCATTATTAACGACAGGCCGACTTTATACCAATAAGGGAGACCAGATGAAGTTTTGATACAAAATTGCTTACTATTTACTACATGAAGGGGAACTATATTGCAAGACCATTTTGGGCCCTCTAGCCAGATGCCTGTCAGAAGCTGAAATCCCTCGAGTGCTTGGGGAAATTCATTCAAGAGAGCGTGGCGGACACTTTGAAACTCGTACTGAGTAGCAATGGATTCTAAGGCACAGCTATTTATGGCCTACCATTTGGAAGGATGCAGAGGTCTTCTCAAAGAAGTGTTCGAAGTGTCAACTCTTTGCACCTCTTCAGTTGCAGCCAACTCAACAACTTCGCTCGATCACCGCTCCTTGGCCCTTCTCCATCTAGGGAATGGATTTGATAGGCTCTTTCCCCCAAGTCAGTGGTTAGAAGAAGTTTATTCTCATCATGATCGACTATTTATCCAAGTGGATCAGGGCTAAAGCTCTTGTCAAGACCACGTTTTAGATCATGAAGAACTTCATCTGGGGAGAGATCTCATGTAGGTTTGTGATCCCTCTCGCCATCATCACCGATAATAACCCACAATTTGTCAGCCTAGAACTGGAGGACTTCTGCAAACAGTTTGGGAAGAATCTTCGATTCGCCTCTATACATCATCCACAGAGTAACGAACAAGTGGAAGCCGACAATAAGCTGCCCATCAACCTCTTGAAGAAAAAGGTCACCAATTTGAAGGGGAACTCGGCAGAGCAACTCCACTCGGTCCTATGGGCTCTTAGAATAACTCCTAACTCGACCACGAGGAAAACACATTTTAAGTTGTCTCACGGGATTGAGGCCCTCATCCTGCTAGAATTCGAGGTTCGGAGCCCGAGGGTCGTGGCGGCAGGAGAAGATAGTGAAGAATGGCGCCTGGAGAATGAAGGTGCTTTGAAGCTTTCATTGGACTACATCGAGGAGCTTCGTAGCTTAGCCTCCATCCGCCAAGAGGAGATCAAGAGGTGAATGGCAAAGCACTTCGACAAAAACGTTCGCCTCAAGCAATTCCTTGCAGGATACCTCATCATGAAGAGGGTGGACGCAGCAGGAAGGCAACTACTGTTGGCAAGGTGAATCCTAAATGGAAAGGAACCTTCATCGTCCAAGAAGCTCTAGCCATTGGAGGTTATCACCTACAAAATCAAGAAGGAGAACTATTGGGAAGCACCTGGAGCGTGGACGACCTGAAAAGGTTCTATACCTAACGGTAATATGACTGTTTATCTATAAGATTATTTCTACTTTGTTTATAAAATTCCTCGCCCCCGGAAGTGCATGTAGATGCTAGTTGTCTTCTTTGTTTTGATCATCCCAAGTTAGCTAGAAGCAGTGAAATCAATCTCCATGATCGGTTTGGGAAACCTGTGTCCAGCCTGATTCTCCTATAAAGCCCAGGGAAAATGATGGGATGATGTGTCAGGATTTAAGCATCCTTGTAAGACCGAGTCCCTACATTGACAGTCAAGATCAACTTCTCTCTTATATGTCAACGTAGCTACCCTCGATTTCATCTCTCCTCCGACTGGAGGAACTATAAAGAACAGGTCTGGACTCTAACCTTCTAAACTCGATGAAAGATCAACCTCACAAAGTGATATCTTGTGAAAATGCATCAAAAGTCTTTGAGAAGACTAAAAGACCCGCTCTTAGTGAATGCTTGTCCTGTGAAGCAAGACGCGTCTCTGTCATTACCAAAGTGGGATAACCTGTCATACTTTTGGAAGCATTTAGGCAAATAAGCTATGGAAGATTCGAGTCTGTGGTAGGATGGTGACATCGAGCGTGTGCGTCCTATAGGACCCCCCAAGGGCCATTTCCTTTCGCGTGTACCCTGTCCTTCATAGCCAGGTGTCATGGCAGGAGTTCATCGAAGTGGGCATGAAGCGATCTCTACGATTGAGTTGGGAAGTTAGCCTCCGACCTAATTCTCCTATAAAGCCCAGTGCGGGTGATGAAACAGTGTGTCAGGATTTAAGCATCATTGTAAGACTGAGCCCATGCATTGATGGTTGAGATCAGCTCCCCCTTGTATGTCGGCCAAGCTATCCCTGATTGCACCTCTCCTCCGATTGGAGGAACTATCAGGAATAGGTTTAGATGCCAACCTACCAACTTGTCGAAGAGAAGATCATCATCTCCTTAGAAATTTCCTTAGTCATCAAAGAAGTTGATACATCTGATTCTTTGTCAATCTCTTAAGTAACAAGGCGAGTGATCTCAACACCGATAGAAGTTCTCGAGTCGAGGGGTATCGTAGTCTGAATCCCTGCATGAGCTCATCTCGTGCATATTTGCTACAAGCCCCCTCAGGTGAGATAAAGTCCTCGAGTGTGTTGTTGACGTGGTTCAGGCCCTTGTACGAGCTTCCCTACTGCATGCCAGCTACTTCCCCCCCCCCCCCCGAGTCTACTTTTATCTCCACCTCCAGTTGAGCTCAGCTTCTGTGAGCTGTCGAATCTTCTCTCTACCTCCAGTTGAGTTGTCGACTCTTCTCTCCACCTCCAATTGAGCTCGTCTCCCGTGAGCTGTCAACTCTTCTCTCCACCTCTAGTTGAGCTTGGCTCCCGTAAGATGTTGACTCTTATGTCCACCTCCAGTTGAGTTTGTCTCTTGTTAGGTGTCGACCTATTCTCAACCTCCAGTTGAGCTTTCTCCTGCTAGGTGTCGGCTATATTCACCAACTCAGTTGAGCTTGGTTCCTATGAGGTGTGCGACAATGCAGGTGCGAGTAACGATGTTCGAGCATGCAAATGCGACCATGCAGGTGCGGGAACACAGATGTGATAATGCAGGTGTGAGTAACGTTGCACGATTTTGTATGAGCGAATATACGAGCAAAGATCGGGCACAACGAGCACTTGACCTCTCAGCGCACATGAGCCTAGCGAGTGACATCACCAAGTGAGTATGCGAACAATAAGCACTCAACCTCCCCGCACCTATAAGCCTAGCGAGCATCATCAACAAGCGAGTATGCGAATGAAAAAACAAGAATGATAACTGTATAGAAAAAAAATCTTGTAATATACAACAAGTATTACAAAAAAAATTTATGTTACAAATTTCAATCTATACATGTTTAGACGCAGGAGGTCGCCGACTGACTAGGACTCATCTTCTCCAGTATCAAGCTTGTACTCCTTGTCCTTGATAATGACGTCTTCCTCATCGCCAACATCATCCTCGTCATTCTCATCGTTGCTTTCTCAGTTGCTGTTGTCGCTGTCTCTGGAACCAGAAGTGGATGAGAGGATGCGATCAGGAGAGTTGGACTCCTCGGTGAGCATGCCAGGGATGAGACCCGCAACCGTCAGATGATCGGCCTCCGGGCCAAGGAAGTCGTCGATCCTTAGCTTTGCGAGAACGATATCTCCCATTGCTCGTGCGATCTTGCGGTAGATAGCGGGCATCTAGTCCCCATGGAAGTGAATCTTCTTACCTATCCCTTGAGGACTTGCCTTTAGTTGTTGCTCAGCTGGGCGAGCATCTGCGATACCGGGGCGAGATTCAGCGACCATTGGGCTAGTCTCTAACTCGGCAACCAGATTTGAGCGATCCCCTGCTCGGCCTTCGTATCAGCGAGCTCTTGCTTGAGCTCGAAGATCTTATTCATCATCTTTGTACAACCCCATATTCACTGAGTGTGTCCCTCCAGCAAGACTCAAGGCTTTGTATGACTTTCAGACCCAAGTGTCCAAATAGGAGAGTGGGGTATGCAGAGCCGCACTCGCCCAGAGGGAGCAAAGGACTCTCGCCCATAGCAGGCAGAAGGTCTCTCGCTAATAGAAGCAAATAGCAGGCAGGAAGGTTCCCGCATCCTCCATTTAGGAGAGCTGTAGAGGTGAGTGTCTGGTTCATCCAGCACTCGCACCCTTTCGCCGAGTGGTGCCTTTATGGATCATTCACCCAGTAGGGTCCAGAGGCAAAATTGTAATGACCCTAGCCGATCCAACATGACAATGTCACGGCTCGGCTCTAGGCGACGCTACCGGGCTGCAGCCCAAGTACTCCAACACCTCTCCATCCATAGGCGGGTTGTTGGTGGCCACAACCTCCCTTTGATGAGGCAAACTCGATAGTCAAGCGCGCACCACGGGGACTTCCCAGGAGGTCACACATCCCAATACCACTCCAACCCGAGCACGCTTAACTATGAAGTTTTTCCAACTCTCATCACCAATTGATCTGCAGCTCAATTGGTGATGAGATTTGGAAAAATTTCATAGTTAAGCATGTTTTGGTGAGAGTAGTACTAAGATGGGTGACCTCCTGGAAAGTCCTCGTGCTGCCTGCTTAACCGGAGAGTTTCGCTCATCAAAGGGAGGTTGTGGCCACCAACAACCTGCTTGTAGATGAAGATGGGTTGGGGTGCTTGGGCTGCATCCCGGTAGCGTCACCTAGTGCGGAGCCGTGACGTTGTCACGTTGGATCGGCTAGGGGCGCTATAATAATTTTATGACGACCCAGGCCCGGCTCCACTCGGGACCACATCCACCGAGGGAGACCCAGCGGGACCCAGCTGGCATCATCCGGGCTGCAAGCTAAGCAACCCAACCCCTCTCCAGCCCACTAGCGTGTTGTTGGTGGCCATAACCTCCCTTTGATGAGGCAAACTCGATAGTCAAGTGCGTACCACGAGTACTTCCCAGGAGGTCACCCATCCCAGTACTACCCATCCCCATCAACACTAAGAGCATAGTTGTATTTGATGTTATTTAAGCTCATCATGTGCAGAATGTTCCACGGAACAAGTCTAGACAGGTGGTCTAAGTGATGTGATAAGTGGTCACAAAGTGAAGTTGCTGGAAAGGAAAGAAGTAAGCTAAGTGGCCAAGACAGGATGTTCCATAAAAAAGTCTAGACAGGTGGTCTAAGAGATGTGACATGTAACACCCCAAAACCCACTTTGGGTTCAGGAATGGGTGACACGGCCTGGGACACGGGCGTGTCCCATGGCTTGTCATGCTCGGGTTGAGGAGTTGGGTGTGTGGTCGACGAATTTTGGTCGACGATCGTAGAGTGCGGGGTACACGGCCTGTGACACAGGCGTGTCATAGGGCGTGTACTTTGAGGGGTTTTAGGAAGTACTGCGTGTACTGGTGGACACGGGTGTGTCCTGATGAACACGACCTGGAACACGGGCGTGTCCAAGGGTGTGTCCCGCTCGGGTGAGGAATAGTTATGCTGTGTGAAGTACACGGCTACATGATACGAGCGTGTCAGGCATGACACAGGCATGTACGGTGTGACATGGACGTGTCACACGGCCGTGTACTGGTCAGATATGAGTCTGTTGTCTTCCGCTTAAGTGAACAGCCTGTGACACGGGTGTGTCACAGGGCGTGTCAAGCCGTGTTCAGCTTATTTTGGGGCAAATACGAGCCGTTCATTTCCTTGTCCTGGATCCAATGGTCCAGACCCCTTCCATGTGGATAAAGGCCGAGAAATGAGGGATAAAAGCCCTTTATTTCAAGTCTTCTTCTTCTCATTCTCAAAGAGAGAGAAAGGGAGAGAGTGGTCAAGGGAAGGAAAAGAGGAAGGAGAAACCAGCTGCTAGAGGAGCTGCGGAGTGCGGAGCGAAGATCCGAGATCGGATTCGTAAAGGCAAAGCCGAGACGGTGATTTCCATCCGGCTAATTCATGTCTCTGAAACGATCTTCAAGGGTAACGATCTCCTTCTTGGACATCGAAGTCCTTTATTTATGCATATGCATGGAATCCTCCACCAAGAGGTGGATATTGTAAGTGATTCCTTGGTTGAGTCTGCATCTAGAGCCGGAAGTGTGGAGTACAACATAGGCATGCTATGTGAAGCCCATCTAGATGGGTAGTCTGGATTGGTGATGATTATGGGTAAACCGGAGAAGACTCCGTGGATTTGAGGATATGAAAGGTTATGCTTTGTTGGATGGATGTATGGATGTATGTATGGATGTTGCTTATGGATGCATGGATGCTTTGAGTAAGCTCCTGGTTGTGATGAGAGGTCAATTGGTAGCACGCCTGGGGAGCGCGAGATAAACCTGGCCTGCTACACCACTAAGGTGGGTTGATCTGGATAGATGAGGGGTCGATTGGTGGCAACGCCTGTGGAGCCGAGTTAAACCCGGCTTGCTACACCACAAGGGTGGGTCGATCAGGAATAGATTGAGGGGTCGATTGGTGGTAATGCCTGGGGAGCATCGATAAACCCGGCTTACTACACCACTAGGATGGGTCGGTATGCTCTAGTTATGTTTGTGGGTGTTGTGAGATAGTATCTCTGAGTGGTATGGACGGAATGTCGCCAGCCCGCGAGATTGGTGGACTGGGATTGAATCGCCCAACCAACAAGTAAAGAACCTCTGATCAGTGGTGTACGACTGGGATATCCGGTACACCAATAAGGTGCCCTGAGTACATGGAGCGTCTGGTGGATACCGGCATTTGTGATGTGGTTGTGATTGGTAGATTGATAGCTTGTGATGACAATGCATACAGGTAAGGAACCATTGCCCCGATTAAGGGGTAGGGTCATTATAATTGGTCAGCTAATGCTGACCGTTACTTTGTTTTTCGCTCTTCGATGGATATCTAATTGCAGGTGTTGATGATTGACTTGATTTGAGTGGAATGGAGGCTTGCTGCTAAAGGCCCTTGAAGGCCGTGCGAAGAAAGCATGTTTGGATTTCATGTGTGGCTGGACTGTGTGCCGATGTATGAAATTGTATATATTTGTAAAGAGAAACCGATAAGGCCTTAAGGCCATGTGTGTGTGTTGTATACATTCCTAGTTATAGATATATAAATGTGGAGTTTATATATTAGTGGACATTTGTTGTGTTGAGTTCATCTAACTTAAAATGCTGTGCTAGAATGTTTTGAGTTAGGGTACAAGTAGATTTTGATTTTCACACGTAATGTCGCCGCTTTTCTGTGAAGTATGGCGTGGGGCCCTAGCCGGACCCACCGTTATATTCCATGTGACGAGTGGAGGCATTACAAAGTGGTATCAGAGCCAGGTTGAGATTGTTTGGGAGGGAAGAATATAATTGAACTCACGAATGTCCACTAGGAATGTGCATCAATGTATAGCTGCCAGTGATTAAAGGGGTTTTGTACATTAATTGATAGGTGGCGAGGAGTGGTGCTGGGCAGTCTGAGCCCCAGTGGTCTGAGGAGAGTGAAGCACCCGTTGAAGCGCCTACGCCTCCATCGACGGAGACTATACAGATGGTGACGGAGATAGTGCTTTCAGTGTTACAAGCACAACCTACTGGGTAGGCAAGGCCTATAGGGGTGCCAGTACGGCCTGATGCAAGGCAAGAGCACGC
Source organism: Platanthera guangdongensis (assembly GCA_039583875.1). Lineage (NCBI taxonomy): Eukaryota > Viridiplantae > Streptophyta > Magnoliopsida > Asparagales > Orchidaceae > Platanthera > Platanthera guangdongensis. The sequence goes on from CM077148.1 coordinate 171,750,058, forward strand.
TGAAGTTGTGGTGGATGAGCAAGCAAGGGATGAGTCATTGAAAAGATTTATGGAATTTCATCCACCTACGTTTGGTGGGGAGATTTCCCCAACGTAGGCGGAAGATTGACTTGCTAGAGTGAAGAGGATCCTGACTGCAATCAGGACGGCGGAGGAGCAGAAAGTGACCTTAGCCACTTTTCTACTAGAAGGAGATGTGATATTATGGTGGGATGACGTGGAAGTGCATCACTTGGCAGGTCGCGGATTAGAGGAAGTCTCAATTGATGAATTCTCCAGATTGTTTTTAGCCAAGTATTTACCAGTGTCGCAGCGGATTGCGATGGAGAACGAGTTTCAACGTTTGGTGCAGGGTGAGACTGATATTGATACGTACCTGCATGAGTTTACTAGACTTGGGTGATATGCGAGGTCTACCTTTGCGGAGGAAGTGCAAAAGACGAATCATTTTTTTGAGGGACTGCGGGATGAGTTGAGATTGGTACTCCCGAGTTCGGTGAACCAAGGCTTCCAAGCGTTGGTAGATACAGCCCGTGCGTTGGAAAAGGATTTGAAGCGGGTACAAGAGAGGAAGAGACTGGCACTGGAGAAGCCAGAATTCAAAGTGCGGCAGTCGGAACAATCAGAATTTTGAAGACGAGAAAAGAAATGTTTTTGGCCTGCGTAATCAGCTTTGTCGACTGTATCTTCGGGGGCAACTTATGGGCAGGGACGTGCAGATACACGAACATGTTATAATTGCGGGAAGTAAGGACATATTGCTAAATTTTGTTAGAGTGCCCGTTTAGGGAGCGAGAAAAAGACATGTGCGTCTTATGAAGAAAAGGGTAAAGTAGTGGCTGAGTCATCTGCATCCCGGACGCAACCTCGACTGCATAATTTGGAAGTGCAAGAGCCGCAAAGTTCAATTAGGGAAATTCAGCCTTGAGTGTTTAATTTGATGCCTCGAGTGTTTAATCAGGTGGCTGAGTGGAAGGAAACATAGAAAAATGACTCGTATCACTTGATGATTACTGGTGGATCTATAACACGAATAAGGAGATGGTTGTGTACTTGTTATGTAAATATCATTGCACATTTGGTGTTATGTATGTGATCGATCAATCATGGTGGCTGTATATATGATGTGTTTTGTTGGATCTATCGCATTCGATAAAATTGTGGATGGGTGTGCACCTTAGGAGATATGTGCGTGTGTATGTGCTACATGTGTTGTTTGGTTTGTGCGAGGCCTTGGGGTACGTCCTCTGAGCTCTAACCCGGCTCGCCTTATTTGAGTGCACGAGTGAGTATGGTGCAATGTGAGTGGTTATGTTGCTGGTGTTCGCTGAGGCAAATTTCGGGGACGAAATTTTTTTGAAGGAGGGGAGGGTTGTAATACCCCAAAACCCACTTTGGGTTTAGGAATGGGTGACACGGCCTGGGAAACGGGCTTGTCCTAGGGTGTGTCGTGCTCGGGTTGAGGAGTTGGGTGTGTGGTCGACGAGTTTTGGTCGAAGATTGTCGAGTGCGGGGTACACAGCCTGTGACACGGGCGTGTCACAGGGCGTGTCCTTTGTGGGTTTCAGGCGGGACTGCGTGTACTGGTGGACACGGGTGTGTCCTGATAAACACAGCCTGGGACACGGGCGTGTCCCAGGGCCGTGTCCCGCTTGGGTGAGGAATAGTTGTGCTCTATGAAGTACACAGCTACATGACACAGGTGTGTCAGGCATGACACGGGCGTGTAGGGTATGACACGGGTGTGTCACACGGCCGTGTACTGGTCGGATATGAGTCGGTTGTCTGCCGCTTAAGTGACACGGCCTGTGACACGGGCGTGTCAAAGGGTGTGTCAGGCCGTGTTCAGCCTATTTTAGGGCAAATCCGAGCCGTTAATTCCCTTATCCTGGATCCAATGGTCCAGACACCTTCCATGTGGATAAAGGCAGAGAAATGAGGGATAAAATCCCTTCATTTCAAGTCTTCTTATTCTCATTCTCAAAGAGAGAGAAAGGGAGAGAGGGGTCATGGGAAGGAAAGGAGGAAGGAGAAACCTGCTGCTGGAGGAGCTGTGGAGTGCGGAGCAAAGATCCGAGATCGGATTCGTAAAGGCAAAGCCGAGGCGGTGATTTCCATCCAGCTAATTCATGGCTCTGAAATGATATTCAAGGGTAACGATCTCCTTCTTGCACATCGAAGTCCTTTCTTTATCCATATGCATGGAATCCTCCACCAAGAGGTGGATATCGTAAGTGATTCCTTGGTTTAGGCTGCATCTAGAGCCGGAAGTGTGGAGTAAGGCATAGGCATGCTGTGTGAAGCCCATCTGGACGGGTAGTCTGGATTGGTGATGATTATGGGTAAACCGGAGAAGACTCCGTGGATTTGAGGATATGAAAGGTTATACTTTGTTGGATGGATGGATGTATGGATGTTGCTTATGGATGCATGGATGCTTTGAGTAAGCTCTTGGTTATGATGAGAGGTCAATTGGTAGCACGCCTCGGGAGCGTGAGATAAATCCGGCCTACTACACCACTAAGGTGGGTTGATCTGGATAGATGAGGGGTCGATTGGTGGCAATGCCTGGGGAGCCGAGTTAAACCCGGCTTGCTACACCACAAGGGTGGGTCGATCAGGAATAGGTTGAGGGGTCGATTGGTGGTAATGCCTGGGGAGCATCGATAAACCCGACTTGCTACACCACTAGGGTGAGTCGATCTGCTCTGGTTATGTTTGTAGGTGTTGTGAGGTGGTACCTCTGAGTGGTATGGACGGAATGTCGCCAGTCCGCGGGATTGGTGGACTAGGATTGAACCACCCAACCAATAAGTGAAGAACCTCTGATCGGCGGTGTACGACTGGGATATCCGGTACACCAATAAGGTGCCCTGAGTGCACGGAGTGTCTGGTGGATACCAACGTTTGTGATGTGGTTGTGATTGGTAGATTGATAGCTTGTGATGGCAATGCATACAGGGAAGGAACCACTACCCCGGGTAAGGGGTAGGGTCGTTATAATTGGTCAGCTAATGCTGACCGTTACTTTGTTTGCCGCTCTTCGGTGGATATCTAATTGTAGGTGTTGATGATTGACTTGATTTGAGCGGAATGAAGGCTTGCTGCTAAAGGCCCTTGAAGGCCGTGCAAAGAAAGCATGTTTGGATTTCATGTGTGGCCGGCCTGTGTGTCGATGTATGAAATTGTATATGTTTGTAAAGAGAAATCGGTAAGGCCTTAAGTCCATGTGTGTGTGTGTGTGTTGTATACATTCCTGGTTATAGATATATAAATTTGGAGTTTATATATTAGTGAATATTCGCTGTGCTGACTTCATCTAACTTAAAATGCTGCGCTAGAATGTTTTAAGTTAGGGTACGAGTAGTGAAAGATAATAGTTGTCAACCTAAATCACCTATAGGGGGTGAATAGGTGAGTTGTGCGTCTTTTGCAACAAAAAAAATTTTTAGAACACATCACAGATCTATCTACAAAATTATCACAGACGAGATAAGATTTATAGTGGTTCCCCGATCTTGGGTACATCTACTTTCCCTCACCAATCTAGCAATATACTAGACTCATCTACTCCACTATCTCGGATTGAAAATCAATCCTACCCTCGGAACAAAGTTCCTACAACCTCAATCCAAATAACTGAATCTACAACTCGGAAGGCAAAACTTCATACAAACTCGGAGTTGAAAACTCCTACCCTCGGAGAAAACTTCTCCTACAAGAATAAAATTTGTTTAAGAAAATACAAACAATATTTTGCTGTCAGATCTGCAAGCAAGCAACCAGGATCTTCTTCTTGTAAGCTTTGCGGCGCTTTCAGAAAAGATGAAGAAGATCTCGGAAACAGATCTGGAATCTTCCTTGTCTTACACGATCGGAAAGAGATGAGCAGTTGAGAAACGATCTCGATCTGTAAAACTTCTTCAGTCTATTTCCTCTGAAAATCGAAGCCCTTGCCAGAGAAGAACAGCGGCGGCGGTGACTTTCGTTCCGTGAAGAGAGAGAGAGAGGAAAAGCGACTTAGAGAGAGATGGCTGCTGAAATTTTTCTAAAAATATTTGATCTTGAAAGCTTGAAATCTTGTGTTAGGGTTTGTCGATTAGACATGCCTTATATAAGAATACTAACAACAGTCATAATTGGTCTTAATGACGTACACGTGGACCAATCATGTCACAGAATTTGAAAATCTGTCAAATCTGGACTTAGAAGAAATTTCTGAGAAAAAGAGGTGATATACACGAGTAGGAATATTACTACTCGAGTAGGTAAAGAGCTACTCGAGTAAGAGAAGGAAGGTTACTCGGGTATATAACTCATGACTACTCGATTATGTTTGAAGACAACTACTCGAGTACATATAATCAACTACTCGAGTACTTAGAAGATCTACTCGAGTATGCAGAAAATTTCACGGGAAGTGGAGTTGAACTACTCGAGTACAAGTTGTACTACTCGAGTAGGTAAAAAAAACTACTCGAGTGGTTTGATGAACTACTCGAGTGATAGGACTTAGAAAAATTTCTGAACACTGGAAAATGAGCTACTCGAGTAGTCAGACTGAACTACTCGAGAGGATATAGTCTACTCGAGTATATGAAAAGACTTACTTGAGTAAATGACTTAGAAAAATTTAGGAGAAGAGAAATCTGCACAACTCGAGTAAGAAGAATTATCTACTCGTGTAGTTAAGTAAGCTACTCGAGTAAGTGACATTCTACTCGAGTATATGGACTTGACTTCATGAGAGGAAGATTTACTTACTCGAGTAGGTAAGAGTTTTGACTCGAGTATAAAGTAGGTATTTCACTCGAGTAGTTAATGACCTACTCGAGTAGAATACTTAGAAAAATTTTAAGGTGAGAATTCTTTCTTCTTTGGAGAAATCAGCATCCAACTCTATACACATAGTCCAAGTGCTTGAATATGAAGTGTATCCCAATAGAGAGGCTACACATGAGTCAACACATTGGGACATATAATGAGGGATTACATTGTATGATCCTGTGTTTGGTGACCCATTGTAGACTGACATTGGTCTACACTTCCCATTGGGATCCTGCAACCACATAACTCAAACAAAGCATCAAATACAACCTAATTCATCTTAGTTCCAGGATGACTTCACCAAATCTGGGTTAATGTGGACATAGATCCCAACAATCTCCTCCTATTTGTTGAAGTCAGAACCATTTACACTAAGGTGAATTAAAGACATAAAAAGAAGCTAAGTAGAAAAATTAGTGCAAGCAAACAATAAACTATGAGAAAAGATAATGAGGACAAAGACTTAGAATTATATAAATAAGAATATCCAAAGTTATCAATTTTACAGTCAATCATTTCACATTCTCAAAAGTCCTTGAAAAGCAGCCTTGATGCTGTTGTCTGTCCAATTTATCTTGCTGTCTTCTCTGATAGCAGTAGGGTTTCGGATAATATTTGGGAGGTCTAGGAGGGGCAACAGGTTTGTTCCTCCCATATTCTCTGTCATAGATTCTCCTTTTGGTCATGGATTTTTCATAAAGTTCCCATTCATATGAGCTGTAACGAATGTTCCTGCTCTCATGGAATTCCATAACTAATCTGAGAGTTTCCAGAATCAGGGATTTAGAGGTTAGAGACCAAACTTCAGCATGTTCAGTAGCTTTAGCAGGAACAGACTTGCTAGCAGAAGGGCCTTCACTATATTTCCTTTTCTTCTTGGAGGTTTGAATTTTTGGAGGAGCTTTGAAGAATATATCTGCAGGATCTTCTTCCCAGCCTTGAGCATAGGTGTCTGGAGGAAAAACTGTGTCTCCAGGCCTCGGAGAGAAGGTAGGTTGCAGAGGAGCAGCTGGGGCAGAGGCATCTGTAGCTAGAGGATTTAAATGATGGGGAATGATGTTGGGGTCAACAGCAAGGTCTGGCAGAATCTGATTGTGCATCCTGACAGCAGTGTCATAGGTATGAAATTTGACACTCTGTATCTAGGCTAGCACATCATCATGAATTGTCTTCACATGAGTTTCCCATAAATCTGACTTCAGAGCAGCTGATTTTTCTAAATGTTCTTTTACCAAGCTCTCCCCCTTTCTGATTTTAACAGATAACCTTTCTATGACATCTTCTTTTAAAAGGCCAACTTCTTCACAGATTTTCATTTTGTTGGCTTCATTTTTCTTGTCCAGCTCTATTTGATTATTTGCAAGGGTGACACCTTGTTCCATAACTTCTCCAACACTGGTGATAGTGTGGTATAGGGATTTTCCACCAAGTTGAAATAAGTACTTGAGTTTGTCAGTGTTGTACTGGATTTCAGCAAATCCTCTGCTCATCTCAGTCTCGAGAGCAGTTACCTTATCAGTTACAGTCTTGAGACAAGTATCAAAATAAGTCCTCTGGTCTAGAAGGAGCAGTACAATCTGTTGCAGCAAATCTGAGGAGGAAGAGTCTGTAGCAGCAGTAGTGGAAGGAGCAGCAGAAGGAGGAAGAGCAGAAGGGAGAGGAGGAGCTACCCATGGAGCTATCTCTTCAAGGATCACAGAGCTGTGAGGTCTTGTTGTAAGAATTAGAGCATCCCTTTCTTTTGGATCATAAGGGATAGAGAAATCTAAGTTTCTGAGAGGAGCCTCTGCTGGCACAGGAGAGGGCTCATCAGAAATGAGAATTGTGTCTTGCTGGTCTTTGAGGGCAGCAGGAGATTGTGCTGGAGTCCTGGCTGGAGAATTATCTGGAGATTGTCCAGGAGTTGAGTCCTTGTGAATTTCAGAGGATGGAGTTGGAGGAGAGAGAGGAGGAGGAGGAATAGGCATCACTTCTTCAGTGAGTTCTGCAATCATGGCATCTATAGCAGCAGCTATTGAGAGAAGAGATTCTTGAGGTATCTGATCTGAGGGAGTTGCTGGAGTTTGAGGTGTATGAGGTAGGGAAGAAATTGCTGGCTGAGGAGAGGGCTTCCTAACTGGGATAGAAGGAGCAGGCTCCCCCTCACTTGGTGCACTAGAGGAGCTGGCCACATGATGAGGAGAGGGAGATGGAGTCCTGTCCTCTAATGCCGGATCTGCTGGAACTTCTGAAAGCTTAACATCTTGGGCAGGATTCTTCAGTTTGAGCTCCCATCTCTGAATAGAGGAAATGGAGACCTTCTTCATGTGGTGAAGAGGGGTCCCTTTGGAGAAGTCGAATACCTGAGGATTTGTTTCATGGAGGAGCAGAGAGATAATTCTAGCGAAGTTGGGGGATTTTAAGCTGTCCTTCATTTTGTCCAGAATCAGCATGCCAAACTGATATTTCTTGCGGCAGACAATGGCTTGCATTATGTCGAAGAAATACAGTGGAATGTATCTTATGGAGTTGGTCTTGCACAGCAAAATCTTGTCAATAACATCGACCAGAAACTTCCCTTTTGCGTTCATGTCTGACCTTTTGATATACTGAGCGTCAGCCGAGATGCCACAGAATAAGGCTGTTCTGTCAGAATCTTCGTCGTCTAGGTCATCTTCTTCGTCCACGATTGGTAATTGGAGAAGTTGAGAGACAATGGTCTTGGTGAGTTTAATTTTCATACCTCTCACTTTCGATTTCAGAACTAGTCCATGTCGTTTGACCTTCAGATTGGAGAAAAATTCTGCTACCTCGGGAAGAGGATCCGGCATGGTTCTTGCAGGACGAAGGATAACCCTGCGGTGTCTAGAAGAATCGGCAAGTTGTTAAAATCATCTGAAAGCTCGGCAATCCCGGCGGTAACAAGTTCCGAACCTACACCAATCTTGGAGACGGCGGCCATGATCCAGGAATTGGGAAAAACTCTGTCGGGGGTGGGGAGAGGAAAAGTCGGGGCTCTACAAATTCTCGAATGAAGATGAAGCGGCGGACGGGTACTCGAGTGATTGGAAATGATTTCGTGTACAATGAATTTTGGAATTTCGAACTTATAAACCCTAGGTGTAAGTCTAATTATCCTAAAAAGAAGGAAATAACTTAAAAGGAAGGGCGGCATAAGCCTTGGTGGGATTATAAGAAGATTTTGAAAAATCCAAAGAGACATACCCGAGAGATAAAGAGGTACTCGAGTAGGTGAATCGACTTACTCGAGTAGATGAAGAGTTACTCGAGTGGGTCTATATAAGGTATTCGAGTAGGAGAATCGACTGACTCGAGTAGCTGAAGTGTACTACACGAGTACATGAATTGCCTTACTCGAGTAAGTTGAATGGACTACTCGAGTAGGTCCTTTAATGTCTCGAGTAGGTCAAGTTTTATATAAAGTAAATTGAAATGCCAAGTTGACTAACCTTTTATTTTTCGTTGCTTTCTTGAAATCCAAACTTCTTTAATCTTCCTTGTTGAGCATCCCAAGTTCAGTTTTGAAGAATGAGAACTTGGTCTCGTCCAGCGGATTCGTGAAAATATATGCAACTTGTCTGTCTGTGGAGACATATTGGAGATCTATGTCCCCATGCTCTACATGCTCCCGGATGAAATGGTACCTTAGCTCGATATGCTTTGTCCGGCTGTGCGAGACTAGATTGTTGGCTATTGCAATTGCGCTGCAAGAGTCGCAAAATAATGGGACATTCTTGAACTGCAAGTTGTAATCCTCAAATTGATTCTTTATCCAAAGTAACTGTGCACAACAACTGCCTGCAGAGATGTACTCTGACTCAGCCCTTGAGATTGCGACACAGTTCTGCTTCTTGCTACTCCAGGAGATTAGCCTTCTTCTAAAGAATTGGCAAGTCCCGGAGGTTCTTTTCCTATCATCTTTGCTTCCTGCAAAATCTGCATCTAAGAAACCAATTAGTTCGCTGCCATTATTTCTTGGGTACCATAAGCCAAGATTTGGTGTACCTTTAAGGTATCTCAAAATCCACTTTGCAACAGCGTAGTGTGATTCCTTAGAGTTCACCTGAAATCTAGCACAGACACATGTTGAAAACATTATGTCGGGTCTACTGGCAGTAAGGTAGAGTAAGGATCCAATTATGCTTCTGCACTTGGTTTCATCAAAAAGTTTCCCTTTTTCATCCTTATCCAGAGACATAGTTGAGCCCATTGGAGTCCTCATAGAGGTTGCGTTCTCCATTCTGAATTTCTTAATCAGCTCTTTTGTGAACTTGGTCTGTGAGATGAAAATTTCATCTTCAGATTGTTTCACCTGAAGCCCTAAGAAATACTTCAGCTCGCCCATACTGCTCATTTTGAACTTCCCTTGCATACGTTTTGAGAACTTTTTGCAGAGGTTGTCGTCTGTAGAGCCAAAAATAATGTCGTCGACATAGATTTGCACTAACAAAATCTTGCCCTTAATTTCCCTAAGAAATAATGTCTTGTCTATCTTTCCCCTTGTAAACTTGTTCTCAAGTAGAAAGCTAGACAATGTCTCATACTAAGCTCGAGGAGTTGTTTCAGACTATATAGGACCTTGTGCAGTAAATAGACGTAATCAGGAAAGTTAGGATCAACGAAACCTGGAGGTTGTTCCACATACACTTCCTCTTTTATGTTACCATTTAGGAAGACAGACTTCACGTCCATCTGATAGACGGTGAAGCCTTTGAATGCAGCATATGCTAGTAACAACCTTATTGCCTCCAGCCTTGCCACTGGAGCATATGTCTGGTCGAAGTCGATTCCTTCTTCTTGACGATAGCCTTTAGTGACAAGTCTAGCCTTGTTCTTTATGATTGTCCCGTCTTCGTCCATCTTGTTCTTGTAGACCCATTTTGATCCAATGATGTTCTTTCCTTTGGGTCTTGGAACAAGCTTCCATACATTGCAGCGCTTGAACTGATTTAGCTCTTCTTCCATTGCCATTATCCACGATGCGTCTGAGTTTGCTTCCTTAAACTTCTTCGGTTCAACCTGTGAGAGAAAATTCAAGTATAAATTCTCATTAGTGGTACCTCTTCGAGTTCTGACACCGTCCCGGGGATCTCCTATGATCTGGTCCATAGGATGATCCTTCAAATGTCTGAGCTCTGGAGTTCTTGCATCCGGAGTATCTTCAATCACTGGAGTGATTTCTTCATCTTGGATGACTTCTTCATCTTGATCATCAGCCTCTCCAATAGGGGTTGGAGTGGTGATCTTAATGAACTTTTCGCCTTTGTCTTCGGACGGTTCATCCAAGCTAGTTTCTTTCAGCTTTGCACCTGCATCTTCAATGAACACACTAGATGGATTGCTTTGCCGCAAGATCGTCTCATCAAATACAACATGTATCAATTCTTCTACCACCAGGGTTTTTCTATTAAATATTCTATATGCCTTACTATGGCTACTATAACCTACAAAAATACCTTTAAAACTCTCTTCACTGAACTTGGTGGTATGATACTTACCATTATTAAGTACGAAACATTTACAGCCAAAGATTCTAAAGTATGAGACTGTTAGTTTCCTTCCTTTCAGAAGTTCGTAAGGTGTCTTATCATGGTCTTTGTTTATGAGTGCTCGCTTTTGCACGTGGCATGCAGTGTTGACAGCTTCAGCCCAGAAATACTCCGGAAGTGAAGCATCACTCAACATTGTCCTGTAGGCCTCTATGAGTGTTCTGTTCCATCTCTCAGCCACTCTGTTTTGTTGTGGAGTACAAGGAGAGGAAAACTCATGAAAGATACCTAAGCTTTCACAGAATTCTGTCATAGCCCCAGATTTGAACTCTGTTCCATTGTCACTTCTGATTTTGACTACGGAGCAGTTGTACTCATTCTGGACTTGCCTGACAAAATTAGTAAATATGTCGAAGGTGCCTGACTTGTGTTTCAGAAAGAACACCCATGCAAAGCGCGAGTAATCATCATTAATTACCAACATATAATCCTTACCTCCCAAACTTCTAATTTGCAGTGGACCAAACAAGTCCATGTGTATTAGATGAAGATATCTATTAGAGTCTTTGCTAATAACGCTTTTAAAGGTAGCCCTTGTTTGCTTGCCTTTTACACATGCATGACAAGGTCTATCTTTGACGTACTTGACATTTGGGGCATCATGAACTAAGTTCATTGAAAATAATTTGTTAATAGTTTTCAAATTAATATGTGCTAGTCTCTTGTGCCATTGGTCACCAAGAGACGCACTATCTTTTGCTAAAAGACACACTGGTGTAGAGGAATCTATACAAATGAAATTTAAACAGAAAATATTCTTGCTTCGAGTGCCGGATAGAATCGTTTCCATATTGTCAACGGATTTTATCAAGCACTTATCAGCATGGAATTCAACTATGTATCCTTTATCGCAGAGTTGGCTTATGCTTATGAGATTATATTCCAATCCTTCGACATAAGCCACTTCCGAGAAGGATATATTGTCGTTAGTGATCATACCATAGACTCTAGTAATTCCACGGTCTGAACCTCCAAAGATGACCTTTGGTCCGTTCACGACTGGAGTAAAGTTCTGAATAAGGCTTTTAGTCCCGGTCATATGCCGAGAGCATCCGCTGTCCAAATACCAGATTGACGTTCTGTTGGCCTTTGGACATACCTGCAATCATAATCAATTTGCCTTAGAATCCAAACACGTTTGGGTCCTTAGTCTCGGGTTAGAGTACTCCCCCTACGAGTGTTAGCATTATGAGCGGTCTTTCTCATATTGCTGACATAAGGAGTTGCAGCATTTCTGGGATTGAACCAGCAATCTATGGCGAAGTGACCAATCTTGCCACAGCACCAACAATCAAATCTGTTGTACCTTTGCCTCATGATCTCCTGCTTGAACTTTTGGAATTGTGGTCTAGTAGGGGCAACATTCTTGGAGGAAGAAGCTTCGTGATAATGACAATCACATGTCTTATTCTCCTTAGGAGGCCTTTCTACAACAGGCTTTGTCTTTGGTGCCTTCTTGAAGTTATGACCATGATTGAAAGGTCCATAACTCTTAAGAACAGCTTCTTCATAGGGTGCCTTAAAGACACTTTCGCCAAAGTCTCTGGGTCGAGTCCATCCTTGATAGCGGGACTTTGGCTCTACATAGGTAGGCCTAGCAAAGTGCCCGTAGGATGAGTCAAGATCAAACTCATTTGATGGAAAGATGACTTTCTTGAATGTAGTCTGATCTTGAGGGGCTTTCCCCTTCTCTTTGGCTAAGGCCTTTTTGGCGGCCTTATTCTTCCGTTGAGACTTATTTCTCCTAGAGGATTTACTAAGAGCTTCTTCATGGCCTAGCCCAGCTCCCTTGGCCTTTGCTGAGAATTCAGTAACAAATGGAAGAACTGTCTTGGGCATTGAGAAACTTTCAACAAGTTTCTTTTTAGTGGCAAGTTGTCCCTCCAATTCCTTGATGATTTTCTCTTTGAGGTCAAGGTGCTCAAGAGCCTTGTTATATTCTTCAATAGCATTGTTGAAGTTTTCTTCGAGGGAGTCAGTCTTTGCGACTTTCTCTCTCAAGATGCTCTCTTCGGCTTTTAGAGATTTGATCTCTTTAGCCTGAGTCTTCACGACTCGATGACATTTGTCGTAAGCCATGATTAACACCTTGTACTGGGCCATTAGTTCTGACTCATCATCAGAGCAGTTATCCTCACAATCATGTTCAGAGACTTCAGAATATGAAAGAGGGGTATGAGAGTTTACCTTTCCAGTGAACTGGGGCTCTTGATCATCATCTGTTTGAGCCATAAGTCCAAAATAAGCTTCTTCTTCTTCTTCACTCGACTCAGATGAGTCGGAGTCACTAAGAGTCTTGCTCTTTTTTGCTAGCAGGCTCTTCTATTTCCTCTTCTTGTTGTATGAGGATTTCTTTTCTTCTCTTCTACCACCCTACTTCTTTTTATGAGGGCAGTCGGCGATGACGTGACCTGACTTATTACAACAATAGCAAATAATGTCAGTCGAAATATATTTGTTCTGTTTAGTATTATACCTGTCATGGCTGCTTGAGCCTTTTCTTTGTCGATCACCATCGTGTCGTGATCTTCTATAGGAGGCATCCTTGCCTTTACATTGCTTCTTCTTGTTCAAGAATTTCTTGAACTGACGTGAGAGCAGTGAGAACTTTCCTTTTGATAGTTCAGAGCCTGAGGTGCTTGGCTCTGAAGTTTCTTCTTCTTCACTGATTTCTGGAGCTAGAGCAGGGGAGGCAGCCTTTGTCTTTCTAGAGGTGTATGCCTTTAGAGCAACAGACTTTTCTTTGAGAGCAGACCTGCTCATCTCTTCTTTAGCTTTCCTAGTGTTGAGTTGAAGCTCATATGACATAAGCTTCCCTAAGAGATTTTGTGGGTCTGTCTCAACCAGCTTCCCAAACTCCCTGATGGCACAGACCTTGTTGTCCCATTCTTTGGTCAGGATCTCAGGAACTTTTCATTCAGTTCTCCATTAGTGAATACTCTGCCATAGACTCTTATGTCATTCACTATCTTGAAAAAGTTCTCAAATGTATTAACAATGGTCTCTCTGCTTCCCTGTCGGAAGGCTTCATACTTCTGATTGAGGAGGGATCTACGATCATCCCTCACTTCTTTTGTACCTTCCATCAAGGTAACCAATGACTGCCACATCTCCTTTGCAGATTGGCAGTGGATTAAGTTCTCCAACATTGAGTCATCAACTGCACTTGCTATAATGTTTTTAGCTTTCTTGTCTAGTGAGACAAGTGCAATCTCGTCCTTGTCTAAATCCATTAGCTTCTTTGGAACCTTCTTGGTAGGATCTATAGTAGAGACAGTCATAGGGATATAAGGACCTTCTTCAACTATCATGAAGATCCTCGGATCCACAGCTTCCATAAAGAATTTGATCCTTTCTTTCCACATGGGAAAGTTGTTCTTGTTGCATAGGGGAAGCTTGGCAAAATCCTTTGTCTTGTCCATGATAGGTAGATCTCAAATGACAACTATTTGCAGGAATTGATCAAGGTGTTAACCTTTTAATGATCAACCTCGCTTTGATACCAATTGAAAGATAATAGTTGTCAACCTAAATCACCTAGAGGGGGGTGAATATGTGAGTTGTGCGTCTTTTGCAAAAAAAAATTTAGAACACAACATAGATCTATCTACCAAATTATCATATACGAGACAAGATTTATAGTGGTTCCCCGATCTTGGGTACATCCACTTTACCTCACTGATCTAGCAATATACTAGACTCAGCTACTCCACTATCTCAGATTGAAAATCAATCCTACCCTCGGAACAAAGTTCCTACAACCTCAATCCAAACAACTGGATCTACAACTCGGAAGGCAAAACTTCCTACAAACTCGGAGTTGAAAACTCCTACCCTCGGAGAAAACTTCTCCTACAAGAATGAAAATTGTTTATGAAAATACAAACAATATTTTACTGTCAGATCTGCAAGCAAGCAACCAGGATCTTCTTCTTGTAAGCTTTGCGGCGCTTTCAGAAAAGATGAAGAAGATATCGGCAACAGATCTGGAATCTTCCTTGTCTTACACGATCGGAAAGAGATGAGCAGTTGAGAAATGATCTCGATCTGTAAAACTTTTTCAGTCTATTTCCTCTGAAAATCGAAGCCCTTGCCGGAGAAGAACAGCAGCGGCGACGACTTTCGTTCCGTGAAGAGAGAGAGAGAGAGGAAACAACGACTTAGAGAGAGACGACTGCTGAAATTTTTCCGAAAATATTTGATCTTGAAAGCTTGAAATCTTGTGTTAGGGTTTGTCGATTAGACAGGCCTTATATAAGAATACTAACAACAGTCATAATTGGTCTTAATGACATACACGTGGACCAATCATGTCACGGAATTTGAAAATCTGTCAAATTTGGACTTAGAAGAAATTTCTGAGAAAAAGAGGTGATATACACGAGTAGGAATATTACTACTCGAGTAGGTAAAGAGCTACTCGAGTAAGAGAAGGAAGGTTACTCGGGTATATAACTCATGACTACTCGATTAGGTTTGAAGACAACTACTCGAGTACATATAATCAACTACTCGAGTACTTAGAAGATCTACTCGAGTATGCAGAAAATTTCACGGGAAGTGGAGTTGAACTACTCGAGTACAAGTTGTACTACTCGAGTAGGTAAGAAAAACTACTCGAGTGGTTTGATGAACTACTCTAGTGATAGGACTTAGAAAAATTTCTGAACACTAGAAAATGAGCTACTCGAGTAGTCAGACTGAACTACTCGAGAGGATATAGTATACTCGAGTATATGAAAAGACTTACTCGAGTAAATGACTTAGAAAAATTTAGGAGAAGAGAAATCTACACAACTCGAGTAAGAAGAATTATCTACTCGTGTAGTTAAGTAAGCTACTCGAGTAAGTGACAGTATACTCGAGTATATGGACTTGACTTCACGAGAGGAAGATTTACTTACTCGAGTAGGTAAGAGTTTTGACTCGAGTATAAAGTAGATATTTCACTCGAGTAGTTAATGACCTACTCGAGTAGAATACTTAGAAAAATTTTAAGGTGAGAATTCTTTCTTCTTTGGAGAAATCAGCATCCAACTCTATACACATAGTCCAAGTACTTGAATATGAAGTGTATCCCAATAGAGAAGCTACACATGAGTCAACACCTTGGGTCATATAATGAGGGATTACATTGTATGATCCTGTGTTTGGTGGCCCATTGTAGACTGACATTGGTCGACACTTCCCATTAGGATCCTGCAACCACATAACTCAAACAAAGCATCAAATACAACCTAATTCATCTTAGTTCCAAGATGACTTCACCAAATCTGGGTTAATGTGGACATAGATCCAAACAAGTAGATTTTGATTTCCACACGTAATGTCGCCGCTTGTCTGTGAAGTATGGCATGGGGCCCCGGCCGGACCCACCATTATATTCCATGTGACGATTGGAGGCGTTACATGACAAGTGGTCACAAACTTAAGTTGCTGGAAAGGCAAGAAGTAGGCTAAGAGGCCAAGACAGGTAAACTCTTACCTATGTTGTGGGCTGACAGAAATATATCTAAGTCCACAGGCGTTGAGTGATGAAGACACACTCAACGCCATACAACAAAAGGCTATGAGTAGAACTCGGTTTATGAATTCGTCGAACTGAGTTCAGAGTTCATCAAGTAGAACTCACCATTCGTCGAGCTGAGTTCAAAGTTTGAGACTATGAGTTAGTCGAACTCAGTTTAGAGAAATCGTCAAACTGAGTTCAGAGATCGTTGAGCTGAGCTCACCATTTGTCGATCTAAGCTCACAACAAAAAGGTTGTGAGTTGAACTCTGTCGAAGTTCAGATTTCATCGAACTCAGTTCAGAGAATTCGTCGAACTGAGTTTAGCATTCGTCGAGCTCAACTCAACTTTCCTTGGGATAAGTTCGTCGAGCTCAGCTTGAAATTCATTGAGCTTAGTTTGCAGCTCGTTGAGCTCAGCTTACAGATCGTCGAATGCAATGCAACACTTATCGAGCTATCTAGAAAAATTGTCTAAGGCAAAAAGCGCTGAGACAGTTGAGACTACTAAGAAGAGGGCGTTGAGACCGCTGAGATAGCTAAGAAAACTAAAGAAAAATTGATGGATTTCTCTAAGTCCAGAAGCGTTGAGAGAAGCAGGTTCACTCAACGCTTCTAATAAAGAAGGAAGCGCTGAGATAGTTAGAAGCAAAAAACCACTGAGACCGCTGGGAAGATACCGCTCAGACAGAAACTTGTCTCAACTAATAAGAAGAAAGCACTGAGACAGAATCAAGTCTCAGCTATTAATAAGAAACCGCTGAGACCGCTGAGATAGGAGTTGGTCTCAGCATAACCGCTGAGACTGTCTCAGCTGAGAATAAGAAAGTGCTGAGATAAGTTAAGCAGAAAAATGGTTAAGACAAAAAGTATTGAGTGGAGGTTGCTCACTCAACGCTGTCGACGCCTTGTGAAGATAGAAAATATGTCTAAGTGTTTTGGCGTTGAGTGATACTTACTCACTCAATGTCTATGCTAATGATGTTTGACTTTTGGCTAACTCCAAGCTGATGACATCAGCAAGTCAACAAGTCAACAGAATTCAAATAAGTGGCAGGATGGCTACAGTACGTGACAATTGTTGTCGCAAACCTTCTATACAGTAGTTGGCATTAAAACAAGATTGTTGCAGGGCATTAATGATGTGGGGCCACTGCTAAAGAGCCATTGGGTCAAGAATTAACAAAAGAAAGAGGCGTACAGAAAAAAGGGTAGAGACTTGGGACAGCAGTAAAAGAAAGAAAGTGAGTTCTTCTTCTCAGCCATTATTGTGGAGCTGAAGAACAGGAAGCTCGAGTCTGGAAGACAGAGAGCAAGTTAGTTGTTGATCAACATCTTCAACAGCAAAGATAGTTGGTGCGATTCTTACCTGTACCAGCAAGCTGCTCAAAGGGATTCTCTGAGCAAAAGGTAGCAGCTTAGGGCCAACCCTTGCTGTAGGTGCTTCACAGTCTCAGCCATCAATTCTAAAGAACATTTATTTGGGGAGCTGTGAAGAAGGAGAAAGGACTGTGCATGTGTCTCGGTTCAGGAAGAGGCAGAGAAACAGATGTGCAAGATCTTCCAGCACATCTTCATCCGTGTTGCTGTGAAGAAAGGAGTTAAGCTGGGACTACTCTGGCTCAGGTTGTAGTAAGGTTTGCTACAATTACTTCACTGACCAGAAGGAAAATTCCTGGTACTGTGAAGAAATAGTTAGGGTTGAGCTTCAGTCTCAGTCCAGGTAGTGGTAGAATATTGCCCTGCAAGTATCTTCCAACACAAGTAATTACTTGTTGTTGTGGAAGAAGTTAGGACTAAGTATATCTTAGTTCAGTGAAGGTAGACTCAGGAATTAATTTCCTGTAGTCATTAATTAGACTGAGTTTACCTCATTCAGAAAGCTTGACACTGAGAAACATCTTTTGTGTCAAGCACTACCACCAAACCCTTTTTCATCATGTAGGATTCAGTTTATCTGAATCTGAGCAATAGGGCACTTTGTGCTTGAGTAGTAGGTAACTAATTAGTCACTGAGTTGTAGGTGCCCTGCTGGGGTATTGAGGTAGGATCCAAGTGTGGATCTGGGCTGTAGGGCCTTTGTGCCTGAGGTAGGTGACAAGTGTGTCACTGAGTTGTAGGTTCCCTGTTGGGGTAGTGAGGTAGAAGAGTGCTGCTCTCTGAGTGTAGGGACTTTGTGCTTGAGGTAGGTGACAAGTGTGTCACTGAGCTGTAGTTGCCCTGCTAGGGTACTGAGGTACGAGAGTGTTGCTCTCTGAGTGTAGGGCCTTTGTGCTTGAGGTAGGTGACAAGTGTGTCACTGAGCTGTAGGTGATTGGAGGGGCACTGAGGTAGGTACCTGGAGGGGTACTGTGTTGTAGGAGTGTTGCAGCACTCTGAGAGTAGGGCCTTGTGCCTGAAGTTGTAGGGCTGAAAAGCCTGAGCTGTAGGCCTTAGAGATAAGGCTGAGGAAGGTGGCTTGCGGGTCATTGAGTGTAGGAGCACTGCAGAGCTCTAAGGTAAGATCCCTTATGGATCTGAGGTAGAGCTGTCCTCCTAGCCTGAGTGTAGGGCTTAACAACCTGAGGTAGGTGGTCTGTTGACAACTGAGAAGTGAGTCTTGGAGGAGACTGAGGTGTAAGCTCTTAGGAGCAGTTTAGGGAAGTTGTGCGTAGTCCAACAAATTAGTTGGATAGGTGGGAGGGAAAGTGAATGTACCAAATTAGGGAACCACTATAAATCTCTATGTGCTTTTCTGTTGTTGTTTTTCTTTCTTATTTATAGGTGCTAAGGACAAGCACTAGATCACCCGAAGCTCAAAGATAAAAAAATAATAAAAAAATTTAAAGAAAGCAAAAGATAGTCTCAAAGAGACAAATAACCTATCCCCCCCCCTCTAGGTGATTTAGCTATCCTTGAAATAAAGACTTTCAAGTGGTATCAGAGGGAGGTTACTCAAAAAGGACCTAATAGTTTGAGTTAACCTCCAAGGATAGCTAAAAGGTTAAACTTATGTGTTGAAAGGAGAACCATAAGGAGTGGAGCTCAATGGATCTTCAAGTCTGCAGCAAGGAGAACTTTGGGTCATAGAAAGAAAGGTTCAGGCATATTATGGAAGCCAATGATCCTAGAGTCTTGGCTTCAATTCAAGAATGACCCTTCATTCCCATGAGGGTCTCTACATCAGATGCAAGCATCAAGACCCCAAAGAGTTATGCAAAGATGTCTGAAGATGAAATCAACTTGGCATCTATGGACAAGAGGGGACAACACATCATGATAAGTGCCATAGACGACTTCACCTTCCAAATGCTTGTCCACTGCAAGACAGCCAAAGATTTGTGAGATTCTCTCACTGGCTACATGGAAGGGACAGAAGAAGTCAGTCTTTCTGATAGTGGTTCAGAATCTGAAGAAGAAGAAGAAGCTTTATTTGGGCTAGTTATTGTTACCACTGAAGATAAAGCTGTTGCAACAGGAGAAGCCAATCCTATAAATACCAGGATAGAGATCAGGGCCCCTCTATCACACTCAGAAAATGATACTAAGGTGGATGAAGATATCAGTGGCTGCTGTGAGGGAATGACATTGATAGAAGAAGTATCCTGCCAGGATTAGCCTGGTCAAGATCAAGTACAACCTCTATCTAGCTGCTCAGGTTTTGTGACCAGTCCAGATTCTGATGCATCCTCATCTATGATACGCCCGAAACAGGTTATGCGTACTCTCGCAAGTGCACGTACCTTAACAAATAATAAAGTGTGAGTGAGATCGTTCCCTCGGAGAAGTGATTAACCTAAAGCTTGCAAGTACTAGCTACACCGTTCTTTAAATCCAAACAAGATGATTAATGTGATTTTGGAAGTAATGAAATTTTTTTTATAAAGATATAATCTAACTTAACTACGAAAACCCTTAGAAATTCTTTTACCACTTAGAGAAATTAGCCTTGTATTTCGGATTTCCTAAGTGCGTCTAAATAGTGTGTAAAAATAATATTAGTTCAGAGTGTTGAAAGAATTATCATGTAATGATTTTTATAGAAGAAATCATCATCTCTCGAATCTCGGAAATCCCAACGTCCTAAATTCTCCTAGTTATCTCTAACTTAAGAAGAATGAAGAATATTGATTATCATAAAAATCGAACTGCTAGCAAAAGGTGGGAGTCTCCTCCACCCCTCTAAACTACGGTGAACTAATGAGCGGTTGCACTTCTCCTCTCTCGAATCTCAAAGTACAACGTAAAAGTGGAGATCTTTGATTAAACATTTTACACCACTCGTCTCTCGATTCTTGTGGTGCAATAAATTAACCTTCAACCCTATATTACGTCACTCATCTCTCGATTCTCGCAACACAACACAAGATGAAGATCAAAGCCAAAAATCTCGTAAATAAATTCAAAAGTTCACAAGATAACAAATTATCCAACAAATCTCAACAACCAAGAGACTTACACCAAAAAAACACACATAGTACTCTCCTTATATAAGGCTTGGAGAGTTTAGTTCATAGCAAGAGAAGGGACACACAAAACTATAAAGATCTTACAGTTTATGGCTTCAAAAGCTCGGATCTATCCTTTCTCACGGCCGGAATCCGCTTCTCCACCGTCAAGAACCCTAGAATGGCCTCCTCCTCCTCCTAAAAAATGACAAAAGGTTTACAAAAAGATCTAAAAATCCCTTTATATAGTAATAGAGTCTCAAAGGATTTCCAGGATTTATGAAAGGAAGCCTCCTTTCATTTTTAAAACTACCAAATTTGAGTTAATTTCGGAATTTAAAAATTCAAATTCGCAGGTTTATTGCAACAAATTTTTATTTGTTGCAACATATTATTTTCTATCCAGAATTCAGCAAAAATCTACTCCAAAATTCAGCAAAAATCTACTCCAAAATTCCTGTAATTTTTCTGCAACTTTTCCTGAATGCTCTTTACACTTATCATCAGCCGCATAGGTTACTTTCTTCATATTTTCCTATCATAAAAATAAATTAAAATATTACTAATGCATGAATTTTCTCATAAATGATAATTTACTCGTTTACACATGCTTTTGATCAATATTTTGGAAATAAATCAGTCAAAATGCGGCAAATTAACGAACAAGATAACTTCATTTTCTGAAGTTATCACACCCTCACACCTAAACCTTTGCTAGTCCCTAGCAAAGATGAAACATTACAGGTCATTGAGTGAGCGAATATATACTAAACTGTCAATTCATCTCTCCTTACTCTCGAACAAAAGAAGACTAATTGAATGACTTGTAATAGCATTTGGTAAATGGATCAATCATTAAAATTTCAGAGACGCATAGATTCCTCAATATGATACAATTTAATGCTCCATAACAACTTCCTCGTGTTGTGTGTCCTATTCCCTAGAATTATCCACTCTCAAACAACTTAACTCATGAAATTTCCTCATAGATAGAAAATGTTAAAAATATGCTGAGTCTTTGAGTTAGCCTGCACAAGAGTTATGATAGTTGAAAGAAAATCATAAGGACTTTAAATATGATGGGCTTAGGCTTGATTAGGAATTTATGACTCAATTTTGATTTGGTCAAGATATTTCCCTAGCAAAAATTCTTAATAATTATACTTACTATGGGGTGATTTTCACAATCATTGATTTTTTTTATCCAAATGTCCATAGTAGGGATCGTTCCGAGTGAATGTACACATACTCAGGCCACATATCACTATGGCATTTTAATTTTCATTATTATTATTTTTTTAATCATAGTTGGGATCATTCCAAGTAGGTGTACACGCACTCAGGCCACATATCACTATGAACAAACTCTCTTTTTTTTTTCTTTTTTTCAATGTCCTTTTTAATCACACCCATAGTTGGAAGTATTATTAAGAAACAACAAGCGGAAATTTAGGGAAATGGTACGTGGATAATACAGATCAAAATGGAAAGGCTCAAGCACAAAAAGGTCTTAGATGACATAAAGATGGCCTTAGTCATCTTTACCGATTAACTACTTAAGCTCAATGTTTTAGCATGCATCATCAACTCAGTTCTTGTTAACCCTCCCACTATAATTGGAAATTAATACAATTATTTTGTATGACGCAAATAATTTTAAGGAATAATGTGCCTAGTGGAAATGCGACATGGAGCTATAACATATCTTACTGACTTCAAAAGCAATATTCTGAATTTTCAGGTTTGACCAATGCACCAATATTTTTAAAATTGCATATTTTGGACAAAGAGTGGGGATCCCTAAATGAAAGTCAATGCGTTATTCGCCACTCAATCAGTGAAGGTTACTTCACACACCCTCACACCTAGGCCTTTGCTAGTCCCTAACAAAGATGCTTCATTATTTATTTCCTACTCCGGGTGAAGTCTACATTTTGACGATTGATATAAAATATATGTCAATAAATGCCCAAAAAGAGAAAGAAAAAAAATAAAGTACTCCCCTGAAGTATGCTGACCAAAGTATCAATCCCTCACATCCTTTTCGTCTGATTATATAATATGATAATTCAAAAGCTGATTGCGACTGTTTGTCCAACAAATATCTGCAAAAAGACTATACACAAAGCCACAACGAAGACTAGCTTCCAAATTTAGATATCTCATTAGTTTCACGGAAATTCTCAAACCCAAGCAAACTGAATAAATGCTAAGTAATTTTATTTATAAGTGCACATCAAAAGTGTATCCAACTAGCACATAAACAGCCATCCAGAATGCAGAGGAGTGATGAACTGACCAGATCAAATCATAATTGAAAATCAGCCATGTT
Organism: Platanthera guangdongensis; assembly: GCA_039583875.1. Lineage (NCBI taxonomy): Eukaryota > Viridiplantae > Streptophyta > Magnoliopsida > Asparagales > Orchidaceae > Platanthera > Platanthera guangdongensis. Next base: position 171,772,701 of record CM077148.1, read on the forward strand.
AGTGGGCCAAGTCCGTACAAGTAAAGGCTATTATATATAACAGCATGAGATTAACTAAACGAGATTAAAGGATTTAATAAGATTAACATGGAGCAGAGTGTAAAGCATGACCCAACATACAACCATGTTCAAATACTAACATATTACCAAATCCAGATCACAACAACAAAATAAGGGATGAAGTTAAGTGAGTTCATGACGAGATTACGATGCAGGTCACACAAAATTTAAACTAAAAGTGCATAACTGCCCCAAAATCATAACAAAATACTAATAAAACTAAAATGGCGAAAGGAACTAGTCGCCAAGTTTAAATTAAAGGTAGCATTGTCAATGTAGTACAAACATTTTCATAGGGCAATGGATGTGAATTAATTCCATCCTCACATAAATATTTAAAAGGATTCAGAACCAGCAAAAAAATAATTGTTAACTCACAAGTACAAACCAAATCAAACTTTGACACACCAGAGACTATGACCATTATGTAAAACTAAGGAATTCCTAATGACATCACACTACAGTCCAAAAATGCAACACATTAGTAAAATATTAGCAAAATATTAGCATATCAGGCACAATTTAAACCAATAGCGCATATCTGTCCAAAATCATAATAACGTACTAGCAAAACTACCAAGTTAACACAGAGTAGCAAACTATTAAGTTCAAATAACCCCTGCAGCTGAATTTCCTCACTCGTCACTCTCGTCGTCCTCTTTGTCATAAGCGCTTTCGTCACTTGCTTTTTCATCGACTAAGGATTGCCGATCCCAATAATCATCCCCACTAACATCCTCATCGTCCTCTGGTTGCTTTTCAAGGTTTTTAAATGTCGGGTTTCCATGCTTGATGCATGCACTCTGCATGGTTTTTAAATGTCGAGAAAGGGTAAGTTTTGATCTGAGAGCGGGAGCTGTGCATGCATCATTAGCTGACGTTGATTTCTCTTCAACACGGGTAATTGAGCAGTAACGATGTTGTGATGACATTGTTGATACTCCGTGAGATGCGTCAAATACTCCATGATCTTCGTTGTGCCCTGCTGATAATCCACTGAGTGTTGTGTAGACTGTGTCGGTTTTATTGTAGAGGTAAAGGGATGCAGTATAGATGCATCTTTGCCCAAATTGCGGTCCGAAGATATTTTGATATTTATGGAAATGACGGTGTGGGTAATGTGATGTCTCACTGGTGTAACACTGGTGTCCTTCTCGCTCACACCAGCATTTCGACAAAGAGCTGTTGTAAGAGTTGGAAACCACAACTACCGGCCGACCTTGCCCTTCCCCTTTTCACGTATTTGGTCTGCAATCAACCGACCAACATTTATCTTAATTCTCTGCAGAATACAATATATTAAGAGTGCACGAGGGAAGGATACCAGATTGAGATTCTTCGTTGGCATGATGCTAGCATTGATGAACAACAATAAAACTTTGGCTTCCCTTTTGAAGCTGTTAGATCGAAGGACATTATTAGCCCGGTTTGCCCATTCAATGTGCGTCGGGATGGTCAAGGCAGTTACAACATCAAGGGGAGAGATCATTTTCTTCAAAGTATCATATCTATCTTCCTCCAAGTGTGGAAGATCAAAGTACCTGTTGATGGCTTCGGCGGAGCAGCCGATCTCCTTGCCCCTCACCAGCACCCTGTCATTGTTTTGGAATGGTGCATTTGCATAAAACTCGTGAACCCATGGTAGGATGGCTTCACAGCTAGGGTGGAAGAAGGTTTCCCAACCTTGAGTGCGGATTTGTTCGATGTAGGTTATGATCCATCCTTGAATTTCAATTTAGAAACCTCGCTCCAGTATGGCAGGTAGTGATTTAAGATTTTCATAGCGCTCTAGGGCTTTATCATTAACAAGTCGGACGTCCTTGGTGGCCACCAACTTTCCCTTGTCCTTCCTCTTCGAAGCCATAGCCTAAAAAGGTAACATCTATGCTAAACGAAATCCTAAACAACAGATGAGGAAGTAAATAAGGGCAAAGATCAACCACTTTCTGTGCTCAGGAAGTATTGGTGGAAGAAGGGATTGATCTTGCCCTATCGTGCAGGAAGAGCGTGAAGAAGGCGCTGCAAATCTCTAGAAGCACTGTGCGAGATGCTCCTCTCCAGAATCACCGTATGAGCGATGCACTGCTCCATAATCACCGCGTGAGCTGCTCCTCTCCGGAATCGCCGAATAGGGTTTAGAACGAAGAGTCGGAATTTAAGAATGATGGAAAATGAGGTGAACCGGCTTTGATCCTTAGATGTTAAATTGTTGAACCGGAAAGAAGCCAAGCCATGCTGAACCGGCCAAAACCACGGACACGCCGAAACAGGCAGTAAAAAAAATTGTTGCAACATGTCAAATGTTGTTGCAACATTAATTTTACTGCCTTTGAACTATAAGAAGATCCCTTTTTTATTATTTTTAGCGGAACTTAGGGATAAACTTAAGACAAAAAAATATTACGGCGACATCTAGACATATATATATAATCTTTTAAATAAATTTCTCTCCAAATAAAGGTTATAAGATTAATTAAAACGCAACTGAAAATTGGGTTGCCTCCCAAGCAGCGCCTGATTTCAAGTCCAGGCAGGACTTTGCCGACTAAATGATTTTCATCATTTCAGATGAATGAACAATACCAGTCGTTCATTATTGCTACATCGAAAGATTTTCAAGCATTCTCCACTAACCTTATATTCAGAATTATCTTGTTCATTCACGAGGGTGACTGGGCCGTACGTATGGATTTCCTTTACTCAGAATGGTCCCGACCAACGACTCTTAAGTTTTTCGGGAAAATTTTTTAGACGGGAGTTAAATAGTAATAGTAATTGCCCAGGTTCGAATTATTTTCCGCTCAAATGTTGGTCATGACATTTCTTGGTCCGTTCCTTATAAATCTTCGCACTCTCATACGTATTCATTCTTAATTCTTCTAACTCATTGAGTTGTAGAAGTCTCTTCTCAGCTGCATTTTAAAAATCATAATTTAACTTCTTAATGGCCCAAAACGCTCGATGTTCTAATTCAAGGGGTAGATGACAAGCTTTCCCATATACTAGCCTATAAGGGGTTAAGAGGAGTCTTATTTGCGGTTTGATAAGCCCATAAGACATCATTAAGCTTTTGGGACAAATCCTTACAATTAAATCCAACCGTCTTTGCAAGAATTGCTTTTATTTCCAGGTTAGAGACTCCTGCTAAACCATTTGTTTTCAGATGATACGTTAATGTTACTTTGTGAGTGACGTCATATTTCCTCAATAATGTAGCGAATGAGTTGTTATAGAAGTGACTACCTCCATCACTAATGATAGCTCTAGGTGTGCCAAAATGATTGAATATATAATTCTTTAGAAAATGTAAAACCACTTTGTCATCATTCTTAGCGGTGGCTATTGCTTCGACCCACTTAGAAACGTAGTCTACGGCAAGAAGGATAAACATATTACCGTTTGAGTTCACGAAAGGTCTCATAAAATATAATCCCCAAACATCAAAAAGTTCAACTTCTAAGATTGTATTCAATGACATAGACTCATTTTTCTTAATATTTTCATTTCTTTGGCACCGGTCACATTGACTTACAAATCATTTAGCATCTCGGAATAGAGTCGGTCAATAGAACCCCGCTCCTAAGACCTTCATCGTCATTATATCCCCCTTAAAGTGACCTCCATAAGGTGAGTTGTGACATTTGTCCAATACGGCTCTCATTTCCTCTTCCGGGACGCAACGTCTAACAACCCCATCTGCTCCAATTCTGAACAAAAATGGCTCATCCCATAAGTATGAGCGTACTTGATGCAAAAACCTCTTCTTTTGTTGATATGATAAATCAGGTGGGAAGACTCTATTAACAATATAATTCACGTAGTCCGCATACCAAGGTATGCATTGTTCGGTCACGGCCAATACCCACTCGTTAGGAAATCTTTCATTAATTTCTGATCGCAATTGTGGATTAGAACATTCAATCCAAGAAAGATGATCTGCCACTGGATTATCGGCCCCCTTCCGATCCTTAATTTCTAAATCAAACTCTTATAGCAGCAACACCCATCGAATCAATCGAGGCTTAGCATCCTTCTTCTCCATAAGATAGTGGATAGCTGCATGGTCGGTGAATGCTATCACTTTGGTGCAAAGAAGATAAGACCTAAACTTCTCAAAGGCAAACACTATAGCTAGTAGCTCCTTTTCGGTTGCGGTATAATTTATTTGCGCCTCTATTAAAGTCTTACTAGCATAGGCTATAGTTTGACAGACCTTCTCCCACATTTGCCTCAAAACAGCCCCAACGGCTTAGTCACTTGCATCACACATCAATACAAAGGGTTTTTCCCAATCGGGGGCCACTATAATCGGTGTTGTAATCAGTCGTGTCTTTAATTGATTGAATGCATTCAAACACTCATCATTAAAGTCAAACTTCACTTCATTTCCTAATAACTCACTTAAAGGCTTGGAGATTTTGGCAAAGTCTTTAACGAACCTTCGGTAGAATCTTGCATGACCTAAGAAACTTCTTAACGCCTTTACATTTTTGGGAGGAGGTAATTTTTCAATCACCTCAACCTTTGCCCTGTCCACTTCCAACCCGTCTCTAGATACCCAGTGTCCAAGGACAATGCTTTCCTGCACCATAAAATGACATTTTTCCCAATTCAGCACTAGGTTAGTCTCCACACAACCGGCAAACACTTTCTCCAAACACACCAAGCAAGCATTGAATGTTTTTCCAAAGATGGAAAAATTATCCATGAAGACCTCTATGTCATAGTCCAAAGGATCCATGTCTTGTTCTATAAGATCCGTCATTATTGCAGTTATGCAACGTTGGAACGTGGTCGATGCATTGCATATCCCAAATGGCATCCTCCTAAATACGAATATACTGAAGGGACGCGTTAACGATGTCTTTTCCTGATCGTCCGGATCAACCGTTAACTGATTATACACGGAATATCCATCTAAAAAAAAGTAAAACTCATTTCTGGCTAGTCTATCTAGAATCTGATCTATGAATGATAACGGGTAGTTATCCTTCCTAGTTGCCTTATTTAATCTCTGGTAGTCAATACAAATACATCATCCTGTGATTGTTCTTGTGGGGACTAATTCATTCTTGTCATTCATAACTACGATCGTCCCTCCTTTCTTAGGTACACAGTGAATGGGTGATATCCATAAACTATCAGATATAGGGTAAATGATTCCTGCATCCAACCACTTAATGATCTCTTTCCTCACCACCTCCTTCATAGGAGGGCTAAGGCGGCGCTGAGGCTTGATGGATCCCTTACAAGATTCCTCTAAAAGGATCTTGTGCATACACAAGGAAGGGCTAATGCCTCAGATATCGGCTATTGTCCACCCTATGGCTAACTTATATCTTTTCAAAATGACCAATAGTCTGTCATGCTGCTCTGGTAGCAGTATAGCATTCACTATTACCGGTAGTGTATCATTTTCTCCTAGATATGCTTAGGACAAATGCTCGGGAAGCGGTTTTAACTCTAAGACAGGCGGGCAAACCGTAGAGGATTTGTCCGTTAAAGACCGATCAGTCATATCTAGGGGTTCCGACCTATAAAATGACACCAATCGATTCTTACACACTTGAAAACACTCTTCACTCTCCCTTTTAGTAGATTCTACTTCTTCATGCCTAACCTCATCAGATTCCACTTCCTTAACGTCTACCTCGTCCATCAAAATTCATATCTCCTCTTCTATATTTGAATCATGCCACTCACTATTTTTCTCATAGTCATAGAGTGAAATACTATTTACCACCTCCATCTCGTCTTCCTTCTCACTAGGGAATTGCATGGCCTTAAGAACGTTAAAAGTTATTTGTTCATCGTTGACTCTCATGGTCAACTCCCCTTTGTGGACATACATTAAAGTTTTTCCGGTTGCTAAAAAGGGTTTGCATATAATTAGTTTGATCTCCTTGTCTTCTTCCATATCCAAAACTACAAAGTCCGCCGAAAAGATAAACTTGTCCGCCTTGACAAGAACATCCTCCACTATACCCTTACGAAAAGTGAGCGATTTGTCGGCTAGCTGTAACATTAACAAAGTTTTAGAAATGTCCCACATGCCCAACTTCCGGGAAATTGAAAGTGGCATCAAATTTATACTTGCTCCAAGATCACACAAAGCTTTGTCTTCAAATTGGTATCCGATAGAGCATGGAATTATGAAACTTCCGGGATCTTTCAGTTTGGGTGGATGTTTCTTTTGCAGGATTGCACTACACTCATGGGTCAGCGCCACAATTTCATTCATGCCAAATTTTCTCTTTTTATTTAAAATATCTTTCATAATTTGACGTAACTGGGCATTTGTTCTAAGGCTTCAGCAAATGGGATATTAATTTGAAGTTTCTTAAACATTTCTATGAATTTCTGGAATTGGTGATCTAGTTTACTCTTCCTAAGTCTTTGAGGAAATGGTGGTGGTGGGTAGGTAATTATTTTTTTTATCCTTTGCAGGAACCTCTACGTTCTTCTCTTTCTTATTCTTTTCTACTTCTTCTAACTCTTCCTCCACACTCTTAGTGGGTTCAAAATTCAACTCTCTAGCGGGTTCATAAATTTTGTCACTCTTTACTTCATTTTGCATATTATCAGTTGTCACTGGATTATTATTATAGCCACTCACCAATTCTTTTCCACTCCATAATGTAACAACCTTACAATGTTTGTTATCACCTTTTGGATTAGGCGTTGTATCAGTTGGTAATGTTCCCAGAGGTCTAATATTTAGTACGGATGCAATTTGACCCAATTGTGTTTCAATTAAGCGCATGGATCCTTCTAGACTAGAAAAACTAGCTTCATCATTCTTCATAGACTCTAAGATGACTTCATCGAATAATTTTCGTGAAGGTCCTGTTTGATTAGGATTGTGATGTTGGTGAGGGTGACTGGAATTGTGGTTGAATAAGTGCAAATGAGTAGACCCATAATTATTTTTTCATAATAAATTGGGATGGTTTCTCCACTCCGGATTATAATTATTCGATTAGGTGTTATGACTTTGTTTGTACTGCCCTCCTATATAGTTAGCATCTTCGTTATGTCCTATAAGTTGTTCAATGGTTAGAGTAGGACTAGCGGTGGATGGAGGAGTAACAATACTATTAATCTGTGAGAGAAATTGACTTTGGTTTAACGTTAAGTCGTCTAACCTTTTATTTATTAAATTAAATTGGGAAGTCATTTCAGCCGCAAATGAGATTAATTTGTCCACTTGGTATAACCCAGCAGTAGAAGAAGATGACCCTTGTCGATCAACAAGTTGGTAATTTTTAGAGGACAAATCCTCTAATATTGCATTAGCATCTTCTGGGTATTTATTCATGAGCGACCCTCTCGCGGCTCCATCAACTTGAATCATGGTGGACGTTTGGAGACCATTGTAGAAGGTCCAAACTTGTTGGTGTATGGATAAGCCATGGTGGGGACACTTACACAGTAGCTCTTTGAAACGTTCCCAAGCATCATAGATGGTCTCTTCATTTCCTTGCATAAACGTTGATATGTCTCGCTTCAACTTAGCCATTTTAGATGGGGGGAAGTATTTGGCTAAAACTTTTTCCATCAAGAATGCACAAGTGGTGATAGATCCATTGGGTAAAGAATTTAGCCAATCCTTTGCCCTCCACTCTAGCAAGAAAGGAAACAGACGCAATTTAATGGCTTCTTCTGAAACTCCATTAATCTTGAACGTATCACAGATTTCTATGAACGTTCTCAAATGAGAAGTGGGGTCTTCATGATTAAGGCCACCGAATTAACTATTTTGAACGAGTTGCATGACAATAGAATCAATTTTAAAATTGTTGCCCTCAATTACAGGTCCAGCGATACTAAATTGCAACCCTCCCTGTAGAGGCATGTTGTAATCACGACATGTTCTCCTTTGCTCAACAGGGTGCCCATTATGTTCTACCTGACCTCCTAAATACTGAACTTCTTGATGATTATCGTCTGGATTCATAGTTGAAGATTGGGTTTGTTCTAAATGAAAAGTCTTACAATTTCTCCTACACGTCCTTTCAATCTCTAAGTTTAATGGCAATAACTCAGTGGACCGAAATCTGGACATGCACTAACAGAGCAGAAAATAGCAATAAAAAAAACTACAAACAACTTAAAAATACAACAAAATTAAAGTTTGACCTCTAAATACTAGGGTTCACTAATATTACAAAAAAATAAACAATAGATTAATAGCACCTCCCCGATAACGGCGCCAAAAACTTGATATGCCCGAAAAAGGTTATGCGTACTCTCGCAAGTGCATGTGCCGTAACAAGTAATAAAGTGTGAGTGAGATTGTTCCCTCGGAGAAGTGATTAACCTAAAGCTTGCAAGTACTAGCTATACCGTTCTTTAAATCCAAACAAGATGATTAAGGTGATTTTGGAAGTAATGAAATTTTTTTTATAAATATTTAATCAACATAACTACGAAAACCCTTAGAAATTCTTTTACCACTTGGATAAATTAGCCTTGTATTTCGGATTTCCTATGTGCGTCTAAATAGTGTGTAGAAATAATATTAGTTAAGGGTGTTGAAGGAATTATTATGGAACGATTTTTATAGAAGAAATCCTCATCTCTCGAATCTCAAAAATCCCAACGTCCTAAATTCTCCTAGTTATCTCTAACTTAGGAAGAATGAAGAATATTGATTATCATAAAAATCGGACCGCTAGCAAAAGGAGGGAGTCTCCTCCACCCCTCTAAACTACGATGAACTAATGAGCGGTTGCACTTCTCCTCTCTCGAATCTTGAAGTACAACACAAAAGTGGAGATCTTTGGTTAAATGTTTTACACCACTCGTCTCTCGATTCTTGCGGTGCAATAAATTGGCCTTCAACCCTAAATTACGTCACTCATCTCTCGATTGTCGCAACGCAACACAAGATGAAGATCAAAGCCAAAAATCTCATAAATAATTTCAAAAGTTCACAAGATAACAAATCATCCAAGAAATCTCAACAACCAAGAGACTTACACCATAAAAACACACATATAACTCTCCTTATACAAGGCTTGGAGAGTTTAGTTCATAGTAAGAGAAGGAACACACAAAACTATAAAGATCTTACAGTTCATGGCTTCAAAAGTTCGGATATATCCTTTCTTACGGCCGGAATCCACTTCTCCACCGTCAAGAACTCTAGAATGGCCTCCTCCTCCTCCAAAATGACAAAAGGTTTACAAAAAGATCTAAAAATCTCTTTATATAGTAATAGGGTCTCAAATGATTTCCAGGATTCATGAAAGGAAGCATCCTTTCATTTTTAAAACAGCCAAATTTGAGATAATTTCGGAATTTAAAAATTCAAATTCGCAGGTTTATTGCAATAAATTTTTATTTGTTGCAACATATTTTTTTCTGTCCAGAATTCAACAAAAATCTGCTCCAAAATTCTTGTAATTTTTCTACAACTTTTCCTGAATGCTTTTTATGCTTATCATCAGCCGCACAAATTACTTTCTTCATATTTTCCTATCATAAAAATAAATTAAAATATTAATAATACATGAATTTTCTCACAAATGGTAATTTACTCATTTACACATGCTTTTCATCAATATTTTGGAAATAAATCAGTCAAAATATGGCAGATTGACGCACAAGATAACTTTATTTTGTGAAGTTATCAATCTACTGATGAAGATAACTCTAAATCTAAGGTAGATGTCAATCAATTGATTGACAAGTATGGTAAAATTCTGGATGCTTTGAGAAAAAGAAAGAAGTTGGCCAAGATGCAGGCTGAGGAGATTGTCTCTCTTCAGCTAGCTGTTGCCCAGCAATCTGAGAAAGCTTCCTTGCTGGATCAGAAAGTAAGGGAAGTCAGCCAACTGAAGATCATCTCAATCATCCAAATTGAGACCGTAAGGCAGAACGATAAGATCATTGTGGATCTTGAAGGGAAACTCCTAAAGGAGAGAAGGACTATGGCTGAATTCAACAAGCCTAAAGCTTTGCTGCCCTTGATAAATTCCTTCTCCTCCCAAAAGGGTAAGAAGGAGTTAGCAGTCGAGGGAAGCACAAAAGTTGGCCTTTCCAAAGGGAAAGGCAAAGCCCCTATAGTGCCACAGTCAACCTTTCACAAGGTAATCCTCCCTTCTCATAGGTATGACCAGGACTGCATGTATGGTCACTATAAGAATAGGAATTCTCCTTATAAGGGTACAAGTGTATCTCACAATGGGAGAAGAAAGGGTAGGGTAATGAATGCCTTTATGGCTCCCCATGAAAAAGTACAAATGGCCCATGCTGGACCATTTATATTTGGTGCCTCAGCCCCAACTCAAAATGGTAAGGCAGTGGATTTCACTCAAGCCCATCCAGCAAGGACTCAGACCAAGGATCAGTCTACCAGTTAGCCTAACTTAGCTAGTTCTGATAATATAAACAACTTGTCATCTACAAAGAAGACAACTATAAATACCACTCAGGGCAAGCTAAGAAAGCCTGCTGAAAGAAGGACCTTCAGTTAGATCCTTGCTGAAAGGAACTTGAAGAAAGCTGCTGTACATCTTCCTTCTATTCAGTCAATAGTTAATCACAGTACAAGACCTACTCAGAAAAGAAGATATAATATTCATGAGTGTTGGTGTTGTGGTCCTAGATTGCAGGTACAATCCTTCCGTGTCTAGATCTAGAGTTTGCCTGCCTGTCAGAAATTCTGCAGGTAGGCAAGTCAGATTTAAGGCTAACGGGAACCTAGGACCCAATACTCATTGGGGTCCTAAGGTAAGATAATTTTGTTTTGCAGGTTAGTCTAAGTGTCCATCCCACATGTGGCACTTGGACAGAAGATGTTCCAGAACCTGGATTGGAACAAAGAAGTTATCCTAATAGAAGGATAAGGTGTCCAAGTCAGTGGGCTTAATGGACATAATCTGTGCAAATGCTGATGGGGAGCATGTTCAGTCAAGGTTACTGGACAAGCCTAAATCTTACCCAAAGTTACCCAGCGCGGAATAGATCAGCATTACTGCTGAGGATCAGCTTGCTCCCATGGACATTGCATAAGCTGAGGGGGAAACTACACAAGTGATGGCTCCTGCTGGAAGAAGGCAAGACACATTCAGCCTCATGAGAAGAGAAAGCTGACAGCTGCTCCATTGGTATTATCTGCAATCAGCTAGGGGGAGAAGAAGACCAGCTCCTCCCTGTCTGTTCAGAAACCAAGAAGGGATTGATCAAGTGGTGATCAAGAGTGGAGATCAATGTAATGATCAAGATAGTACTAAGAGGGCTGAACACTCTTGTACTGCTAATCAGAAAGCTGAAGCCAAAGGCAAGTCAGATGCTAAAGAAGGGGAGAAGATCTGGCTCTGCAAAAAGAAACCGTGTAAGGTGTTGGGGAGTTGCTAAGCATCAACATGGATGGAGCTCGACGAAATCAGAAGAATTAGTCAAACGGAGCTCGACGATAGCTGAAGCAATCATCGAACGGAGCTCGACGAAATCTAAGCAATTCGTCGAACTCAAGCTTGCCATACAGATAGTTTATGGCATCAGATCCATAACCTCCAAAAAAGTAGAATTTCTCGTGTATTGATATTCTACTAAGTGTAATCTAAGTTGCTAGGAATCCTAACTTTCATAACAGGACTATGCACATGTATATTAAGTTTCAATAAGTTAGGGAGCATAAAGAAGAACTCAATTATGAGTTTCTCCTAACTGACAGGTGGCTGACATGTTTATCATGCCACTAGATGAAGTCAAGATTCAACACCATCTAGATTAAGATTGAGTATGTTGAACTTGGTATAGCTTCAGCTGATCCAAGTTATATTATGTTGAATGATTCACTTTTCTTGTAGGTAGATGTGTCCTTGTTGACACATCAAGACTATAAAGACCATTAAGTGGTATCATGACTTAGATGGACTCAAGTGTCCAGCAGAGTAAATGACAAGGATGCTCCTATTGAGGAGGAGCAAGCTCAGTATCCTATAAAGGGGAAGCATGTCTAGCAGTTGCTGAAACAGGATCAACCTCCTTTTGGGAAGGAGCAGGCAGCTGCTGTAGTTGATCAGTTTTCATAACAGCTGATTAGTTTGTCTTAAGAACAAGGCAAAGACCAAGGGGGAGATTACAAGAAGAGGAACTGCCAGCAGCAAGCTCAAGTGGACCCCTGGGTCACTCAAGTGCAAAGGTGGTTGCAGTGATGTAGTGTATTAATGATATCACCACAGGTGGATGTTGATTCTATAAAAACATCATCAGCAAGTGGAACCATGTGTACAGCAAGCTTAAATGTTACAGTATTGTGTTGCATCAATGTATCAACACAAAATGTATGTCTCCTAATCAAGTAGACTGATCTCTAGGACAATTTCCTTAAAGTATCAACATAGGACTTTGTCTAGGATCAAGAGATTATCTCTCCAATAATATTTTCTACTCCCTCAATAAATATGTCTATTGAAGAAAACAGAAAGGGGGAGATATGTGTGGAAATACATATGAGGGAGATATAGAAGGTCATGATGAGTATGTTCATATTACTGGAAAAGATTCTAGTAGTATGATAAATGCAATGACTGACCACATGTTGAGTCATGTTGGTGTCAGTGCATACATTCAGGCAAGTGCTTCGAGTAGTGCACCACATTTAACTATTAAGTGGTATAAAGGAGCATAAATTTTATGTGGTATAAAAGAGAGTTCATATTACTTGAGCAATTGCTCAAGTAGTATGAGAATGCACATTGAATGAATGTTGCATAAGCTTGCAGGTGTGGCAGATCAAAATCTGCAGCTGCATGATATTATTCTAACCTACTTTGGTAAATGACTCTGAGTATTGTTGGGTGTTCTGCCTTCTTCAAATAGGGGGAGAATGTTGGGTCCATTGCCCACAATGTTCCCTAGATTGGATTTTAAGAGGCATCCACATCAACACTAAGAGCATAGTTATATTTGATGTTGTTTAAGCTCATCATGTGCAGGATGTTCCATGGAACAAGTCTAGACAGGTGGTCTAAGTGATGTGATAAGTGGTCACAAAGTGAAGTTGCTGGAAAAGCAAGAAGTAGGCTAAGTGGCCAAGACAGAATGTTCCATGGAACAAGTCTAGATATGTGGTCTAAGAGATGTGACAAGTGGTCACAAACTGAAGTTGCTGGAAAGGCAAGAAGTAGGATAAGTGGCCAAGACAGGTAAACTCTTACCTATGTTGTGGGCTGACCAAAATCTGTCTAAGTCCACAGGCATTGAGTGATGAAGACACACTCAACGTCATACAATAAAAGGCTGTGAGTAGAACTCAGTTCAGGAATTCGTCGAACTGAGTTCAGAATTCATCAAGCAGAACTCACCATTCGTCAAGCTGAGTTCAGAGTTTGAGACTATGAGTTAGTCAAACTCAGTTCAAAGAAATCTTCGAACTGAGTTCAGAGATCGTCGAGCTGAGCTCACCATTCGTTGAGCTAAGGTCACAGGAAAAAGGCTGTGATTTGAACTCTGTCGAAGTTCATATTTCGTCGAACTCAGCTCAGAGAATTCGTCAAACTGAATTCAGCATTCAACGAGCTCAGCTCAACTTTCCTTAGGATAAGTTCGTCGAGCTCAGCTTGAAATTCATTGAGGTCCGTTTACAGTTCATCGAGCTCAGCTTACAGATCGTCAAATGCAACTCAACACTTATCGAGCTAACTAGAAAAATTGTCTAAGGCAAAAAGTGCTGAGGCAGCTGAGACAACTGAGAAGAGGCCGTTGAGACCGCTGAGATAGCTGAGACAACTAAAGAAAAAATTTCGGATTTCTCTAAGTCCAAAAGCGTTGAGTGAAGCAGGTTCACTCAACGCTTCTAATAAAGAAGGAAGCGCTGAGATGGTTAGAAGCAAAAAAACCGCTGAGATTGCTGGGAAAATACCTCTGAGACAGAAACTTGTCTCAGCTGATAAGAAGAAAGCGCGAAGATAGAATCAAGTCTCAGTTGTTAATAAGAAACAGCTGAGACTGCTGAGATAGGATTTGGTCTCAACATAACCGCTGAGACTGTCTCAGCTGAGAACAAGAAAGCGCTGAGACAAGTTAAGCAGAAAAATGATTAAAGCAAAAAGCGTTGAATGGAGGTTGCTCACTCAACGCTGTCGACGCCTAGTGAAGATAGAAAATATGTCTAAGTGTTTTGGCATTGAGTGATGTTTACTCACTTAACACCTAAGCTAATGATGTTTGATTTTTGGCTAAGTCCACAGCTGATGACGTCAACAAGTCAACAAGTCAACATAATTCAAATAAGTGGCGAGATGGCTACAGTACACGACAATTGTTACCACAGACCTTATGTACGACAGTTGGCGTTAAAGCAAGATTGCTGCAGGGCATTAATGATGTGGGGCCACTGCTAAAGAGCCGTTGGGTCAAGAATCAACAAAATAAAGAGGCGTACAAAAAAAGGGGAGAGACTTGGGACAACAGTAAAAGAAAGAAAGTGAGTTCTTCTTCTCCGCCATTATTGTAGAGCTGAAGAATAGGAAGCTCGAGTCTGGAAGATAGAGAGCAAGTTGGCTGTTGATCAACATCTTCAACAGCAAAGATAGTTGGTGTGATTCTTACCTGTACCAACAAGCTGCTCATAAGGATTCTCTAAGCAAAAGGTAGCAGCTTGGGGCCAACCCTTGCTGCAGGTGTTTCATAGTCTTAGCCATCAAATCTAAAGAACATTCATTTTGGGAGCTATAGATCACCCTAAGCTCAATGATAAAAGAAAATAACAAAGAATTTTAAAGAAATAAAAAGATAGTCTCAAAGAGACAAATAACCTATTCACCCCCCCCCCCTCTAGGCGATTTAGCTATCCTTGAAATAAAGACTTTCAGAACTCCATAGTTAAGCGTGCTCAGTGTACAACCCTGTGTTCGCCGAGTGTGTCCGCCAAGCCGAGCGGACTAAGGCGCCTGACCCGCACCAGAACAATATGCAGGTATACAGTAGGTGGCCAGCTCGCTCATGCCCAAGTCAGGCGAGCGAGCCGCGCGAGTTAGCCCCTTCCCCCTAGCTCGCTCGTCAATCGTCGAGCAGAGTTTGAAGTTGAGCTTGGCGAGCCCAGACCGGCAAGCCCCCCTCAGAGGCTCCCATGGTTATAGTTCCAAGACTGGCCGCCAGCACGCTCTCCTACAGGTGACCTGGCCGCCAGCCCGCCTCGGCATGGTCATTGGCGGGTCGCGGTGGCCTGACTCGCGTTCGCGTAAGAGGAAAAGGCGAGCTGCAGTAGCCAGATCGCACCCGCCCCATGCGAGAAGAGAGTAGTGGAGAGCTGATCTCCATATCCCGGGGACAGGCCCAGTGGGGCCAGAGGTGAAATTACCTGGATGCCCTTCCCATGGGTGCGAATAGCCTGTAAGAACAGTGGAGTTACGCTGTTGGCAGACCAAGTTGGGCTACACATAGCTGTTCAAAATAGCGGAGGTTGGATATTTGCAGGCCGTTTTCAGAATTCTATAAATAATACCCAAGGGGTACCTCAGAAAGCATGCTTCTTGTGCCCCATTGTTCCATCTCTCAAGCGCTTTCTGAGTATAGCTTAGCTCGGCCTTTGGTTTCGGAGGGAAAGCGCTCTAAGATCTTCCGGGCGTGTGGTGGGTCCTCCCCACCGATCCCTTGGGTCATTTTTTCTTTGCTTCCGTTATTATTTTTCTTGCAGGAGAGAAGTCGGTGCGCGATCACCCCTTCCCCAAGGGTGAACTCCATAATAGGCCAAATTTTCGGTTTCAACATTTTGGTGCGGTGAGCGTGGAAAGTGGTTAGCATAGAAAACCTTCAGCGAGCTTGATGACAGGACGACACGGATATGACAGGTCAGACTCGCCGCCCCCCCCCCCCCCCACCACCTCTGGCCATGGTGGGGATGTTCAAAGATTTCAGGAACGAGGTGCTGAGCCTCGTCAAGTTCGCACGCGGCGCGCGGGCCGAGTGCTCGACTCTAGCTGCCCTGATCGCTGCCGCCCCATCTCTGGGTGAGGACGTCCACGGCAGGTGAGCTGGGAAGGAGGTGGCCGAGGAAGGCCGAGGGTGCGAGCTCCCCGGGCGCGTGCTCTTCCCCGACTTGACAGGCGGAGGCTGGATCGACAAGCTTGGCCCACGAGATGCGCCAGCTTGCCCAGTAGGGGGAGGCAGCCCCTTTAGCGAGTTGGTCTCCTCTGCTCTAGTTTCAGAGGGGTTTAGGGAACCAGAGATGTCCTACTACACCGGGAAGGGAGACCCGGTCCAACACGTCCAGTGGTTTGAGTACGTGGTCTCGATCCGGCAGATGTCGGAAGACTTTAAGTGCCGACTCTTCGCTATCACCATCAAGGAGAAGGCAAGGGAGTGGTTTCACCAGTTGCCGACCAGCTCCATCTATTGCTTCGAGGACCTACGCCGGGGGTTCATGCTGAGGTTCACCACCTCGAAGAGGAGGAAGAAGGAGTCAGAGTCCTTGTTCCACATCAAGCAGGGAGTGAACGAGACCTTGGGAAGTTATGTTGACCGGTTCCAGGAGAAGGTCACCCAGGTCCAGGAGATGCCAGACCATATTCTGATGATGGCCTTTACCCTGGGGCTACAACAGGGATTCTTTAAGATGGAGTTGAAGAGAGCCCCCCCCCCCCCTCTCCTACGAGGAACCGATGGAGAGAGCGGCTAGAGAAGTTGACGGGGAGGCGTCAAATCCAGAATTTTCCCAGAAGCTGGCCAGGTGGGCCACAGATGAGGAGAAGTAGCCGAGAGGCGGAAGAGGGTAGGAGGAGAGAAGAGGCGAGCCCCGGCAGACGGAGTAGAGGAAGCTCCAGGGGCAGCAGTAGCCCAGGTGGGGGCGTCCGGAGCCAGACCGTCGGTTGGGCTGGAGGCCCGAGTGGCAAGAGCAGGGGCCACGGAGAGGGTACCAAGGAAGGGACCGCAATCACGGGGGCCAGGATCAATTCCACCCCCCGGGTTGGAGGCAGGTGCAGAGGCCTCCACTCCCCGATCAATAACAAACTATGGCCATAGCCATATGGGAGAGGAAGAGAGTAGCAAGGAGGAGGAGGAGAGAAGTTAGGGTGGAGTTGCCCTACTGCGACTTCCATCAAGAGGAAGGGCACGCCACAACCACGTGCCCAGAGTTCCTCGATATGAGGGGAAACAGGGAGTAGCAACAGCAGCAGGGGCGCCAGGAGGTGAGGATCGAGGAGGTCCTGCCTCGGGCAGAGGAGGATCGATGCGAGGACCGAGTGGACTTCGGGACCCGAGGGGGATCGGGGTGATCCATGGGGGGGGGGGGTGGGGGTTGAGGCTTCCCAGTGGGCAAGCCTCCACACAATGTATCGCCAGAGCGTTGGCTCCACATCTCAAACCCCACCCCCAGAAGAGAGGATTACCTTCTCGAGGAGTGATATATCGGATCATGAGGATCCATTTTGCGATGCGCTTGTCATCCAGACGGCCATCAAAAATTTCACAGTCTCCCGGATCCTCATTGACAATAGTATCTCCGTCAACGTCGTCTTTAAGAAGGCGTTTGACGCGATGAAGGTGGAGGCGAAGAGGGTGTTGGCCTCGGATGGGCCCTTATTTGGATTTTCGGGGGAGAGGAAGGAGGTGGAAGGAGGAGTGGGGCTCCATGTCACCCTGGGGGGGGGGGGGGGGGGCAGTCCCGGAACTGCAGGTTTGTTATCGTGGAGACCCCAGCAGCTACAGTGCCATCTTCGGGAGGCGCCTCATCAGTGCCTTCCGCTGCGTCCCCTCGTCGTTCCATCAGTGCTTGAAGTTCAATGCCGAGGGGATCCAGGTCTGGGTCAGGGGGCACCCCAAAGTGGCACGGGAGTGCTACATCACCGCCATGAACTCCATCTCTTGGCAGGAGGGAGCCGAGGAGATGGAGCGAAGGATGGAGGAGGCGGAGTAGGAAGCTGGCAGGGAAGAGATAGAGGTGGAGAACTGCACCTAGGTTGAGGTGCCAGGAGGAGATCGGGAGGAGTCGGCCGAGGCGATGGCCCTGGAGGAAGAGATGGAGGCAGAGGCCCCCGCCCCATAGGAGAGGGATGTCGGAGAATGGGAGCTGCAGTCCAGGCTGGAATCTGTGGAAGAGGTGGTGGAGCTGGCGGTCCTCACCCGTGGAGCAGGGTGGAGAAGGTCCGCATCAGCGGAGGGCTGACCTTGGAGGTTCAAGGTAGGATGTGGGCATGCATCCAAAAGAACGTGGACATCTTCGCATGGAGCGCCGAGGAGATGTCGGGAGTTGACGCGGATGTGGCTTACCACCGCCTCAACTTGGACCCGGGAGCACGCCCCGTCCAGCAAAAGAAGATGTCCACCGCGGACAACCTGGCCGAGCCCATCAGAGAAGAGGTGGCAAATCTTCTCAATGCCGGCTTCGTATTCAAAATCCAATACCCCGGCTGGGTCTCCAATGTAATCATGGTTAAAAAGTAGATGGTTGGTGGCGTATGTGTGTCGATTTTTCCTTGCTTAATAAATCTTGTCCTAAGGACTGTTATCCCTTGTCTCGGATCGACGTGCTGGTTGATTCAGGTGTCAGTTTTTCTGTAATGAGTATTTTAGATGCGTTTTCAGGTTATCACCAAATCAGGATGCACCCCCGGACATCAATGACGTCTCGTTCATCACGGGAGATGGGTGCTACTGCTATAAAATGATGCCCTTTGGGTTGAAGAACGCAGGGGCGACCTATCAAAAGATGATGGACAGGGTCTTCCGGGAACAGAAGGGGAGGAACCTGGAGGTGTACATGGACGATCTCCTGATCACGAGTCAGGATGTGGACTCTCACCTCCAGGACCTAGAAGAGACCTTCGCCACCTTGCGCAAATATAAGATGCGGCTGAACCCCCTGAAGTGTGTCTTCGGGGCCAGCAAGGGAAAGTTGTTGAGGCACCTCCTCACCCCCGCGGGGGTCGAGCCGAATCCTGATAAGCTTGAGGCTATCATGGAGCTAGGATCACCGCAGAATACTAAGGAGGTGCAATGACTGACAGGGAAGCTGGCAGGGTTAAGCAGGTTCCTCTCCCGGGCTAGGGAGAAGTGCTCGCCCTTCTTCAAAACAATAAGGGGGGGCAAAATATTCGAGTGGACCAAGGAATGCGAGGAGGCATTCCAAGCTCCGTTGCTCCAAGGGCCAAAGGAGGGGGAGGACCTGTTTTTGTATCTCGGGGTCGGGGCGGAGGCCTTGAGCTCCGTCCTAGTCCGTGAAGAGGGGAAGAAGCAGCTTCCCATATATTACGTGAGTCGGGTCCTGAGGAAGGCCGAGCTCCGATATCCAATTTTAGAGAAGCTGGCCTTCTCCCTGATCATCTCGGCCCGAATGTTGCGGCCCTATTTCCAGGCACACTTCATCCGAGTGGTGACTGACCATCCCCACTGTAACATCTTTGAGGGGGTGGAGCATTCAGACAGGTTGTCCAAGTGGTCGGTGGAGTTGAGCGAGTTCCACATCTCCTTCGTCCCCCGCCTCTCGATCAAGGCTCAAGCGATGGCCGACCTTTTAGCCGATTATGTGATTAAGGTGGCCGAGGAAGAGCTCACTCGTCCGACTCCATGGAAGGTGAAGGTAGATGGTGCCTCGGGGAGGCATTCCCTAGCGGTGGGGGTGATCTTGGAGAGCCCCCAGGGAACTAGAATTGAGCAAACTGTGGTGGTGCAGTTCCCCATCACGAATAATTAGGCTGAGTATGAGGTCGTGATAGCAGGGATGCGCCTGGCCAGGGAGCTGGGGGTGTTGGACGTGGAGGTCCTTATCGACTCCATGGTGGTGGATTCCCAGATCAATGGGGAGTTTGAGGCAAGAGAGCCTACCCAATGATTATACTTAGCCAAAGTGAAGGCAGTCATCGGCACATTCCAAACTTTTTCCATCCGACACGTGCCCTGGGAGGAAAACGAGTAAGTCGATCAGTTGGCAAAACATGGCCCCCGGGTGGGGGCACCATCACCGACATATTCCGACCATTGAAGAGGGAGAGCTCATAGAGATAAACCAGCGCCCCTCGTGGATGGACTCGGTCATAACTTTCCTCTCCACGGGAGAGTATCCGGAGGGGGTGGACAGGAAGAAGCTCGGGTACAAATCGGCGTACTACCTCCTCCGAGACGGGCAGATGTATAGAAAGACTCTTTCGGGGATGTTGGCCCGTTGCGTGACTGAGGGGGAAATACAAAGAATCTTGGAAGAAGTCCACTCCGGGGAGTGTGGGAGTCACTTTGGGAGTCGGACCCTGGAAGGAAGGATCATAAGGCAAGGGTACTTCTGGCCAACCCTGGGCCGCGATGCTGCAGAGTTCACAAGAAGATGTCACAAGTGTCAGCTATTTGCCCCCCTCCAGCTACAGTCGGCTCAGCGACTCAAGAGTATCACAGCCCCTAGCCCTTTGCCATTTTGGGCATGGTTTG
Source organism: Platanthera guangdongensis (assembly GCA_039583875.1). Taxonomy (NCBI): domain Eukaryota; kingdom Viridiplantae; phylum Streptophyta; class Magnoliopsida; order Asparagales; family Orchidaceae; genus Platanthera; species Platanthera guangdongensis. Next base: position 171,793,134 of record CM077148.1, read on the forward strand.
GTTGGACAATTCCCCCATGCCAGTGGGCATAGGAGGTTCCTGCTGGTGATGATTGATTATTTCTCCAAGTGGATGGAGGTGAAAGCACTAGCCAAGGTGACCTCCCAGGTCATCAGAAACTTTGTTTGGGGGGAGACCATCTACCGTCATGGGCTGCCCAGGTCATTGTCACGGACAACGGGCCTCAGTTTGCCAGTGCGGAGTTCACTAGTTTTTGTGAGCAACTCGGGATTGACCTCAGGTTTGCCTCGGTCCACCACCCTGGGAGCAACGGGCAGGTGGAGGCCTCCAATAAGATTATTGTAAACCTACTAAAGAAGAAAGTAGAAAATCTAAAAGGAAGCTGGGTGGAGTAGCTTCCCTCGGTTCTATGGGCCCTGAGGACCACCCCCAACACAGTAATAGGGGAGACTCCTTTCAAGCTCTCCTATGGGTGTGAGGCGGTGCTCCCCGTGGAATTCGAAGTTCAAACACCTTGAGTCGCCGCAGCCGGGGAAGGTAGGGAAGAATGGCAGGCCGAGAACGAGGAGGAGCTGCGGCTCTCCCTAGATATGGTGGAAGAGCTGCATGACCTCTCCACCATCCGACAAGAAGAGGTGAAGAGGAGGATGGAAAAGTACTTTGACAAGCACGTCAGAGTCAAATAGTTTGTCGAGGGGGACTTGGTGTTGAAGAAGGTGGATGCAGCGGGAAGGTCGACAACTATGGGGAAGCTCAACCACAGTTGGGAAGGTCCGTTCATTGTAAATGAAGCATTGAGATCAGGAGGGTATCGACTCCAAAATGTGGAGGGCGAGACCCTAAGTCTCACCTAGAGCGGTGACGACTTGAAGCGTTTTTATCCTTGAGGCATGTATGTGGTGTTTTGTTCTTAATAAAATCTCTTGATGTATCAACTCTGCTGCAGCAATTCGTACAATATGATGTATTCATTTGATAGACCCTGAGCAGATCCAGCTGCTAGGCTCTCACCTAGCTGGTAGGGCTGGATGTCACTCGATGTCAATCTTAGACCCCGAGCAGATCCCGCTGCCAGGCTCTTACTTAGCTGGCAGGGTTCGATGTCACTCGGTGTCAACCTTAGACCTCGAGCAGATCCCACTGCCAAACTATCACTTAGCTGGCAGGGCTGGATGTCACTCTGTGTCAACCGTGGACCCCGAGCAGATCCCGCTGCCAGGCTCTCACTTAACTAGCAAGGTTGGATGTCACTCGGTTTCAACCTTAGACTCCGAGCAGATCCCGCTGTCAGGCTCTCACTTAGCTGGTAGGGCTGGATGTCACTCGGTGTCAACCCCAGACCCCGAGCAGATCCCACTGCCAGGCTCTCACTTAGCTAGCAGGGCTGGATGTCACTCGGTGTCAACCTTAGACCCCGAGCAGATCTCGCTGCCAGGCTCCCACTTAGCTGGCAGGGCTGGATGTCACTCGGTGTCAACCTTAGACCCAGAGCAGATTCCGCTTCCATGCTCTCACTTAGCTGGCAGGACTAGATGTTACTTGGTGTCAACCTTAGACCCCAAGCAGATCCCACTGTCAGGCTCTCACTTAGCTATCAGGGATGGTCGGTGTCAACCCCAGGCCCCGAGCAGATCCCGATCGCAGGCTCTCACCTAGCTGATATGGCTGGAAGTCACTCGATGGTGTCAACCCCAAACCCCGAGCAGATCCCGCTGCCAGGCTCTCACCTAGCTGACAGGGCTGGAAGTCACTCGATGGTGTCAACCCCGGACCCCGAGCAGATACCACTGTCAGGCTCTCACATAGCTGGCAGGGCTAGATGTCACTCGGTGTCAACCTTAGACCCCGAGCAGATCCCGCTTCCATGCTCTCACTTAGCTGGCAGGGCTGGATGTCACTCGGTGTCAGCCCCAGACCCCGAGCAGATCCCGCTGTCAGGCTCTCATCTAGCTGACAGGGCTGGAAGTCACTCGATGGTGTCAACCCCAAACCCCGAGCAGATCCCATTTCCAAGCTATCACTTAGTTGGCAGGACTGGATGTCACTCGGTGTCAACCTCAGACCCCGAGCAGATCCCGCTGCTAGGATCTCACTTAGCTGGCAGGGGTGGATGTCACTCGATGGTGTCAAGCTTTCACCTAGCTGACAGTGCTGGATGTCACTCGGTGGGAAAGACCTCGGCTCCGCACCAACAGACAGGGTGGATCTTGATGAACAAAGTGATGTTAGAGGTCGGGGAACCAGACATTCGAGCGGTTGGGGAAGAAGTCGCAAAGTTGACAAGAGGGGCCTAACGTAATTGCCCAGCACCCAGGATAACGGCCAAGGGGGCAAGAACCAAGGTCGCATCGCAAGAGGATCGGCTCGCAAGAAACCCGGCGGCTGGAGAATGAGTCGAGTCGGCTCTCCTCTCCTAGTGAGTGGGCAAGCGGTACGGCGGACCCGGGCTGTAGAGGCGGGTTGCCATTCACGGGTCGGCTAACTAAGTCCCCTATGGTTCCTAAACTCAGTGGGCGTGCGTTCTCGTCGACATAACACGGAACGAGCGTCTGCGAGCGGTAGTATCAGGGCTGGCCATGAATACGAAAAGGAAAAGAACCTACATTGCACAAACAATCACAAGCAACAGTAACAAACATACACAAGGCAAGCAGAGAATTGTTCAATGGGAAAGTAAGATTACAAAGTCAGGGTACGGCCCGCGCTTACATTTCAACAAATAAAAATGTATGAAAATATATACATGATGGGCGAGGTGCGGGAATGGGGGCGACGCGAGCTCCCAGGCGATAAACCCTAGAAGCGTTGATAAGACTTGTCCCCTGCATTCGGCACCGGAAGGAATAGTGTCGGTACCACGTCGCTTGCCGGGAGACCCGCGCTCTCGCTCATGATGAGGTCGGCTCACCGCAGCGTCTGGATCGTGTACTTCACGGCACTGACGGCGTTCTTCTGCATCAACACCTCCAGCTCGTAGTCAGAGTAGTGTCTGAGCCGGCAGCTGCTACTGGCTGGCGGCGGGGCGGCCGTGGCGGCCTCCAGCTCGCGCACTCGTGCCTCTAGCACCTGGTTCTTTTGGCCGAGGGTGTCAATCTCGGATCCCAGACGGCCGGTCGTTGCCACGTCCTGCAAAGAGGAAGACAGCTAAAAGTAAGCTTGAGAAGGGAACAGTGGTTAGAAGCTGACGCGAGCTGAGGGACATACCGCCCCTCCCAAGTACTGGGCGAGAGTAGCCTCGGCTCTGTCAGCCCGCTTCCTCTGAAAGTTCGCCTCCTTCTGAGCGATCTTGCGGGCCTCCTCCTTCTCTTCTTCCATCTTCTTGAGCGAGGTGGTTTTCCTCTCCAGCTGAGTGCAGCGTCGGCCGACCATGTGGGCCAGCTCCAGGCCGCGGAGCTGGGCCCGCGCGCTTTCATGCACCAGGACCCGCATCGCCTCCTCGTCATAGATGGCGGCGTCCTCCCGCGAGTAGAGGCCGAACGAGAAGTTATATGGCTCCCCGTTGATGGTCTCCTGCTCCAACCAGCTCGGCAGCTAGGTGGAAGTCACCGCCCGATTTGACTCTTTGTCCCATGACAGGAGCGGGACGCCGAGCTCGTCCAGGCACTTCTCGCCGAAACCGAAGTTGTGGTGCCCTCTCAGCACCGGCTTTGCGGTGGCCCGTGCCTCTTCCTGCGGCCTAGAGGTGTCATCCGCCTCGCTGGGGGCGTCTTTGGTCGAAGCTTTCACGAGGACGGGATCCCCGGCCAGTTCGACCGTCGGGGCCTTGCCTTTCCTTTGGCCATTGGCGGACGGCTCACCCGTGGTCTTCGCCTTCTTTGGCGGGGGGGGGGGGGGGAGTGGAGGCTGTTCGCGGCTCGACTACTTCTTGGGGACAGACGTCGGGATCTCGCATTGTGCGGCGTCTGTGTCTTGAGCGCGGGCGAGCCCGCTGAGAGCGATCTGGGCACTCTCATAGGGGGTGCAAAGGAATGTCCCGCTCGCCTGCGAGAAGAGAAAGTTAAAGCGGGAAGAAGCAGTAAAGTAAAAAAGGAAAAGCATGAGTAGCTTACCTCCCCCGGGCGGGACGGCGGCGAGGTTGTCCAGGTTCTGTCGTAGGTATGCGACCTCGAAGTTCTTCCCAGTGAAGAACCCGCACAGATCCGCTTCATGTCCCCAAGGCTATGGGGCGGTAGCTCGCTGAGCTGAGCTGAACCGGCGAGAAGGGGACGTTGCCGAAGTCACCCTTGATGAACATAAACTTCTTGAGCTAGTTGTGGCTCTTGTTGATAGTCTCCCGCACCTTGAGGTGAGTGCTGGAGAAGTAGGCGGTACCGTCCTTGTTCGCACGAAAAGAGAACAACTTGCAGAAGACCGCAAGGCTGAACTCGACCCGCTCCTCCTGCAAGAAGCAGGCGAACCCAACCATGACCCCCATGGAGTTCGGGGTCATCTGGCCTAGGACGACCCCGAAATACTTCAGAATTTGGCAAACCTCCCACCATAGAGGGAGTCGGAGGCCTGCCTCGAAGTGCGCCACCAGAATGGCGAGTCCCCCCCCGGAGAGGTCATTTATATTCTCCCCCTCCCCGGGTCGCCTCGCCGAGAAGCCAGGCGGGACGTGATCGCTGAGGGCATCGAGGTATTCGCTCTCAAAAATGACGGCAAGGGGAAAGTCATGCTCAGAAAAGGTCCAAGCACACTTACCCCGCCCATCCGCTGCCGCCGCTGCCGCCGCCTATCTCGTCGAAGGTTCGCTAAGCGGGTGAGGAAGTCTCCGCAGGAAGTAGGCGAGCCGGGGGGTCGCAAGGAGCAGGGAAGGAGGAGCTTAAATGTGATGGATAAGCAATGGCCGGCAGGGCCTATTTATAGAAAGAAAAGAGGCGGGAAAATCTTCCGCCAGCGGGAAAAGTACGGATAGCAAAAATCAGGTCTGATGGTTCACCTTCCCGGCTCGCAAACGCGCCGCCAAGACCGTCCGGCAGCGGATCATGCCCACCCGCGTCCGCACAAAAGGCGGGCGAGTTGCGGCTCGCACCCGCCCAGAACCCTGGGCGAGCCAGGGAGACTCGCTACCAATGAGCTCCCAGCCCGCTTCCGCGCAGACCAGGTTGACGGGTTGGGCAAGTGTAACACCTCCCCTGTAATGACCGTATAATATAGGTCCGGCCGGGTCCCCACAACATACAAACGCCACAGCTTTAGTATTATAAGATGATATAACTACCCGTTCTCAAAACTCATAACCACAGCATAGCGGAAAAAGAGCAAACAGACTAAAAGTTATCCACAACATATAAGAGTATCGAAGCGGCCTTAAGGCCTTACAATAAAAGTGAGTCCAACGCTCAAATAATAACACCAGTCATAAATGTGCATAAGCACTCCTAGACTACCTCGGCATGCCAGCCGAAAAACAAGAGCATCAAACATACAATGTCATAAAAGTAGAGCAACAACAAAACGGTAACATTTCATGAGGCTTAGGCCCTTTTGGCCGGCGAGCTAGCTCCTGCTTGCGATCCTTGCCCTGTAAAAATTTGATTGTAACGTGGGTCGGCAAAAGCTGACCTCGAACTGTGTAACAAACACATCTCCTCCCAACCGCCCCTAACGGACCCTGGGGAACCCCTCCAACCTACAAGTCAGCACTTCGTATACAACATATATATATAAACAAGTAATGCACTAAGAACAGGCTTGGATTTCTCAAACAACATACACGTTCTCTATTGTTGAGAATATAATGAAAGGGCCTACTTATGCAGCATGTATACAAAAACCCGGGCTTCACCCAAGGCACCCTATCGCGTATGCATCTAGCACATCATCACATCATATGGGTACTCATCATTTCCCCATTGGCATAAAGCCGCAAACAAAGGGGGTTACCAACATTCCCCCCAACGGCATACAAGCCGCCACACTGAACTCTTGTCAAGGCCCCACCCGCTCAAGGTCTTAGACCCGGGCTTGCCTGCAAGCTCTAACTTCTCATGTCAGGATTCCAACAAACACACTGACCGATTCTAAGAAGCCTTGCTGGACCCCACCCGCTCAAGGCCTCATTTCCCGGGCTTGCCCTATGCTTGGCATTCTCATCAGTCTCACATAAGGGGACTATTCTCGCCGGGACACTCTCCACACATGACGTGCACGTCACGGGATAGCTATCCGACCACGGAGACACAACCATGCCTTGGCACATCACAATCCAAGACAAATCCACCAAAGTCCCTCATTCGTACTGCAGCGTTCACGCGCACCAAGGAAACCATCTACCACCAATGCGGAGCTAACCTCGTCCACCAAGGAAACCATCTACCATTATTGAGGAGCTAACCTTGTCCGGTTTCGACTACACATACTCACTCGAGAAAAGGGGGAAAACATCACAAACATCACAAACGGTTTGGGCCGCCATGTTAAAGCTCTAATGCAAAAACATGCCAGGACGGACTCAATCGACCCGGAGGTTCCTCTTGAACCTTGGCGGCCCAAACCCCTCTCTTTTGAGAGTTTGGTGCCCAAAAACTAGAAAGTAAAAGATGCTAAACATGCATCCTAAAACCAAGAGGAGAAGTGTCGTTACCTTCCAACCCCTCTTCCTAGCCATGGAAACTTATCTGGATGAAAACCTTCGCAACGATCTTGCCTCCACGGATCTGGACTCGGCTCGCTATTTAGAGCACCGGAGCTTCTCCGACAGCCGGATCTCTCCTAGAACTCCTTCCTTGCTCTCCCTTCTCTCTAGATCTTAGAAAGACATTGCTTGAAGAAGAATGAGGGTTTCTAAACCCTATTCCCGGACTTAACTCAGCAAGGGCAACCCTAGACCATCAGATCCCAAAAGAAGTGAAAGAACAGCCACGATCTGAACTGAAAATCAAAACACCTGGGCCTAACACGGCTTGTGACACGCCCATGTCAAAGACCGTGTTCCCCAATCGATGCTGAAACCATCGCACCCAAACCAGGACACGGTTCCAGGACACGTCCGTGTCACATTTGACATGGCCATGTCCAACCCGAACACGCCTGGGCTCCAGGCCGTGTCCAACCCCTCACAAGTAACGGCTCACAACCCGAGAAGGACACGGCCTGGGACACGCCCGTGTCTCAGGCCGTGTTCGAAGTCTCGACGATCTTCAACTGCCTCTTCGCTGAACTTGCAAAAATTCGTCGAACACGCTCGACACGGCCTTGGACACGCCCATGTCCCGAACCATGGGCACCGCCTCGACACTTCGTCGAGCAAAAAATATCGACACCACAGGCGCTCGACGAACCCGGTAATACACGGTCATGTACATGCCCGTGTCCTAGGCCGTGTTCCCTGCCTATTTCGAAACCTCCTCTGTGTCGACACCATTATGTCGACACCACTGTGTCGACACCTCCTCTGTGTCGACACTACTGTGTCGACACCTTTATGTCGACACTTGAGAGAACACGTCTGCGACTCGGGCGTGTACCTTTAACACGGGCGTGTCGGAGGGCGTGTCCCCCACTAGTCGATGAAATGAGCGAAAAATCGTCGACTTCCCGGGCTCTCGACGAACCTGGTACGACACGGTCATGGACACGCCAGTGTCCTATGCCGTGTGACCCTCACCAAGGCTCAAACTTGGCTCTCGACGCTGCTCTTCCTTCTTTCGAATTTTGGGGCGTTATAACTCTCCCCCCCCCCCCCCTTAAAAGAATTTCGTCCTGAAATTACCAAAAAGCAAAAAAAATGGTACACAAAACTTAAATGATACATGAACAGAAAAACTCTGGATATTCCTCCAGCGTGGTTTATTCTCGCTCCCAAGAGAGCTCCTTACGGCCGCAGTTGTCCCATCAGACTTTTACGAGTTTGACCTCTTTGTTCTGCAACTGCCGAATTTCTGAATACTCTATAGCAATTGGACGGACTCGCATCCTCAAGTCTTCCTCTATCGGCACCGATGCTGATTCGATCACCACACTAGCCTCTACTAAGGCTTTCCTTAAGACGGAGACATGGAAGACGTCATGCAATCCACTCAACTCTGCGGACAATGCCAACCGGTACGTTGCTTCTCCCACCCGTTCAACAACTTCAAAAGGTCCCAAAAACCTTGGACACAATTTCTTGAGTCGGCGAATCCGTGAAACGCCTTTGAACGGCTTGATCTTCAAATAGACTCAATCGCCTACAGCGAACTCCAACTTCATGTGGCGCGCATTAAAACATTTTGCTTGCTGATCTTGAGCCACCTTAATGCGCTCTTGAATGGTCCGTACCAACTCACAAGCATCCACCACCACTTCTTTTCCCAATAGTTTGGTGTCTCCCGCCTCTGTCCTTGACATCGGTGTTCGACAATGCCTCCCATACAGAGCTTCGTATGGCGTCATCTTTATACTTGCTTGGTAACTATTGTTATATGCGAACTCCACCATGAAGAGGTGATCCTCCCATTTCTTGCCGAAGTCAAGAACACAAATTCTCAGCATATCCTCCATAGTACGGTTTGTCCTTTCAGTTTGCCCGTCAGTTTGAAGATGGAAAGCCGTACTGAACTTTAGCTTTGTGCCCAGACTCTTCTGAACCAACCTCCAGTCCTTGGACGTGAAACGTCCGTCACGATCGCTGACTATACTTTTAGGAATCCCATGTAGTCGCACAATGTTGCGAACATACAACTCCACCAGCTTCTCCATGATGTCCTCCTTCCGGTTTGGGATGAAGTGAGCCACTTTGGTTAAGCGATCCACAATCACCCAAATCGTGTCGTTACCCTGCTGTAATATAGGTAACCCATGCACAAAATCCATGTAGATGTCATCAAATTTCCACTCGGGGATTGGAAGAGGCTTCAGGAACCCACCTGGCTTCTGACACTCGGACTTCACCAAGGCACAAGTTTGATATCGATTCACGTACAAAGCTACGTCCCGCTTCAGTCCAGGACACAAAAAGGATCTATTCATGTCCAAGTACATCTTTGTACTGCCCGGATGAATGGAGTACTTTGTGAAGTGAGCCTCAAACATCAACTCCTCATGGATCTTGCCGAACTGCGGTACACAAATCCTTCCGTCCTTCCTCAGAATCCCGTCAATCATCTCTCAGATGCTGCTCTCACCTTTTTGAGCGTCCACCACGAATAGCTGAAACTCCACATCCAAAAGGGTCGCTTCCCGTATACGATCGGACAAGTCATTCTGCATTTCAATCCAATTTAACTGAGCCACGCTAGACTCACCTCTTGTTACACACTCCATGTCAAGGGACTCCCAGTCCCACACCAACCGCTCATCATGAGCTTCTAACCAATTCTCTTGCCCAGAGTATTTTCTACTCAATGCATCATCCACCACATTGGCCTTGCCTGGCGTATAATGAATCGCCACCTCATAGTCTCCAAGGAACTCGACCCACCTACGCTGCCGCATATTCAAGTCCTTCTGATCTAAGAGATACTTCAGGCTTTTATGATCCGTGAAGATCTCTACCTTCACACCATAGACATAGTGTCGCCATATTTTCAACACGAAAATTACCGCCGCCAACTCCAAGTCATGGACGAGGTAATTCCTCTCATGAGACTTCAGCTGCCTAGACCCAAAAGCTATAACCCTGCCATGTTGTACTGAAACGCAACCCAAACCGCATCCCGATGCGTCACTGAAGATCTGAACTCCTTCGGTCCCTTTCGGTAGACTTAGGATTGGATCCATCATCAGTCTTTCCTTCAGCGTCTCGAATGCCTGACTGCACTCTTGAGTCCAGACAAACTTCTGGTCTTTACGAGTGAGTGAGGTGAGGGGTAGGGCTATCCGCGAAAAGTTTTCCACAAATCTCCTATAGTACCAGGCTAGTCCAAGAAAACTTCGGACTTCCGCCACGGTTCTCAAAATCGGCCAATCTCTGATGGCTTCCACCTTTCTTGGATCTACCGCCACCCCATCCCTACTAATCACGTGGCCCAAAAATGCTACCTTATCTAACCAGAACTCGCACTTCGAGAACTTTGCATACAACTGGTTCTCCCTCAACACTTACAAGACCATTCTCAAGTGAGTCTCATGCTCCACTTCCGATTTGGAATACACCAATATGTCGTCAATAAAGACAACTACAAAAGAGTCCAAGTATTTTCGAAATACTCGATTCATCAAATCCATGAATACAGATGGTTCGTTCGTCAGCCCGAATGGCATCACCGAGAACTCGAAGTGTCCATACCTCGTACCAAACGTTGTCTTGGGCATGTCCTCATCCCGAATCCGCAATTGATAGTATCCTGACTTCAAGTCCAACTTTGAATACACTACCGACCCAACCAACTGGTCGAATAGGTCATCTATCCGAGGAATCAGATATTTATTCTTGACGATCAATTTATTCAGCTCTCGGTAGTCTATGCACAGTCGCATACTACCGTCTTTCTTCTTTACAAATAACATCGGCATGCTCCACGGTGAAGAACTGGGTCTGATATACCCTTGCTCCAACAGTTCCTGCAACTGTACCTTGAGTTCAGCCAACTCCTTTGGTGTCATCCTAAACAGAGGACGCGACACCGGCCTAGCCTCTGGTACTAACTCAATCGAGAAATCGATCTCCCATCGAGGAGGTGCTCCAGGAAGTTCATCCGGGAATACATCCTCGAACTCTGCCACCACTGGCACTTCCCCAAGTGATAACCTGGAAAGGTGAACCTCCAATGACGCTACAAGCGCTACTCCACCCTGGCTAACTGCTCGCGCTAACTGCAAGACCGAAATCAGAGAACATGCCACTCCATTAAGGCCCTCAAATTTGACCTCCGTCTACCCTTCGCTTCTTAGGGTCACCACCTTAGATAAGCAATCAATACTGGAATGCTGCTCCGCTAGCCAGGCCATTCCCAAAATCACATCAAACTCGACTAATGGTAGGAACGCTGCTATCAATACGAAGTCAACTCCGCTTAGTTCCCAACAAATATGTCATTTCTTCCCGGTGGTCATGAATGACCCATTGGGCATGCACACCTTCATTTCCGCATCCACCGAAAATGATTCAGCCCCGATCCTCTGGATGAAGCTTTCCGCAAGAAAGGAGTGTGACGCTCCCGTATCAAACAATACCCTAGCAGGGTATCCGGAATCTAACACAAAGCCTAAAACATAGACATCAATCATAACGGTCTAAAAGCATGAAGCACAAGGTTAAAATTAAACTTCCTCATACCTGTCACCACATCGGGTTGGCGGATCGCTTCCTACTGTCCAAGGTTGTAGGCCCTTGGTTGCACTGGTTGGAACTGAGAAGCGCTAGACTCCGCCATCTTCCCTTTCTCTGCGGCACTAGGGTCGGAGCGCACAGTTTGCTTCTGCCTTGCCTCCTGCACAGCACCTCCTTGGTTACAAAAACGAGCAATGTGCCCCACCTTACCATAGTTGAAGCACGTCGGTGGCCCCTTAAAGTGAGACCCTCCGGTCGTCCACTTACTTTTCTCACCGGACTTGTACGGGTGAGGCTTCCTCCTCCATCTATTCCCTTCTGAATTTCCTTGGGATTGAGAAGGCTTCCCTTCTCCTTGCGTGGGCGCAAAACCTTTACGACGTTGGCTCCGCTCCAGATCACTCTCCAACGACCTGGCCGCCTCAACCAACTCATTGAAACTTGCTCTCTTCATGGCGATGAGGGGTTGCCTTAGATTCTCCCTCAGCCCCTGATAGAAGAGGTTATCCCTCTCTTCATCGTCCGCCATGGTCGTCCCCGCGTAATGACCCAAATGAGTGAACTCCTGAACATACTCATCCACCGTCTTATCTCGCTACATGAAGTGCAGAAATTGACTCTGAAGGGCCAACCTTGTCGAAACAGGTATGTATTTCTTTAGGAAGGCATCCCCAAATTCTTTCATGGATGGGGTGCATCCAGGAAACTTGCGGCCGCTATGGCTCACCCACCACAACTTTGCATCTCCATCCAACATGAAGGTCGCAAACTTAGATTTCTTCTCTTCCGGCGTCTCTGTCGCCCTCAAAAGCTCTTGAATCTATGCCCACCATTCCTCCGCATCAGTCGGAGTACCGACACCCTTGAATGTCGGGGGATGGAAGCTCAGAAAGTACTTCATCTGTTGGTCTCCATGCCTGACAACCACCCTTTCATCTGTATCCGGTGTAGCAGGGGTTGCTACCTGAGCTGTTGCTGCAGCTTGGGCTGCCTCCATTGCTTCTGCAAGCATGCGACAGAAGTCGGTCGGGTTTACACCCATGCCCAAAGGACCCTGAGCTGTGGCGCTGCTCGTCGAAAGCTCTTCTCTTGGTCTCGATGTACTCGCCTCGTTGCTTGCACTCTTCAAAGAAGCAAGAAAACAAAGAATCAGTCTCTAATCACAAGACTCAAATATAAGGACACTCATGGTCCCGCATTACTCCTATGTGGATAACTTCTATAAGCACTGACCTTGAACCTAACCTACCTCTGATACCAAATTGTAACACCTCCCCTGTAATGACTGTATAATATGGGTCCGGCCGGGGCCCCACAACATACAGACGCCACAGCTTCAGTATTATAAGATGATATAACTACCCGATCTTAAAACTCATAACCACAGCACAGCGGAAAAAGAGCAAACAGACTAGAAGTTATCCACAACATATAGGAGTATCAAAGCGGGCTTAAGGCCATACAATAAAAGTGAGTCCAACGCTCAAATAATAACACCAGTCATAAATGTGCATAAGCACTCCTAGACTAACTCGGCATGCAAGCCAGAAAACAAGAGCATCAAACATACAATGTCATAAAAGTAGAGCTACAGCAAAACGGTAACACTTCATGAGGCTTAGGCCCTTTTGGCCGGCGAGCTAGCTCCTGCTTGCGATCCTTGCCCTGTAAAAATCCTAAAACCAAGGGGAGACTAGTCTCGCCGGGACACTCTCCACACATGACATACACGTCACGGGATAGCCAGCCGACCACGGAGACACAGTCATACCTTGGCACATCACAATCCAAGACAATTCCACCCTAGTCCCTCATTCATACTGCAGCGTTCCCGCGCACCAAGGAAACCATCTACAACTTATGCGGAGCTAACCTTGTTCACCAAGGAAACCATCTACCGTCATTGAGGAGCTAACCTTGTCCGATTCCAACTACATGTACTCACTCGAGAAAAGGGGGAAAACATCACAAACATCACAAACGACATCATGTCGCAACGGATCTCTACGAATCCTTAAAGCTCGTATGCAACATTACCGAGTCGGACTAACGGTCGTGACTACGGCTTCACCCACCATGCCTAATCCACTAACGGAGCAGATCTCTAATGCAAAAACCTGTCGGGGACGGACTCAATCGACCCAGAGGTTCCTCTTGAACCTTGGAGACCCAAACCCCTCTTATTTGAGAGTTTGGTGCCCAAAAACTAGAAAGTAAAAGATGCTAAACATGCATCCTAAAACCAAGAGGAGAAGTGTCGTTACCTTCTGACCCCTCTTTCTAGCCATGTAAACTTAGCCGGATGAAAACCTTCGCAACGATCTTGCCTCCACGGATCTGGACTCGGCTCGCGATTTGGAGCACCGGAGCTTCTCTGGCAGTCGGATCTCTCCTAGACCTCCTTTCTTGCTCTCCCTTCTCTCTAGATCTTAGAAAGAGAGTGCTTGAAGAAGAATGAGGGTTCCTAAACCCTATTACTGGACTTAACTCAGCAAGGGCAACCCTGTACCATCAGATCCCAAAAGAATGGAAAGAACGACCACGATCCGAACTGAAAATCAAAACAACTGGGCCGAACACAGCTTGTCACACGCCCTTGTCCAAGTGCATGTTTCCCAATCGATGTCGAAACCATCGCACCCAAACCAGGACACGGGTCCAGGACACGCCCATGTCACATTTGATACGGCCATGTCCAACCCGAACACGCCTGGGCTCCATGTTGTGTCCAACCCCACACAAGTCCCGGCTCACAACCCGAGAAGGGCACGGCCTGGGACACGCCCGTGTCTCAGGCCGTGTTCGAAGTATCGACGATCGTCGACTGCCTCTTCGCCGAACTCGCAGAAATTCGTCGAACACGCTCGACAGGGCCCTGGACACGCCCGTGTCCCGAACCATGTTCACTGCCTCGACACTTCGTCGAGCGAAAAACGTCGACACTACAAGCGCTCGACGAACCCGGAAAGACGCGGCCATGGACACGCCCGTGTCCTAGGCCGTGTTCCCTACCTGTGTCGACACCTCCTCTTTGTCGACACCATTGTGTCGACACCACTGTGTCGACACCTCTGTGTTGACACCTCCTCTGTGTCGACACCATTGTGTCGACACCAATGTGTCGACACCTCTGTGTCGACACTCGAGAGAATATGTCTGCGACACGGGCATGTACCTCCGACACGGGTGTGTCGGAGGGTGTGTACCCCACTAGTCGACGAAATGAGCGAAAAATCGTCGACTTCCCGGGCTCTTGACGAACCTGGTATGACACGGCCATGGACACGCCCGTGTCTTAGTTCGTGTGACCCTCACCAAGGCCCAAACTTGGCTCTCGACGCTGCTCGTCCTTCTTTCGAATTTTTGGCGTTACAGCAAGCAAATCAGATGGCCTCGCTCCAGCCTTAAAAAGTAATGGGCGAACAAGATGACTTCATCCATACCCCCCCCCAGTAAAGCCAAACAGTAGTACAATGAAAATAACATGCATCAGAAATCAGAAATCAGGCCCGCGGACGGGCGAGAGAAGTCGCAGATTATTACATGCATTGAAAGAGTTTCATAGTTGGGAAACCCCCCCCCTAAGCTAGTCAGTTTGGAGTCTGGATGCGGCCTGACCCGGCGATAGACCACGATAAGGGGGTAGGTGGATCAGTACTGGATCCATTTCCACCTTCCCCGCCTCTGCGCCCTGGTCTCGGGCGGCACACGAGGATAATGGTAGTCGCGAACCGCCACCAGCTCCTGCTGGGCCAATCTGACTTGCTCCATAGCGTGCCTGAGCAGCTCCTCGGCCCACGTGATATCCACGATAGGAGAAGTAACCTCCTCCCCTTCAGCCGGGCGACGCGCTCCCTCCAAGTCCACGACCCGCGCCTCTATCGCAGTTTTATCCCGGTCAACCCGACTACAAAGCTCATGTAGCAGTATAGTATGTTTCTAAAATAGCCGCGTCACCTGTCTCTTCATTCCCACTGCGTTCTCCGGGTCGCCCAGATACTCTGAAACCCCTTCCATGTCAGGGGGAGGCGAATATCCCTCGCTCATCTCAATTTCAGAGGAGATCGCGTTGTAAACTGCGAAGAAAAGAGTCAGAAGGGGCAAGCGAGAGCAAAACTGGCACAGGTGCGAGAGTACTAGGGGTCGGCACTTCGCCCACGCTGGTAGATGGTCGATAATAACCCGGTCGCCCCTAGAAGGGTTCCCCTTCAAAAGCTGTAAGGTATTTTCCTAGCCCAGGAGGAATCGACGACCGAGAGGTATCCGGGGGAGGACGCCCCTGGCCCGAGGGGCTGGCGACCTGCTCGATTGTCAGCAGGAGAGAACTATCCTCCTCCCCACCGCCTCCCTCTTCACGCGACGGCACCTGCAGGGGAAGAAAGTCAGAAATGAAGCGACAAGCCAGGAGGGAAGTGCGCATACCTCTGGCATAACCTCGGTGCCGGCTGCCGAGCTAGAGCACATGACGTCATTTGTCGGAGATCCCCTGACGATCTTTCCTTTTACTGGCCTAAAGAAAGGGTCGGAAGACCCGCGTGCTAACCTCGGAGCGGCCTCAAGGGCCTCCTCCCTAGTCTCCTGGCCCGCGGCTGCCAGCCGGGCTCGCATTTCCTCACTAACAGGCATGGTGCGGCTACAATTCACTCAAAAAGGCAAAAGAAGGTAGGGATTCACCCAAGGGCTCGATGGTGTATTTATAGCCAGGGAGTGGGGCCCACCAGAAGATTCCATGACCGCTCAGCACAGCACTCACCGAATACGTGGGTTGGATGATTCTTTCCAAGCTTGGTCAAGCTCAAAAAGAGCGGGGATTGTGTACAACCCCGTGTTCGCCGAGTGTGTCCGCCAAGCCGAGTGGACCAAGGCGCCCGACCCGCACCAGAACAATATGCGGGTAGACAGCAGATGGCCAGCTCGCTCCCGCCCAAGTCAGGCGAGCAAGCCGCGCGAGCAAGCCGCGCGAGCTAGCCCCTTCCCCCTAGCTCGCTCACCAATTGTCGAGCAGAGTTCGAAGTTGAGCTTGGCGAGCCCAGACCGGCAAGCCTCCCTCCGAGGCTCCTATGGTTACAGTTCTAAGCCTGGCCGCCAGCCCGCTCTCCTACAGGCGACCTGGCCGCTAGCTGGCCTCGACACGGGTATTGGCAGGTCGCGGTGGCCTGGCTCGCGCTCGCGCAAGAGGAAAAGGCGAGCTGCGGTATCCAGGTCGCACCCGCCCTATGCGAGAAGAGAGTAGTGGCGAGATGACCTATATATCCCTAGGACAGGCCCAGTGGGGCCCAAAGGTGAAATTACCTGGACACCCTTCCCATGGGTGCGAATAGCCTATAAGAACAGCGAAGTTATGCTGTTGGCAGACCAAGTTTGGCTGCACATAGCTGTTCAAAACAGCGGAGGTTGGCTATTTGCAGGCTGCTTTCGGAATTCTATAAATAAGACCCAAGGGGTACCTCATAAAGCATGCTTCTTGTGCCCTTTTGTTCCATCTCTCAAGCGCTTTCTGAGGATACCTTAGCTCGGCCTTTGGCTAAGGAGGAGAAGCACTCTAAGATCTTTCGTGCGTGTGGTGGGTCCTCCCCGCCGAGCCCTTGGGTCAGTTCTTCTTTGCTTCCCTTGTTGTTTTGCTTGTAGGAGAGAAGTAGGTGCACGATCACCCCTTCACCAAGGGTGAACTCCACAAGAGACTGAATTTTCGGTTTCAACACTCGGGCTAAAGTAGTACTGGGATGGGTGAGCTCCTGGAAAGCCCCATGGTGCATGCTTGACTATCGAGTTTGACTCATCAAAGGTAGGTTGTGGTCACCAACAACCCGCCAGTAGGCTGGAGAGGGGTTGGGGTGCTTTGGTTGTAGCCTGGTAACGTCGCCTATGTTGGAACAAGATCTAACAACCTAGAGCGGAGCCGTGACACTGTCACGTTATATCGACTAGGGTCGTTATAATAAAAAGTGCACTTTTATTGCAACGAACCTAGTCGATCCAACGTGACAGTGTCACGGCTCTGCTCTAGTGCTCAATTGGTAATGAGAAGTGAATGAACTCCATAGTTAAGCGTGCTCGGGCTGGAGTAGTACTGGGATGGGTGACCTCCTAGGAAGTCCCTATGGTACGTGCTTGACTTTTGAGCTTTACTCATCAAAGTGGGGCTACGACCACCAACAACCCACCCGTAGGCTGGAGTGGGGTTGGGGTGCTTGGGTTGCAGCCTGGTAATGTCGCCTATAACGAAGTCGTGACACTATAACGTTGGATCAGCTAGGGTCGTTACAAAATTACTTGGATACCCTTAGAGGTTTGCATTTATCTCCTCCGAACAGCGGAGTTACGCTGTTTGCAGACCTAGTTGGGTTGCATATAGTCTTTTAGGTCTCCGGAGTTACGTTGTTGGCAGACCAAACTCTGGAATCTATAAATAGACCCTCAGGGGTACCTCAGAGAGCAAGTTTTTTTTCATTCTTAGGTCTTATAGCGTTCTCTGCGGTAGACTTAGTTCAGTACTGGCTAAGGAGGGCAAGCGCTCTGGAATCTTCTGGGTTAGAGGAGGGACCTCTGTGCTGTAGCCTAGGGTTAGTTTTTCTAGTTTCGAGCGGCTTGTCAGGAGGTCAAGTTTGGGAGAAGTAGGTGTCAGCTACTCCCTCAGGTCCGAACTGTCATTTGGATCAAATTTTGGTTCTAACATTTTTGGTAAGGTGAACGTAGACCGTAGCTTACACAAGAAAATCTCGAGCCAAGCTTTATGGCCAGAGGCGAGGATGAAGGACCTGGCTAGGGCGAATCACCCCCCCCCCCCCCCTAGCGAGTAGGGTCACGATTGGAATGCTAGAAGACTTCAAGCGGGAGGTCCTACAAACCGTCTACCTGACTTTCGTCGCGAGAGGCGAGTGGGCCACGCCTTCCGTTCCAGTCATTGCGGCCCCATCCTTGGGCGAGAACGCTCCCGGATAGTGCCCCGGGAAGGAGGTCCCGGCTAAGAGTGGCTAAAGGAATCTTGCCGGACGGGAACTCTTCCCATGGCAGGCAAGTGCTGACAGGGTCAGCAAGCCAAGGGTATGAAAGGGATCCACTCGCCAGGTTATTGGAGGAAGCCCTTTCAGCAAGTTGATCATCTCGGCCCTAGTTCCCGACGGGTTCAGAGAACCAAAGATGTCTTACTACACAGGCATGGATGACCCAGTGTAATATGTTTAATGGTTCGATGATGTCGTTTCCATTAGGCGGATGTCAGACGCCTTCAAGTGTGGACTCTTTGCCATCACCTTGAAGTAGAAGGCCGGGGACTAGTTTCACTAGTGTCCTGCAAGTTCGATCTACTACTCTGAAGACCTGCGTCGTGGGTTCCTGTCGAGGCTCTCAACGTCGAAGAAGAGGAAGAAGGAGGCAGAGTGTTTGTTCTCCATCAAGAAGAAGCCAGATGAAATGCTAGGGCACTACATCGATCTATTCCAGGAAGAGATTCTTTTGGTCCAGGAGGTTCCGGGATACACCCTGATGCTCGCTTTCACCCTGGGTTTAAGGAAGGGGTTCTTCAACATGGACCTGAAAAGAGTGCCCTCGAGCAGACCTGCTGGCAGGTTTGGGAGTCACTCGGTGGTGGTTTGGAATGTTGGCCTCGAGAAGACCCGCTGACCAGGCTCTCATTAGCTGGTAGGGCCGAAGGCTCACTCGGTGGCAGGCTGAAAAGTTTATGGTATTGATTGACGCTTAGAAGATCCCGCTGATCAGGCTCCTATCTAGCTGGTAGGTCTGGAAGTCACTCGACGGTGGTTTGGAATGTTGTCCCTAAGCACACTCACTGACTAGGCTCTCATTAGCTAGCAGGGCTGAAGGCTCACTCGGTGGCAGACTGAAAAGTTTATGTATTGATCGACCCCGACAAGATTCTATTGACCAGGCTCCTATCTAGCTGGCAGGCCTTGAAGTCACTCAGTAGCGATTTGGAATGTTTGCGTCGGGCAGACCAACAGACCAGGCTCTCATTAGCTACCAGGGTCGAAGGCTCACTCGGTGTCAGGCTGAAAGGTTTATGGTATTGATCGACCCAGAGAAGATCCCGCTGACCAGTCTCGTATCTAGCTGGCAGGTCTGTAAGTCACTCGATGACGGGTTGGAATGTTGGCCCTGAACAGACCCGCTGACCAGGCTCTCACTAGGTGGTAGGGCCAAAGGCACACTCCGTGGCAGACTTCAAAGTTTATGGTATTGATCGACCCCAAGAAGATCTGCTGACTAGGATCCTATCTAGCTGGAAGGTCTGGAAGTTACTCGGCAGTAGTTTGAAATGTTGTCCCTGAGCAGACCTGCTGATCAGGCTCTCCTTAGCTGGCAGAGCCAAAGGCTCACTTAGTGGTCGGCTGAAAAGTTTATGGTATTAATCGACCCTGAGAAGATCCTGCTGACCAGGTTCCTATCTAGCTGGTAGGTCTGGAAGTCACTCGGCTATGGTTTGGAATACTAGCCCCAAGCAAACCCGCAGACCAGGCTCTCATTAGCTAGTAGGGTCGAAGGTTCACTCGGTGGCAAGCTGAAAAGTTTATTGCATTAATCAACCCCGAGAAGATCTCGCTGACCAGGATCCTATCTAGCTGGCATAGCTGGAAGTCACTCGGGGGTATTTTGAAAACCAAGTCCCGGATTGTTCCCACTATCAGACTCTCAACTAGCTAGCAGATCTGTTGGGCCCCCGGTGGACATTATGAGATGTTGAAAAACTAAGTCCCGAGCTATTCCCGCTGTCAGGCCCTCACCTAGCCGGCAGGTCTGTTGGGCCCTTGGTTGACGTTGAAAGATTCGGGGATGTGTTCGGTCCATTGATCCCAATGTTCTAGATTTGTAAGAAGTCAAACAAGTCAATGGTATACACATAGTTGTATTTAATGTATGTTTAAATTCATGCATGCATGTTACTCTGTGTCATATTGATTGGATAGGTGGTCCAAGTGACATTGACAGGTGGACTCAAAGAAGCTGGCTGGAAAGACACGAAATTGCCTAAGTCCACAGGCGTTGAGTAAAGCAAGATCACTCAAAGCCGGATGAACCAAGAGCCAGTAACAGTGAGGAAAAATGTCTAAGTCCACAGGCGTTGAGTGAAGGCAGTTCACTCAACGCCATACAACTAATAGCGCTAAGAGAAGGCTGACAGTCAAAACTTTAAGTGTTGGCAAGGCAGAAAAGTGGCCAAGTCCACAGGCATTGAGTGAAGTCAACTCACTCAACACCATATTGCCAAAAGGATTGAGTCATGTTGTTTCTGTCAAAGCCAAAGCAAATCTGTCACAAAAAATTAGTTAAGTCCAGAAGCTTTGAGTGAAGCTTGATCACTCAACGTCATGCTAGTTCTGTCAAAGCCAAAGCAAATCTGTCACAAAAAATTGGTTAAGTCCAGAAGTGTTGAGTGAAACCAGTTCACTCAACACCATGCTGATTCAGTCAAAGACTTGGAAGAAAGATAGAAAATTCTGTTTAAGCACAATAACATTGATTGAAGTCAACTCACTCAACGCCAAAAGGAGAAAGCGTTGAGTCATGTTGCTTCTGTCAACGTCATGCTGATTCAGTCAAAGCCTTGGAAGAAAAACAGAAAATTCTGTATAAGTACAATAACATTGAGTGAAGTTAGCTCACTCAATGCCAAAGGGAGAAAGCATTGAGTCATGCTGCTGTTGTCAGCGCCAAATGGAGAAAGCGTTGAGTGTAGTCAACACACTCAACGCCTTCATGCAGAGTAGAATTCTTCTAACTCTAGAATCATTGAGTGTAGTCAACACACTCAATGCCTTCATGCAGAGCAGAATTTTTCTAAGTCCAGAATCATTGAGTGAAGTTTATACACTCAACGCACTCAATGCCAGATTTCAGAGTCAAAGCTAGAAAGCATTAAGTGAGGCTATCTCACTCAACGCCTTCAGATAGAAGGAGATTTGGCTAAGTATAAAAGCATTGAGTGAAGCCAGTTCACTCAACGCCTTCAGACAGAAGGATATTTGGCTAAGTATAAAAGCATTGAGTGAAGTTTATACACTCAACGCTCTCAACGTCTTCATGCAGAGCAAAATTATTCTATGTACAGAATTATTGAGTGAAGCTTATACACTCAACGCTCTCAATGCCTAGAGTTGCAGAAGGATGCAGAATATTGACTAAGTTAAAAAGCGCTGAGTGGAGCTTACTCACTCAACGCTTAGCAGAGCAGGAAATTTTTTAAGTCCAAAATCATTGAGTAAAGCTTGTTCACTCAACGCACTCAACGCTTAGGTACTTGTCTGAAATTTTATAAATCCAGAATGACTGACGTCAGCAAAGTCAACAAAAGTTCAAAATGATCATGGAAGATCTGCAACTCATCACTAACATCGCTGTCAGTCTCATTCTGTAAAACTAAGGATATAATCAGTTGTTAAAGCAATGACACGTGTCAATCATCTCGCTTGATGATGGTATTATAAATAGAGAAGGAGATTTGAATCGAGAGAAGTATTTCTGAGTGAGAAATTCATTTCGAAAAAGAGGAGCAGGACTTCGTCTTCTTCCCCTGCCATTGTTACAGAAACAAGAAGATCGAATCGACGATTCTGAAGGGTTTCTGAGTTAGCTGCGATAATCAACATCTGCTACAACAGGATCAGAGGATTTCTCTAAGGAAGAAGAATCAGCCGAGGCCAGCCTTGGCTAAATTTGCTTTAAGATCCAAGCCGAGCCGAAATTGAAGATCAATCTTTGGTTCTGTGAAGAAGAGGTAGAGCAATCTGTGTTCTACAAAATATGTTAGCTGATAGAAGATCTCTCCTCTCTCTCCTTCATTAGTAGAATCAGAATCAAGGTTCTGAGATTACTTCTAGCACAAGTAACAGATTCTTGAAGAACGTCAACCTTTTTGATGTGAAGAAGAAATGGCTGAGATATTATCAACTCAGGAAGCAATTGACTCAGTGATTAATTTCACTTGAGTCAAAATAACTTTTATATTCAACTTCTGTAGGATTTGTTCAAGATCTGTGTTGTAAGCCTAGATTATAAAGGTTGAGTGGTGGATCTGATGAGATCTGTATTGAAAGCCTAAGTTATAAAGGCTGAGTTTATGATCTAGTATAGATTTTAGTGGCAGGATCCAGTCATGGATCTGTGTGTGGTAGGGTTGTGGTTTCAGCCTGTGTTGTGGGGCATTTGTGCTTGTGGTAGGTGATTAGGTGATTACAGTGTGGTTTGGTTGAGTGCCTGTGTTGAAGGACTCTGTGGAGACTGTATGATCCAGTGGGATCGTGCTGTAATCTCTGAGGAGCCAAGTTATTAGAGAAGTGTCTTGTCCAATATTCTGTTAGAAATATGGGAGGGACATTGGATGTACCCATAGACTAGGGAACCACTATAAATATCTGGTGTGCTGTGTGTGAATTTCTTGAAAGCTAAACTAATCATTCACAACAAGGCCTAACTCAGTTAAAGGTTTAATGAATCTAAAGAGAATCAAATAAACCTTAATAACCTATTCACCCCCTCACTCCTCTAGGTGATTAGATACCCTTATATTCAAATATTTTCAAGTGGTATCAGAGGGAGGTTGGTCAAACAGGCTTAACAGTCCGAGTAGATCTCAAAGAGTAGTTGAGAAAATATAAGTATGGATTCAGTAGAGAACCATTAGGAATTAGGTTCTATGAAACTTCCTCTATGTGGGAAAGAAAACTTTGGAATCTGTAAATAAAGGGTTAGATTTTTTTATGGAAGCATCAGAACCTAGGATTTATGTTACAGTATAAGAAGGACCATTCATCCCATTGAAGTTGTCTATTCTTGAAGCAAATGTCAAGAATCCTAAGAGTTATGCAGAAATGACTAAAGATGAAATCATCTTGGCTGCAATGAATAAGAGGGCACAAAATATTATAGTCAATGTCATAGATGACTCTATTTTTCAAAACCTGGTGCACTGCAAGATCTCAAAGAAAATATTGAACACTTTGGTGATATATATGAAGGGTACTGAGGAGTTCGAGATCATAGAAGTCTATGTTCAATCAAGAGTATGAGGCTTTTAGACAGATCAAGGTGGAGACCATAGCTTGCTGCTATGAAAGGTTTTTTAGAACTGTAAATGAGCTAAGGACCTTTGATCGGGTCTTTAATAACTATGAGCTAAATGATAAGTTTCCTAGGTCTCTTACTAGAGACTGAGATACTAAGATATATGTCATTAGATAAGTGTCAAAGCTGGCAGAGACTCCACCATCCATTTTGTTTGGGAAGCTACTGTCATATGAAATGCAGTTGACAACAAGGAATGAGGAAGAGAAGACTACCAAAGCTCAGGCCAAAGAATCAACTGTAGCCTTCAAGCCAAATAGTTCTAAGAGGAGCAAAGAGAAGAATCCTTCTCTCCCAAGAAGGCTAGTTGAGTCTAATGATTCAGATCAAGAGACATCAGAATGCAATATGTCTGATGAGGAGTTTGTTGCTTTCTCAAGGAAGTTCATGTAGTTGATGACGAAGAAGGGGTGGAGGAGCAGACCTTCTAAATTTCAACACAAGGAGGACTACTACAGAACCAAGAAGAAACCTTCCAAGGAAGTCAAGTATGACTCAAAACACAGTAAACAAATTTTTAATAAGATTATTTGTTTTTGCTCCAGCAAGCCAGGGCATGTTGTGGCTGAATGTCCTGTGAAGAAGGATGTTGATGAGAAAAATCATCATCATAAGAAGGGCAAGAAGGAGAGAACCTTCATTGCTAAGAAGTAGAAACGCTGGACTGAGTCATCCTCTTCTGAGTCACATGAAGATGAGGAAGCCTACATTGGGCTGATGGCAAGATCTGATGAAGAATCCTGCCAGGATTAGCCTTGTCCATCTAAGGTGCACTCTCCATTCAGCTCTTCATCTAATTCAAGTTATAAGACTGGTCCAGGTTCAGAAGCATCTTCATCTAAGGATGAAAGTGATTCTAAATCTGAGAATGGTATCAATCAAGTGATTGGTAAGTATGATGAACTTCTGGAAGCATTCAAAAGAAGTAAGCAACTGACTAAAAAGCAGGCTCAAGAGATTGTATCTCTACAGCTGCTGCTTCCCTGCATTCTGAGACAGCAGTCATGCTGGAATAGAAAATAAGGGAAGTCAGTTAGTTTAAGAATATTACTTTTATACAGATAGGCACCATAAAGTGTAAAAATGATCTTATTAGGGAAATAGAAGAAAAGTTCTAAAGGGAGAAGAGATTTGTGGCAAGTTTTTCTAAGCTCAACTTAGTGTTTCCCATTATTGACTCCTTCACCTCTCAGAGAAAAAAGAGAGGAGTTGGATTCAAGGGAAACATCAGAGTTGCCTCATTTAAAGAAATGGAAAATCTCCAGCTAAGCCATTCATTCCTTTTAAAAGGGTAATACTCCCTACTAACAGGTATGACCAGGACTCCATGTATGGTCACTAGAAGAATGGGAATTCTTCCTGGAAGGATACTAAGGTATCTTAGAATGTAAGGAGAAGGGGAATGAGAATTAGTGCCTTCAAGGATGCTCATGATGAAATACAAATGGCCGATCCCGGACCATTTGTCTTTGGTGTTCCAGCTCCAACTCTTAAGAATGGGGCAGTGGCCAAACTTCAGACTCAATCAGCAAAAACTAAGACTAGAGGTCTGTCTTATAGCAAGCTTGATTTGGGTGTTTCTGATGCTATCAGTAACATGATTTCTGTAAAGAAAACTGCTCCTAATGGCACTCAGAAAAAGCAATTAAAGCTGTTGAAAGACTCTCCTTCAGTCAAATAGTTGCTGAAAGAAATCTAAAAAAGGCTACTGTTGTTCATTCTGGAAAGGTTGTTGTTGTTAACACAGTCATTAGGCTAGCTCAGAAAATAAGGTATAACCTTCATGAATGCTGGTGTTGTGGCAAGATAGATCATTATGTCATTGACTACTGGCATAAACCTAGTGTGCATAGAGCTAAAGTCAGTCTTCCAGTCAGAAAAAATGTTGGTAGACATGTTCATTTTGAGACTAACATGCACCTAAAACCCATTAAATATTGTGGTCCTAAGGTAAAATAGATATGTTTTGCAGGTTAGTCCAAGTTTACATACCTCTATATGGTACTTGGATAGTGGTTGTTCCAGGAACATGACTAGAACAAAAAGCAATTTGAGGGAGTTCATTTTAGTGAAGGATGGACCAAAAGTAATCTTTGGTGGAGCAGATAAAGGGATTACCAAAGGTTATGGTAAGATTTCAAATGTGTTGGGTACATTGGAAAATGTGTACCAGATTTGAAGAAGCCTCACCCTACTCAATGATATGCATCAAGGTGTATTTGATGTTGTTTTGAGTTTATATGTGCAGGTTAAGTAAATGTAGGAATATAAGAAAAAGTTTCTAAGTCCATGAGTCGATACCAGAAGAAGCTATGTCGACACTTATGAAGGCCTATGTCGACACTGGAGAAAAGCTGTGTCGACACTTGGAGATAATTATGTCGACACTTGGAAAGGCTGTGTCGACACCTGAAGAAACTGTGTCGACATACAGAGGCAGTGTCAACACACAAAGTAGCATTGTCGACATCAACTGTATCGACATACAGAGGCAGTGTCGACACACAGAGAAGCATAGTCGACATCAACTGTGTCGACATATAGAGGTAGTGTCGACATACAGAGAAGCTTAGTCGACACCAACTGAGTCGACACAAAGAGGCAGTGTCGACGCACAGAAGACTGTCGATATCAACTATGTCGACACACAGGACTTGTGTCGACACACAGCAGAGTTTCAACAAAGTTTAAGAAAAGAAGTGACTGTGTCGACACACAGAATTAGTGTCGACCCATTCTACAGATGTTGTGTCGAGAAGTAGTGTCAACATCAAAGGAGCTGTGTCGACAACACCAAGTCTTGTGTCGACACTTAGTCTACTTGTGTCGACACATGATGAAGTTCAGTCTCGACACTTTGCTGACAGAGACAGAGTTTAAAGAAGTGACTGGATGACTTGACAGCTGCCATAATCAACCGGTCTACTGAAGCTGTCAGTGCTGTCAGAAGTTTTTTAGAAACCGGATCAGTCGGTTATCAGGGAGAAAGTCTATATAAAGGCATTCTCTTTCAACAGAAGGTATCGATTTGACATAGAGACTAACAACAGACATAGATATAGCATAAAAAGAAGAAGGTGGAGAGAGAGAGCTCCATCTATTGAAGTGTAGATCCTAAACCAGTCTGCCAAGAAGGATTTATATTGAGATCTGAATTTCAAGAAAGAAGCTGATTGAAGATCAACTTCAAAGGAGTTCAACCCTACTGAGTTCAGATTCAAGAAGCTTTGAAGAAAGCTAAGAGTGGTTGTTCTCTGCCATCAGATTCTTCCAAGAACTGATCAAGAATCCATCCATCCTTTCTCTCTCTACCAGGGTGGTGGTAAAATACATTTTACATCTATTTTCTGTAGGATCTTTTTAAGATCTGAGTTGTAAGCCTGAGTTATAAAGGCTGAGTTGTAGGAGATTTAGATCTCTGAGTGGTGGGGCTGTGAGCCTAAGTTGTAGGAGATTGTTATCTCTGAGTTGTAGGCCTTGTTGAAGGCTGAGGTAGGGCAGATTGCCTGAGCTATAGGAGTCTGGACTCACTCTGAGTTGTAGGAGCCTTGTTTGGATTTTGAGCTGTAAGATATGCGGATCTGAGGTGAAGAGAAGAAATTAGGCTGAATCTAGCACACTGTTAGATAGGCGAAGGGGGAAAGTGGATGTACCCAGACCTTGGGGAACCACTATAAAATCTGTGTGCACTCTGTGATTGTGTGATTCTGAGAATTCTGTGCTGTGTTAGCTGTAGAATTATCTATTTTTGAATAATTAACTGAATATATATTCTGCCTTAGAAGAAAAAGGAATTACACTTATTCACCCCCCCCCCCTCTAGGTGGTTAGGCACTAATTCTTTTAAGTGGTATCAGAGGGAGGTTCCTCAAAGTTTGACTTTACAGTCTGAGTGAGATCTGTAAGGCAGAATTCAGATCAAGAAGATGGGTTCAGGAGAAAACCATAAAGAACTTGGTTCAATGAAATTGCCCATATGCAGGAAAGAAATATTTGGAATATGGAAGGAAAGTGTCAGATTATTCATGGAGGCATCTGGTCCTAGAATTTACATAACAGTCAAGGAAGGACGATATGTCCCAATGAAGATTTCTGTTGTTGATGCCAATCAAAGAATTCCAAAGGATTTTTCAGAGATGACTAAGGATGAAATCATCTTGGCTACAATGGATAAAAGAGCCCAGAATATTATAGTAAGTGTCATTGATGATTCAATATTGTAGAATCTAATTCACTGCAAAACCTCTAAGGAGATGTGGGACACATTTATTGTCTACATGGAGGGTTCTGAAGAGGTTAGGCAAGATAGAAAATCTATGTTTAATCAAGAATATGAGAGTTTCAGACAAGCCAAGTCTGAAAGTATTACTGAATGTTATAAGAAGTTATATAGGATTGTCAATGAACTAATGTCTTATGGAAGAGTTTTCAGTACTTATGAGTTAAATGATAAATTCCTTAGGTATTTGACTAAGGATTGGGATACAAAAATCTGTGCTATAAGGGAAGTGGCCAGACTGGCTGAGATTTCTCCTCCAACACTATTTGGAAAATTGTTGTCATATGAGATGCAACTGTTAGCTAGAAAGGAGGAAGAGAAAATTACAAAGGGTGACTATAAAAAAAAGTCAGTGGCCTTCAAGGTAGAAGCCACAAGGAAAAATGGGAGAATGTCTACATCTTCTCCTAAGAGAGATGCAGAAATGGTCTCAGAAAATTCAGATAATCTCAGTTCAGACAGTAGTAATTCAGATGAAGTCTTTGCAGCATTTACAAGACAGTTCCAGAGATTCTTAATGAAGAAGCAGTGGAAATCTAAGCCTTCCACATCTCAGTCCAAGGATGATTATTATCAGAAGAGGAAATCATCCAGGAAGGACAGGAATGGGACAAAGCCTAGCAAGTCAACTACATCCAAGATTATATGCTATTGCTGCAATAAAGCTGGACATGTTGTGGCTGACTGTCCAGACAAAAGGAAGGAGTCAGCTAATAGAAAGAAGTCACAGTACAAGAGCAAAAAGGAGAAATCCTTAGTTGTTGAGAAAGAGAAAAGTTTGACAAATCAATCAACTTCAGAGTCTGAATCTGAGGCTGAGGCATACATTGGTTTGTTTGTAGAAGAAGAGGATGAGTTCATGCAATTACTGGACTCTATTTATGAGCAGTAAGACCATCAATGCAAAGGACTGATGGTTGTGTCTGAAGAATACCAGTGCTAGGATCAGCCTGGCCCCAGTAAGGTAAAATGTGTATCGGTAGATTCTGATTACTTTACTGGGTCAGAATAAGATGCATCTCCATCAAGATATGAAGATGGGTCTGAATCTGGAGGAGATATTCATCAGCTGATAGATGAATATGGAGATTTATTGCAGGCACTTAAGAGAAGCAAAAATCTGGCCAAACTTCAGGCTAAGGAAATTGCAGCTCTTAAGATGGCTGCATCTAATACAGAGAAGCTGTTATATCAAAAGATGAATGAGATTACCAGATTGAAGAACATAACTGTTATTCAAATGGGAACAATCACTTTCAAAAATGATCAGATTAAAAGTCTGGAAAACAGACTTCAGAAAGAGAAGAAGATTGTGGCTAGTTTTTCTAAGCCAAAATCTGTATTACCCTTGATTGATGAGCTTGTGTCTCAAAAGGGTAAGGCAGGATTAGGGTTTAAGAGAACTGCATGGACTGCTAAGTCCAATTCTAAAGGCAAAGCCCCAGCACAAAACAAAAGACCTACTGCAAACAAAACAGCTAAGATTATACCTAAAAAGAGGTATAATAAGTTTGAGTGCCGGTGTTGTGGCAAGATAGACCACTTTGCCTTAGACTGTTGGCACAATAACAGTGTTAAGGAGAGTAGCAGTCTGCCTGTTAGAAAAGCTGCATGCAGATTTGTTAAGTTTCAGACTAACTTGAACCAAGAACCCAAAAGTTATTTGGGTTCTAAGATTAAGTAATCTTTGTTACAGGTGAGTCCAAGTTACCATGCCCCTATATGGTACTTGGACAGTGGATGTTCCAGGCATATGACTGGAACAAGGGGATTGCTGAAGGACTACTCACCTATGCTGAATGGGCCTAAAGTAATCTTTGGTGATTCTGAAAAGAGATTCATCAAAGGTTTTGGTAACATTTCTAATAACTCAATTACAATCACTCAAGTGGCCTATGTAAAGGGTTTGAAACACAACCTAATTAGCATAAGTCAGCTGAGTGATTTAGGTTATGACATTTCATTTGTCAAGAATGGTTGTCATATCAAGAGGTCAAGTGATCAAAAGGTCATATTGATTGGATATAGAAAAAGAAATGTATATTACCTAGACTTTGTGTGTGAGAATAAAAATTCTCCTATCTATCTTGTGGCTGATGAGAAAGTCTCTCATTGTGTTAAATGGCACAAGAGGCTAGCTCATCTTAACTACAAGACCATTGGCCAACTCTTTAGCAAAGAGTTAGTGAGGAATGGTCCTCAAGTTAAGTGTTACAAGGATGGAATATGTTCAGCTTGTCAAAAAGGCAAGCAGACTAGATCCTCCTTTCATAGCCTTGAAACTAAGGATTCAGTGAGGTGCTTGTACCTCTTGCATATGGATTTATTTCGTCCTATGCCAGTTCAGAGCCTAGGTAGGAAGGTCTACACTTTTGTGGTTGTAGATGACAATTCTAGATTCTCATGGGTATTCTTTTTGAGATAGAAATCTGAAACCCCAAAGGTCTTCTACAATTTTGTCAAAAAAATTCAGAATGAATTAGATAGTTCAGTGGTCAAAATCAGAAGTGACCATGGAACTGAATTCCAATCTGAAAGTATGATAAGGCTGTGTGAAGAATTTGGGATTCATCAGGAATTCTCCTCACCTAGAACACCTCAGCAAAATGGTATTGCTGAGAGAAAGAATAGGACATTGATTGAGGCTGGAAGAACACTATTGAGTGATACTTCTCTCCCAAAATATTTCTGGGCTGAGGCAGTTAACACTGCATGTCATGTGTTCAATAGGGCTTCCATCACCAAAAGCCACAAAAAGACACCCTATGAGGTTGTGAAAGGCAGAAAACCAAACTTATCCTATTTTAGGATCTTTGGTTGCAAGTGTTATGTACTTAACAATGGCAAATCTCACCTATCTAAGTTTGCTGCCAAATCTCAAGATGGGATATTTGTTGGGTACAGCAACAATAGTAAGGCTTATAGGGTCTATAACTTGGCTACTCAAGTTGTTGAAGAGTCAGTTCATGTCATCTTTGATGAAACTAGACTTATTAACAGTGAGTTGCCAAGTAGTTCTTGTAGCTTCACAGGTATACAGCAGAAGGTGGACCAGCTTACTATCAGAGAAGTTCCAACTACAAAGTTAGATGAGGAAAATGGTAGTTGCTGTCCAGGGGGAGTACAAGATGCTCAAGATGCTGATGAAGAACATGAGGTGCAGCATAATGAAGAAATTGGAGAAGACCAAACTGCTGATAGATTACCTCCAGCAGTTAGACAGTTGAAGGATCATCCTGCACACCAGATCATTGGTGATCCAAGATAAGGAGTACAAACAAGGAGCAGGAACTTGAACACAGTTCTTTGCTCTAGCTTCTTATCTCAAGTGGAACCCAAGAGATTTGAAGAAGCTGTTAAGGACCCACAATGGATTGATGTCATGCAGGAAGAGTTAAATCAGTTCAGAAGATGCAAGGTTTGGGATTTGGTTCCAAAACTAAAGGGCCACAATGTCGTAGGGACAAAGTGGATATATAGAAATAAGCTTGATGAGAGTGGGATCATAGTGAAGAACAATGCAAGACTAGTTGCCAAAGGATACAGACAGGAGGAGGGCATAGACTTTGATCAGACTTTTGATCCAGTGGCTAGGTTGGAAGCTATCAGACTATTCCTAGCCTATGTAGCATATCAAGGCTTCAAAGTGTTCCAGAGGGATGTTAAGTCTGTTTTTTTAAATGGAGACTTAAAAGAGGAGGTCTATGTAGAGCAGCCCTCAGGTTTTGTTGATCCACTCTATCCTACTTATGTCTATAGAATTAGGAAAGCTTTGTATGGGTTGAAACAAGCCCCAAGGGCTTGGTATGAAACTCTGTCTACTTTTCTCATTGAGAATAAATTCTCAAGGGGGAAAATAGACAAGACTCTATTCCTTAGGGAATCTGAAGGAAAGATTATCGTAGTCCAAATATATGTTGATGACATAATATTTGGTTCTACTGAAAGTAACCTTTGTAGAAAGTTTACAAAACTTATGCAAGGGAAATTTGAAATGAGCAGTATGGGAGAACTTAAGTTCTTCTTGGGTCTTCAAGTAAGACAGACTGAAGATGGCTTGTCCATATCCCAGTCCAAGTTCACCCTGGAGTTAATTAAGAAGTATGGTATGGATTCATCCACTACCATGAGAACTCCAATGGGGACAAGTGTATCTCTTAGCAAAGATGATGCAGGGAAACCTGTAGATGAAACTTTGTATAGAGGAATACTTGGCTCTCTCCTATATCTGACTGCTAGTAGACCAGATATCATGTATGCTACATGTGTCTGTGCTAGGTACCAATCCTGCCCTAAAGAATCTCATCTTACTGCAGTCAAAAGGATTTTGAGATATATTAAGGGCACACCTAATCTAGGCCTTTGGTATCCTAGGAATAGAGATTTTCTACTAATGGGATATTCAGATGCAT
The DNA here is from genome assembly GCA_039583875.1 of Platanthera guangdongensis. Taxonomy (NCBI): domain Eukaryota; kingdom Viridiplantae; phylum Streptophyta; class Magnoliopsida; order Asparagales; family Orchidaceae; genus Platanthera; species Platanthera guangdongensis. The sequence continues at coordinate 171,825,040 of CM077148.1, forward strand.
ATTTTGCAGGTTGCAAAGTAGACAAGAAAAGTACAACAGGCACCTGTCAATTTCTAGGAGGAAGACTGGTGTCTTGGAGCTATGAGAGGCAGACCAGTGTGGCAATTTCCACAGCTGAGTCTGAGTATGTTGCTGTAGGAAGCTGCTGTGCACAACTATTATGGATACAACATCAGTTAGAAGACTATGGTATTCAGGTAAGTAGAACCCCTTTATTATGTGATTCTACTAGTGTTATTTCTATTGCACATAATCCAGTTTCTCATAGTAAAACAAAGCATATAGAAATAAGGTACCATTTTCTTAGAGACCATGTAGAGAAAGAAGATATATCTTTAGAATTTGTTAGTACTGATTTACAACTAGCTGACATGTTTACTAAGCCTTTAGATGAAACTGTTGGGTACATTGGAATATATGTACCTGATTTGAAGAAGCCTCACCCTACTCAATGATATACATCAAGGTGTATTTGATGTGCTTTGAGTTTATATGTGCAGGTTAAGTAATTGCAGGAAAAGCATAAAAGTTTCTAAGTCCATGTGTCGACACCTAGAGGTGAAGTGTCGAAACTTATGAAGGCTAGTGTCGATACCTAGAAAAGCTGTGTCAACACTTGGAGTATTTGTGTCGACACCAGGAAAGGCAGAGTCGACACCAGAAGAAAAGTGTCGACACATACAGGTAGTGTCGACACACAGTGAAGAATTGTCAACATAATCTGTGTCGACACTTAGAGGCAGTGTCGACACCCAGAGAAACTTTGTCGACATCAAAAGTGTCGACACCAGGAGGCTGTGTCGACACTCAGCAAACTTCAACAAAGTTAAAGTACTTGTGTCGACACAAAAGAGATGTGTCGACACTCAGCAAGTTTCAACACGTGAAGGCATGTGTCGACACAAAGGAGATGTGTCGACACTCAGCAAGTTTCAACACATGAAGGCATGTGTCGACACAAAGGAGATGTGTCGACACTCAGCAAGTTTCAACACAAGAAGGCATGTGTCGACACAAAGGAGTTGTGTCGACACTCAGCAGAATTCAACTAAGTATTAAAGAAGAAGTATTTGTGTCGACACACTCAACCAGTGTTGACACATTCAACAGAAGGCTTATGTCGACACACAGGATCAGTGTCGACACATTCTGAAGAAGCAGTGTCGAGAAGCTGTTACAACAATACAAGGAGTTGTGTCGACACCATCAAGGCTAGTGTCGAAACTTAGTCTACTTGTGTCGACACTTAGTCTATTTGTGTCGACACATAAGACTATCTGTCTCGACACTTTCAGACAGTGACAGTGATTTCAAGAAGTGACTGGATGACTTGACAGCTGCCATTTCAACCGGTCAACTGCAACTGTCAGAGCCGTCAGAAGGTTGTTAGAAACCGAATCAATCGGTTACCTTGGAGGAAGACTATATAAAGACCTTTCTCCTTCAACAGAGAATGAGGAATCACAGTGTGAGATTAAAAAAGGATTACAATCAAGAGATGTAACAACACAAAAGAATAAGACCTTCAACAGAAGATCTAAGAAGTTGGAGAGAGAGAGCTCCTTCTAAGAAGAGCAGCTGCTAAACCGGGCTGCTAAGTAAGATTCAGATTGAGATCTGAATCTCAAGACAGAAGTTGATTGAAGATCATCTTCACAGGAGATTCAACCCTACTGTGTTCTAATTCAAGAAGCTTTGAAGAAAGCCAAGGGAGGTTAATCTCTGCCAAGTTCTTCCAAGAACTCATCAAGAAGCCCGTCAACTCATCTCTCTCTTTCAGAGTTGTGGTTAATTACTTTTTATAATCAAAATATCTGTAGGATCTTGTATAGATCTGAGCTGTAAGCCTATTTTATAAAGGCTGAGTGTAGGAGACTGTGTGCTCTGAGTGTAGGTATTGTTGAAGACTGAGGTAAGGCCTTGTGCCTGAGTTGTAGGAGACTTTGATTCTCTGAGTGTAGGTCTTGTTGAAGACTGAGTGGTAGGGCTTTGTGCCTGAGTTGTAGGAGTGGGGACACTCTGAGTTGTAGGAACCTGTTTGGGGTTCTGAGCTGTAAGATCTGAGGATCTGAGGAGAAGTGCTGAAGTTAGGCCGAATCTAGTACTCTACTAGATAGGCGAAGGGGGAAAGTGGATGTACCCAGACCTTGGGGAACCACTATAAATACTGTGTGCACTCTGTGTATGTTTGTTTCTATGGTTGCTGTGTTGTGATTGTTGTAGAATTGCATTTGCTGTACAGAATTTCTGCCTTAAAATTAAAAAAAGAAAAGTACACCTATTCACCCCCCCCCAGGTGGTTAGGCACTATTTCTTTCAGAAACTAAATTCAACAATTTCAAAATTGACTAAGGAATGTTGAACATAAATTAGTTTAACAAAATTGGCTAAGTAAAATTATGTCGACACAAGAAGTTGTCTGTGTCGACACATAGTAGTTGGTGTCGACATTCCAGGAAAGTGATGTCGACACATCTAGAAAATAGGTGTCGACATCCTAGAAAAGTGGTGTCGACACATATAGAGAATAGGTGTTGACTCTTCAGAGAAGTTGTGTCGACACATCCAGAAGTTGTGTCGAAACTAACAATTAACTGATGTCGAGACATTAGAAGTCCGTGTCGACACTTTTCAACAGTGTCGACATATTAAGAGAATTATGACGTGTCTTTTCGCCTTCGTTATTTAGAAAGGTATAAATAAGTCAACAACATAGTCTGTCGACACACTCTCCATAGTTTCAAGACCAAAATCTTGTGTCGACAAATTCTCTCTTCTTAATCCAAGCTTTCTCTCAACCCTAATGGCGCCAAAGCTAGAAGATAATGTCAACGAAGTCTATAAGCTGGTACGCAACGCCTTTGATCATGCGGAAACCAAAATTAAAGTAGTAGTAACCCTAATTGTAGAAAATGGGTTGAAATTTCTGGTATCTGAACCAACAAAAATTTGGAAGAAATAAATACTAGAATTTTATAGTGCAGCTACTTTAGACTCAACTGGACTTAAGATCAAATCTATAGTTCAGGGTGCTAAAGTTAAACTAACCTTGAAGAGCTTAAGGAAAACTCTTCAACTACCAAGAACTCAAGAAGAAGTAGAAGTTACCTCATCCAAGACAAGGGAAGCTCTTCAGTGGTGTGGTTTAGATCCCACCTTGAAGATTGGATCTGCAATGAATAGAAAAGGGATGAATCAGCAAGGAAAATTCCTTTCAGAAATAGTTGGCAAGGTCATACTCTGCAAGCAAGGGGGCATGATAGGATATCAGCCTATATGTTCAGTCTGATGACCAGGATCATCTACAGTCTAAATACAGATTGGTCAGTAGTAATTTTTGAAAAGATTAAGGAAAGTCTTAAGAAGCCAAATCTGGGTAGAATTATGAGTCTGTACTTGGCTATAACAATTCCTGAAATAATGGAACAAACTGTTGGTTCAAAGATCAACCATATGAGAAGAATGGATATAAGGATTATCTCCAGATGGGATAGAGTCCTCACAAAGGATATGGCAGATGAAGAGAGGCCAGTGATTCCTGAAAAATCTCCTGCACAAGATATTGCAGATAGTGCTCAGGTGCAGGGGGAGCCATATCTTGAAGTAGAACCAACCCACTTAGAAAGTGAAATGGCTATACAGACTATTCTTGAGGTAATTCAAGAAGTTAATCAATCAATTCTCAATGATAAGGATGAAACACTAACTGAATCTTTGATTGATGTTGACCAGCCAACTCAACTAAACAGTCAAGCTCAAGATGTTATCATGGAGGATACATCTGCTGTTATTAATGCTCCAGATTTAAGAATACCTCAAGTACCTACTCAACAAGAGTTTACCTTAGAAGAGTTGTTCCCTGATTTAGTGCAAGCTAACATTGAGGGGGAGCAAGCTGGAATTGAGGGGGAGAAAACTGATTTTGAGGGGGAGCAAGTTAACCTTGAGGGGGAGCAAGTAGGGACTCAGGGGGAGAACACAAGAACTGAGGAGGAGCAAGGGACTCAGGGGGATATACCAAGGACTGAACTGGAATTACCTCCTAGTCCTAAGGAAAGAGTTGATATAGTCAGTACCTCAGCTTCTGAAGAGGAAGCAGAAATTCAAGCTAAGAAAAGAAAGTTAATGGTATTCAAAATAAGAAGCCAGAGCTATAAGAGGGCTTTACAAACTGCTCCACAATCTGCCCCAACTAATGATTATAGTTCCTTGTTGATTTCATTGTGTTGGGTACATTGGTTTAAATGTACCTGATTTGAAGAAGCCTCACTCAACTCAATGATATACATCAAAATGTATTTGATGTGTTTTTGAGTTACTTGTGTAGGTTAAGTATTTGCAGGACTGAAGCAAAAATTTCTAAGTCCATGTGTCGACACCCAGAGGGAAAGTGACGACACTTCAGAAGACTTGTGTCGACACCCAGACAAGCAGTGTCGACACTTGGAGTCATTGTGTCGACACCTGAGATGCAAAGTAGACACCAGACACAAAGTGTCGACACAAGGAGCTGTGTCGACACTCAATGAAGAAAGTACAGTAAAGCAGTGTCGACACTTAACAGCAGTGTCGACACCCAGTGAAGCTGTGTCTACACCAGAAAGTGTCGACACTTGGAGCTGTGTCGACACTCAGCAAAAGTCAGCAGAGACTAAGTATAAGTGTCGACACCCAGAACAATGTGTCGACACTCAACAAAAGAGTCAGCACTTAAAGAAAGTGTCGACACAAGACAGTATGTGTCGACACTCAGCTGAAGACTCAACACTTGAAGAAAGTGTCGACGCATGGAGCTGTGTCGACACTTAATAAAGAACAGCAAGATCAACAAAATATTCTAAGTACAAGTGTCGACACTAAGACTATGTGTCGACACTCAGCTGAAGTCTCAACAGAAGAATCAAGTGTCGACACAAGGAGCTGTGTCGACACTCAGCAAGTATCAACATTGAAGACTATGTGTCGACACCAAGAAGTAGTGTCGACACTTAACAGATTCAACACAAGAAGTTGTGTCGACACAAAGGAGATGTGTCGACACTTAGAAGAATTCAGCAAAAGATAGAAGATCAAGTACTTGTGTCGACACTCAATTTCAGTGTCGACACATGCAGAAGAAACTGTGTCGAGACATAGAATCTACAACACAAGGAGTTGTGTTGACACCTTATAGACTTGTGTCGACACTTACACAACTTGTGTCGACACTTGGTCTATAAGTGTCGACACTTAAAGACAGAAAGTCTCGACACTTTCAGAAAGTTAGAGAACTTTTAAGAACTGACTGGATGACTTGACAGCTGCCGTTCCAGCCGGTCTATAGCACCTGTCAGAGATGTCATAAGACAGTTATGAACCGGACCAGCCGGTTACCATGAAGAAGGCCTATAAATAGGCTCATACAGTCTACAGAAACTATTGTTGAGGTTGTTGAAGCAATTCAAAAAGTGGTTCACAGAGTTGTTCAAGTTATTGATCAAGAATCAAATCAAGAAGATCTAGCTGTCCAAGTGCAGATCTAATAAGTTGGAGAGAGAGGGCTCCATCTAAGAAATCAGCCGTTGGAACTAGGCTGAGAAGAAGGGTTCAGATATATTCTGGATCTTAAGAAGCAGAGGTCAAGGATCAACTGCAGAAGGAGTCAATCTAATTGAGTTCTACTTTCAAGAAGCTTTGAAGAAAGCTAAGTCAGATTGAATCCAACTGAGTTCTTCCAAGAACTCATCAAGAAACTCTCAACTCCCCTCTCTTGTTTCTGAGTTGCTGAGTTATTATTTGTAAATTCATTTTTATCTTGTAGGATCCTTTGGATCTGAGTGTTTGTAAGCCTATAATTATAAAGGCTGAGGGTAGGGCTTGAGAGCCTGAGTGTAGGAGATTGAAATCTCTGAGTGTAGGCCTTGGTGGCTGAGTGTAGGCCTTATTGGCTGAGTGTAGGCCTTGTGGCTGAGTTTAGGCTTTGTGGAAAAGCTGAGTTGTAGGGCCTTGGGCCTGAGGTGTAGGAACCAGTTTGGGTTCTGAGACAGTGGTGAAGTTTGGCTGAATCTAGTACACTGCTAGATAGGCGAAGGGGGAAAGTGGATGTACCCAAAGCTTGGGGAACCACTATAAAACTCTGTGTCTGCTGTGTTGTGCTTTGCTGTGTATGTTGTTTGATTGCAAAAGTAGTGTAGATTCTGTGTTATAACTGATTGCTGCCATTAAAGTTTAAAAAAAGAATTATGTCACCTATTCACCCCCCCCCCCCCCCTCTAGGTGTTTAGGTACTATATCTTTCACATTGCAAGTAAAGTTAGATGAGCAAAGGATAGCTATGGAGAAATATATGGATGAGACCCATAAAGATCTGCAATTCACCTTGGCTCGGGATATAAAATCAATAAGATTTGAAGTAAATCAAAATAAAAAGGAAATGACAGATTGCTTCCACAAGGGTGGCAATGCTGTTGTATTTCTAGCAAAATAATGAGAAGGGATAAAGAATCAAGTTGGTGATATGGCTGTTAAACAAGGCTATGTTCTAGAGAATCAAATTAGAATGAATGATAATCTGACAGAATCACATAATGCGATTGTTACAGAAATGAAGAATATTGCTACTGCCCAAACTGAAACAAGGGCTGAAGCCAAGGCTGATTTTGACAAGCAATTATAGGAAGGACTAGCTGCTGTCCAAACAGCTATTAAGGATTCTCAAAAGACAATTTATGCACAGCTACTGAAGTTAAAGTCTTTCTATAAAGATGCTGTTAATTATCTTGATGAAAAAACCAGATTTCAGAAAGATGATCTCAGGGATCATGTTGCAAGAGAAGTCATAAAGGGGGAGAGAGTATTAGTCAAAGCTGACTCAGATCATGCTAAATGGATATCTAATAGCATCAGAGACACACTTAGATATCCACCCATCTGTGATGATGATAATGTGGCTGAGTCAGATATATACCCTGCCTATTTTGGAGATGACCAACCTGAAGTTGATCAAGTTATTTATCCTCCAGCAGATTTTGAAATGATTCACTAAGAAGTACAGTCAATGTACAGCCTTCCAGAAGGTGCTCAAAATATTATCCTTGAGAAAGTAGATATGCCAGTGCCAGAGGCAGTTTTGAACAAAGAGCAAGAAGCTCTATTGTCTAAGAAAAGATTCAGAGAACAGGCAGAGTTGAAGCCTGATTTTGAGCAGTGGAGTCCAACATCCAGGAACATTATACTGACTACTTGGAAAGTTGTAAAGGATAAGACCCATGATAGGGGCAAATGGTACTCTGAGCAAGAATGGCTAAAGCATGAATCCAGGCAAGAAGTCATTGTTCAATATAGAAGAAAAGCTAAAGTTGGGAAGCTACCTCCTAATACTCAGGAGCCTAGCAAATATTTTCCAAAGCCCTTTCACTACTTTGAAAGGTAAAGAATAAGGGCTGAAGAGCAAAAGAAGAAAGATCTAAAGGGTAAGAAGCCAGCTGATGATACTGATGCTTCAGTACAATCCAAGATCCAATCAGGCAAAGGCATAGTCATCATGGAGCCTGAGCAGCCTTAGGATAGATTTACTAGATTTTACAACTTTGTAATCTTTAAATCTATGTAAACTTTTGATTAAGAAACTTTTGTAAGTTTAAACAAAACTACGATGAATGCTCATTGTGTTAGCATTATTATTCTGTGATGATATATTATATATGTTTTGTTTAGAAATTACCCTGTCATATAATGTTGTTATACATCATAATATGTGTTATGAATGGTGTATATCATTGACTAAGGGTTATGACTTCTCCAAATAGGGGGAGATTGTTGGGTACATTGGAAAATGTGTACCAGATTTGAAGAAGCCTCACCCTACTCAATGATATGCATCAAGGTGTATTTGATGTTGTTTTGAGTTTATATGTGCAGTTAAGTAAATGCAGGAATATAAGAAAAAGTTTCTAAGTCCATGAGTCGACACCAGAAGAAGTTGTGTCGACACTTATGAAGGCCTGTGTCGACACTAGAGAAAAGTTGTGTCGACACTTGGAGATAATTGTGTCGATACTTGGAAAGGCTGTGTCGACACCTGAAGAAACTATGTCGACATACAGAGGTAGTGTTGACACACAAATTAGCATAGTCGACATCAACTGTGTCGACATACAGAGGTAGTGTCGACACACAGAGAAGCATAGTCGACATCAATTATATCGACATACAGAGGCAGTGTCGACACACAGAGAAGCTTAGTCGACACCAACTGAGTCGACACAAAGAGGCAGTGTTGACACACAGAAGACTGTCGATATCAACTGTGTCAACACACAGGACTTGTGTCGACATACAGCAGAGTTTCAACAAAGTTTAAGAAAAGAAGTGACTGTGTCGACACACGGAATTAGTGTCGATACATTCTACAAATGCTGTGTCGAGAAGTAGTGTCAACACCAAAGGAACTGTGTCGACAACACCAAGGATTGTGTCGACACTTAGTCTACTTATGTCGACACATGATGAAGTTCAGTCTCGACACTTTGCTGACAGAGACAGAGTTTAAAGAAGTGACTGGATGACTTGACAGCTGCCATAATCAACCGGTCTACTGAAGCTGTTAGTGCTGTCATAAGTTTGTTAGAAACCGGATCAGCCGGTTACCTGGGAGAAAGTCTATATAAATGCATTCTCTTTCAACAGAAGGTAATGATTTGACATAGAGACTAACAACAGACATGGATACAACATAAAAAGAAGAAGTTGGAGAGAGAGAGCTTCATCTATTGAAGTGTAGATCCTGAACCAGTCTGCCAAGAAGGATTCAGATTGAGATCTGAATTTCAAGAAAGAAGCTGATTGAAGATCAACTTCAAAGGAGTACAATCCTACTGAGTTCAGATTCAAGAAGCTTTGAAGAAAGCTAAGAGTGGTTGTTCTCTGTCATCAGATTCTTCCAAGAACTGATCAAGAAGCCATCCATTCTTTATCTCTCTACCAGGGTGGTGGTAAAATACATTTTTACATCTATTTTTGTAGGATCTTTTTAAGATCTGAGTTATAAGTCTGAGTTATAAAGGCTGAGTTGTAGGAGATTTAGATCTCTGAGTGGTAGGGTTGTGAGCCTGAGTTATAGGAGATTGTTATCTCTGAGTTGTAGGCCTTGTTGAAGGCTGAGGTAGGGCAGATTGTCTGAGCTGTAGGAGTGTGGACTCACTATGAGTTGTAGGAGCCTTGTTTGGGTTCTGAGCTGTAAGATCTGCGGATCTGAGGTGAAGAGAATAAGTTAGGCCGAATATAGCACACTACTAGATAGGCGAAGGGGGAAAGTGGATGTACCCAGACCTTGGGAAACCACTATAAAATCTGTGCGCACTCTGTGATTGTGTGATTCTGAGAATTTTGTGTTGTGTTAGCTGTAGAATTATCTGTTTTTGAAAAATTAACTGAATAGATATTCTGTCTTAGAAGAAAAAAGAATTACACTTATTCACCCCCCCCCCCCCCTCTAGGTGGTTAGACACTAATTCTTTCAAAATGGCTTAGTCACTTTCACGAAAGTGGCTTATGTGGAAGGTTTTCAACACAACCTTATAAGCATAAGACAACTATGTGATCTTGGCTATGTCATTTCATTCCACAAGAATGAGTGCCACATTAAGAAATCAAGTGACCAAGAGGTCATCTTGACAGGCACTAGGAGTGATAATGTGTACTATTTATATTTTCTTTTTATAAATTCAGACTCTCCCATATGCCTAGTTGCAAATGAGAAAGCCTCACACTGTGTCAAATGGCACAAGTGGCTAGCTCATTTGAACTATATGACCATAAGCAAACTCTTCAGTAAAGAGCTACTTAAAATGGTCCTAAAATGGTCCTAAAATGGTATACACTAAAGAAGGCATTTGCTTTGTATGCTAAAAGGGCAAGTAGACCAAAGCTTCTTTTAAAAGCATTGTGACTAAAGACTCTGTGAGGTGTTTGCACCTCCTATATATGGACTTGTTTGGTCCTATGCCAGTTCATAGTCTTGGTAGGAAAGTCTACACCTTTGTGGTTGTTGATGACTTTTCCAGATTTACTTGGGTTTTCTTTTTAAGAAAAAATTCTGAAACCCTTGTTATCTTCAAGACATTTGTCAAACAAATAGAGAATGAATTGAATAATTTTGTGATCAGAATCAGAAGTGATCATGGAACTGAGTTTCAATCTGAATGCATGACAAAGTTTTGTGAAGAACTAGGGATTCAGCATGAGTTTTTCTCTCCAAGAATATCCCAGCAAAATGGGATTACTGAGAGGAAGAATGAGACTCTCATAAAAGCTACAAGGACATTACTGAATGACAAATCTCTCCCAGAATATTTCTGGGTTGAGGCAGTAAACACTGCTTGTCATGTCCTCAATAGGTCTTCTATCACCTAGAGCCATAAAAAGACTCCTTATGAGATATTGAAGGGTAGAAAACCAAACCTTGCAAATATTATGTGCTTAATAATGGTAAATCCTATATAATTAAGTTTGCTTCCAAGTCCTATGAAGGGATCTTTATTGGGTACAACAATTATAGTAAGCCATATAGGATCTATAACTTGACAAGTCAAGTTGCAGAATAGTCAGTTAATGTAAGGTTTGATGAATCAAACATGATTAACAATGAGCTGTCAAGCTCCTTTTCTAGTCCTGCAGGCACAAAAGTGATCATGGACAAACTGACTGTTAATGAAGCTGAACCTATGGTCCAAGACAAAGATGAAAGTGTGTGGATTCCAGAGAAAGCACAAGGCTCACAGGTAGTGTATGATGTTCAACATGATGGAGACTTTGAAGCAAAGAATGCTAAAGGAAGACTACCTCTCACAGTCAGGCATTTGAAGGATCATCCAGGCCACCAAATTATTAGTGATGCAAGTCATGATGTAGTGACAAGGAGCGACATCAAGGAGGTGACGGTTTTTGCGAACAAACAAGAAGTGATCTGCTGAGCTTCTTGTAAAACCAATGCCGCAACAATGCCACTGAACTTGTCAAACCAGGCACGAGGACTCTGCTTGAGGCCATAGATAGCCTTCTTTAGCCGGCATACCCATGTCTCCCCCTGAGCAACATACCCAGGAGGTTGCTCCATGTAAATATCTTCCTGCAGATCACCATAGAGTAAGGCATTCTTAACATCTAGCTGCGAGATGGGCAATCTCAGTTGACAGCCACAGAGAGAAGAACCCTAATAGTGCTGAGACGAGCCACGGGAGAGAAAGTGTCAAAGTAATCAATGCCATAAGTTTGGGTAAAACCCTTGTCAACCAGGCGAGCCTTATAACGATCCACACTGCCATCCGGGAGAAACTTCACCACGAATACCCAGCGACAAAAAACAACATCTGTGCCGAAAGGAGGAGGAACAAGGGTCCAGGTACCCCGTTCAGTGAGAGTAGCAATTTCCTCATCCATGGCAACTTTCCAATGAGGAATAGTAAGGGCCTCCTGGTAGGAACGGGGGGTGGCAGTGGCCGAGATAGCCAGTGCAAAAGCTCTGCGAGAAGGGGTAAGACGATCGTAGGAAACAACTGCAGTAAGCGGGTGTTGGGTACATGCCTGAACCCCTTTGCGAAGAGCAATCGGGAGATCCAGGTCAGCAGGTGCCTCAGTATCCGGAGTATCCGTGGTGGAGAGAGCTGGCCCGGGAGTAGAGAGAGATGGTAGCGGAGTGGAGGGAGAAAGCGGAGTAGAGGGTGGAGATGATGGGGTTGGAGAAGATGGTTGAGTGAGTGGAGATGGTGGAACATCAGTGGGAGCAGAGGGAATGGATGGGTTGGTATGAGAAGTAGGATCAGGAGGAGGAGAGGAGGAAGCGGGAGAGAATTAAGATGCATTGGCAAAGAATGTGACATCCGCAGAGAAAAATTGCTTGCGGGTAATGGGGTCAAAGCAACAATAATCTTTCTTAGTGTGAGAGTACCCCAGAAAGACACATTTAGTGGCACGTGGGGAGAGTTTATCACGAGTGGCAGCGGGAGAGTGCACAAAGGCGGTGCACCCAAAAATGTGCAGAGGAAGAGGAAAGGGATCCTTGTCCGGATAAAGAATGGAGAAGGGGGTAGCACCGTGGAGAACTATGGAGGGAAGGCGATTGATGAGATAGCAGGAGAGGAGGACAGCATAGCCCCAATAGGAGCGAGGAACATGCATTTGAGTCATCATAGTGCGAGCGACATCAAGGAGGTGACGGTTTTTGCGTTCCTCCGCCCCATTTTGTTGTGAGGTGTAGACACAGCTTGTTTGACGAATAACACTATAGTGAAGACAAAAAGAGGAGAAGTCTTGGCTAAGATACTCCTTAACATTGTCAGAACGAAGGATTTTAATAGACGTATCAAACTGAGTCTTAACCATAGAATAAAATGAGGTCCAAACAGAGAACAGCTCGGAGCAATCTTTGAGAAGATACACTCACGTACATCGAGAGAAATCATCAATGAAGGTGACAAAATATGAACTACCCCGACCGATGGTGAGGTTAGGAGCGGGACCCCATATATCAGAGTGAACGAGGTCGAACGGACGGGAAGAGCCCCGACTTTGCGTTGGTGGGAAGGATGAGCAGTGATGTTTACCAAGTTGACAGGCATCACAGTTTAGAGGAGGATGATATGGAGGGAGGTGCGGCAGGAGCTGGCGTAGAATTCGGGGAGGAGCATGTCCAAGGCGAAGATGCCATTGGAGAAGATCTGTAGAGGAGGAGGAGAAGGCGGATAGAGCAGAAACTTTGTCGAGGAAGTAGAGGCCACCACTCTCAGTCCCGGTAGAAATCGTCCGTTGGGAGTCTGAATCCTGAAAAGCACAAGAGGTAGGGGTGAATATGACAGAACATCGTAGTTGCTTGCATAAAGAAGTAACCGATAATAAATTGCACGGAAACTTGGGCACATAGAGGATATCAGCCAGGCAGAGAGATGGAGTGACTTAAACCATGCCCGTCCCATGGACCGGGGAGGGAGATCCATTAGCAACAATGATCGGGGGCAACTGAGCATGTGTTTCAAGAAGAGAGAAACATTGAGGATTGCCTGTCATATGATTTGTTGCAAAAGAGTCGATTAGCCATCTTCCGTGAGTAACAACGTGAGCACTACCAGAAGAGGTGACCACGGAGGCAGACAGGCTGGAGGAGGGGAAAGCCATGGAAGCAAGAGAGGAGCAAACCGCGACGATAAGAACAAGCCGCGAGAAGAGAAAGAAGCCGAACAGTGAAGCGAAGAAGAGAAAAGAGCACCAAGCCGGGCGAACAGAAAACAGGTCGTGCGGCTAGGAAGACCTCTACCAAGAAGCAGAGCAAAGCAGAGGGAAAGAAGTCGCACAGCTTGAAAAAGTCGGGCGAACAGAGGAGAACAAGTCGCACGACGAAAGATGAGGCCGGGGCGACAAGCAAGCAGGAGCGGGTAGAAGGCAACAAGAAGTAGAGCGCGGCGAATAGAGAAGATCGCGAAAACAGGTCGCGAAAAAGAAGGGGCAAGCCGCGCGGACAGGTCGCGCGGACAGACGGGGAATTAAGCCGCGAAAGTAGAGAGAGCGCACACAATCAGGAGGAATAGATCGAGTCCTCTGATACCATGTTAAAAACCGAACAGAAAACAAACTGAAATGGTTTTAACTGAAACTTTATTATCCGAAAAAGGTATTTATTACAAAGGTATGTCCTCCCTTATATAGAATGGAGGAGAGATGACAGAATACAAATAAGAGATGTGGGACTAAAAATTTACAGGACTAAGCGGACTATACAAAACAAACCGCACAAGCCGCGCGGTTAGACAGAAGGGCTAACTGCACGGCTACCACCAGAGAGAAAGAGAGATTGCCAGGGTAGACCGCCAGACCGCCCGGTCTCCAAGCCGGCTGAGACAAATCGCCAGACTGCGCGGTCTTCAACCCGCCAAGACAGACCGTCAGACCGCCCGGTCACCAACTTCAACAGTGTATATCATTAACAAAGGTTTTTGAAGTGGTGTTTTGACTTCTTCAAATAGGGGAGATTGTTGGGTCCATTGATCCCAATGTCTCGGATTTGTAAGAAGTCAAACAAGTCAATGGTATACACATAGTTGTATTTGATGTATGTTTAGGTTCATGCATGCAGGTTAGTCTATGTCATATTAATTGGAAAGGTGGTCCAAGTGACATTGATAGGTGGACTCAAAGAAGCATACTGGAAAGTCAGGAAATTACCTAAGTCTACATGCATTGAGTGAAGCAAGCTCACTCAACGCCAGATGAACCAGGAGTCAGTGACAGTGAAGAAAAATGTATAAGTCCACATGCGTTGAGTGAATCCAGTTCACTCAATGCCATACAACTAATAGAGGTGAGAGAATGCTTGTAGTCGAAGCTTCAAGTGCTGGCAAGACAGAAAAGTGGCCAAGTCCACAGGGAGTGAAGTCAACTCCATCAACGCCATATTGCCAAAAGCGTTGAGTGATGTTGTTTCTGTCAAAGGCAAAACAAATCTATCATACAAAATTGGTTAAGTCTAGAAGCATTGAGTGAAGCTTGATCACTCAACACCATGCTAGTTCTGTCAAAGTCAAAGCAAATCTGTCACAGAAAAATGGTTAAGTCCAGAAGCGTTGAGTGAAGCCAGTTCACTCAATGTCATGCTGATTCAAGCAAAGCCTTGGAAGAAAGACAGAAAATTTTGTCTATGTATAATAGCGTTGAGTGAAGTCAGCACACTCAATGCCAAAAGGAGAAAGTGTTGAGTCATATTGCTGCTATCAAAGCCATGTTAATTCAGTCAAAGCCTTGGAAGAAAGATAAAATTTTGTCTAAGTGCAATAGCATTGATTGAAGTCAGCTCACTCAATGCCAAAGGGAGAAAGCCTTGAGTCATGCTACTGTTGTCAACGCCAAAAGTCCAAAATCATTGAGTAAAGTTTATACACTCAACGCACTCAACGCCAGATTTCATAGTCAAAGGCAGAAAGCATTGAGTGAGTCCAGCTCACTCAACACATTCAGACAGAAGGAGATTTGGTCAAGTATAAAAGCATTGAGTGAGGCCAACTCACTCAACGCCTTCAGATAGAAGGAGATTTGGCTAACTATAAAAGTATTGAGTGAAGATTATACACTCAACGCTCTCAACACCTTCATGCATAGCAAAATTATTCTAAGTCCAGAATCGTTGAGTGAAGCTTATACACTCAATGCTCTCAATGCCTAGAGTTGCAGAAGGATGCATAATGTTGACTAAGGCTCCGTTTGGGGGGACTTATTTTCACCGGTCAGGCGGTTACGATCACATGAACCGGACCTTAATTACGGTCCGATTCATGCGATCGTAACCGCTTGACTGGTGAAAATAAGTCCCCCCAAACGGAGCCTAAGTCAAAAAGCATTGTGTGGAGCTTACTCACTCAACGCCTAGCAGAGCAGGAAATTTTCTAAGTTCAGATTCGTTGAGTAAAACTTGTTCACTCAACGCACCTAATGTCTGGGTACTTGTCTGAAAATTTCTAAGTCCAGAATGGCTGACGTCAGGAAAGTCAATAAATTCCAAAATGATCATGGAAGAGCTGTAACTCATCACTAACATCGCCAACAGTCTCATTTTATAAAACTAAGGATATAATCAGTCGTTAAAGTTATAACGTCCCGATTTGCACTAGGCCCCTCGTACGCATTTTTGAGTCAGGAGAGCTGACTTAGGCTCAGAGAAGTGCTGGCAGCGGGGTTGCACTTGTAAATGGGAGGAGAAATCGGTACATAGTAAGACACGGGTAGAGATACGGGCATGTCCCTACCCGTGTGGGGAACGCCACTTCTCAAGTCAACGGCTCGAGTATGTCCAGAGAAGGACACGGGCGTGTCGCTACCCGTGTTCATGATGGCACGGTAGGGACACGGCGTGTCCCTACTCGTGTATATCGAGTAGAGCTCGACGAGGTGTATCCCAAGGAGGACACGGGTAGCGACACGGGTGTGTCCCTACCCGTGTGCATCAAATTGAGATCGACGAAGAGTGCCCGAGAAGGACGCAGGTAGAGACATGACTGTGTCCCTATCCGTGTGTGTGTCGAGTTGAGTTCGACGAAGCGTGTCTAGAGAAGGACACGGCCAGATACCACGGTTGTGTCATGTGGACACGGGTAGGGACACGGGCGTGTCCCAACCCGTGTCGAGTATTGAACCGACACTAAAACCGTCGTCGACGCTTCGCCCGAGCAAGACACGGGTAAGGACACGGGCGTGTCCCTACCCGTGTCACTTTTCGTTTATAAGGGCAGTGAAAACCCTAGCTATTTTCACTCTTCATTCCAGCAATTTTTCTGAGAGAACTTCTATAGAGAGGGAGAAACTGCTGGAGCAAGTCCTAGGGGAGAAGATCCGCCGCCACCTTGAAGGAGAAGATAACGCCGAGAAGAGTTACACGATCCATGGCTGGAAATGGTGGAAACGCCTGAAATGAGGTGAGCTTCCTCCCCTCTCCCTTGATGCTAGATCTATAGATATCTTGGTGAGATGTCGACTCAAAAGAGTCTAGACTAGCGAGATGGTGATTTCTCTAGGAAGAGGCCGTTTTAGGGCTTGTGCTCTAAGGTTAGTGGTGTCTTCAACCTCTCCAACCTTCTATGCGAAGATGGGGGATGGTTTCGTGAAGAGTTATGGCCTCATGAGGGTGAATAAGGGAGGAGGAATTTCTAGAGGTGATTTTGGAAGATCGACTTAAGGAGGAAGATGAACTGATGCCGTTCATTTCGCTTTAAGGTGTGTGCAGAATCTGTGTTCTGCGTGCAACGATTTTATTAGCCATTTTCAGGTATGATATAGCCAGATCTGGGCTTTTGACTAAACACGAAAGTTGAAGCCTTTGAAAATACCTTTCCAACGACTGGTTGCACGACTTCAGGCGAAGTCTGTAGCCACAGGAAAGTCGGAACGAAAATGACGTCCGATAAATCCTGCATGCAGAAATTGTGTTCTGTACGCAGCGGACTTCAAGGCTGATTTCAAGTATGATACTATTGAATCTGGGTTGTGGTCTGAACATAAACATTGTAGCCCATAGAAAGACCTTTCCATCGAAGGGTTACATGTCTTCACCGGATTCATGTAGCTTCAGGAATCTCTGGTCAAAGTTGCTGTCTAGATTTATCCTGTACTTAAATTCTGAGTTTGGAATAATATTGGATTTGGACTCGGTAAAGATAATGTTGCAAATTAACTTGAGATTTGGTGAACTCTTTTATGTTAACCATCTTAGTCCAATGAATGATGAAGTTTATTAATTGGATTCCACATAATTGATTTGTGAAGCGAAGCATACTTAAACGAGATGATTTGGTAGAAATTGGTAGACTAATATAAATGTGCATCATGTTAATAACGTGTTGAAATCATTTGGGATGAAAGGTAGGATGATAACCTATGGCCATGTGTATAATTGTTTAACGGAATGAATTTAGTGTCCATTGCTTAGAGTGTCGTCTCCCTACGGGTAGCATTGTGAAAGGATGTAAGTGCAGTGTTGATCGTCACTAGTTGGGATAGCAATGAGATGAGTCAAAGTCGGACAGTTGGGATTGGTCCTCGGTGTTCACGTCCCAGGGCTCCTTCCATGCCAAGTGAATGGTTGGGCTTGGTCCTCGTGCTTTCTCTGAGGCTCCTTCCATACCATAGTGATGTGAAATTGCATGCGGTGTGAGTCGACACGCGGTGTTGTAATCCCGGGTTAAGCATAGTGTGGCAGGTCTACGGGCTCGCCAGTCGTCATACCGACGGGAGTTGACAGTTAGACTTTGGGTTATTGGGCTTGGTCCTCGGTGTTCATGTCTCGGGGCTCCTTCTGTGCCAAGTGAACGGTTCGGCTGGGTCCCCGTGCTTACTTCTGAGGCCCCTTTTGGGTCACACAAGGCCAGTTCGTGGCTTGGTTCTCGGTGCACATCTACCCGAGACTCCCGCTGGGTCATAGTACGCATGGGCTCCGTTGTTGTGTTCTTAGCGTTGAGGCGTACGGAGGCCTAAGTGAAGTAGTGTGGATACCCACTTAGTAGTAGAGATGCCCGCTTTACTGTCACCGCCTGGCCACAGCGGTTGATGCCTGAGAGGTTAGCTACCTGCTCGAAGAGTGGGAACTATAGTCTGTGTCGACATAGCGGTTGCATGTGTGTGATCATGAGTGAGTCATTGCATAGCATACATGCCATTACATAGCATTGCACAAACAAGATCCTCATCGTATAAGTTTGTATGGGCACTCTTATACGATGAGTTACTTTATGTAAACCGATCCTTAACTTATAAGCTTGTATGGGCATCCTTATAAGTTAAGTTACTTTCTTGTTGTAGATACTTATACTTGATGGTTCGTTATTGCTTTTGTACAACTGCTAGATTATACTGCTGTTAATCTTACTGTACTATTACCACCTGCTTGTACATGCTTATACTATTTATTATACTTTGTACCCTTGCACTTTTCTCCGCCTGGTGCCGAGGATTCGTCGGGGAGCGGATGAGAAGCCACTTAGTCTTTTCGACTAACGGTAGCTACGTCTTCCTTTTTAGGAGGTCACCCTGCAGGTAGAGCAGCCGCAGACTATGCAGTAGGAGAGCCAGGCCAGGACAACAGAGCCTGAAGGGACGGTACCATCACTACCGTCGGTTACAGATGTGAGTGTTGAGCGACTCTAATGTAGCCTTTTGGGCATTTATTAGCTGTACTCTGATATTGTAGAAACATGTTTTAGCTTCTTTATTTGATGTACTTTTGGACATATATGCTTTGTGTGGATTTGACTTCTCTTATTATTGTTTTGGTTGGGTTGGCATATATTGGTATTGGTTGTAGCCGGCAGAATAGGCGTCTTGTGGTACAGGTTAGCCCGTGTGCTAATGCTACCGCAAGGCGGCTGTTCTGCGCATAAGACCCCCCCCCCCCCTTCATACTGTGTTTTGGGATCCGAGAGGGGGGTTTTACAAAAGCAATGACACGTGTCAATCATCTCGCTTGATGACAGGATTATAAATCAAGGAGATCTGGATCGAGAAAAGTTTTTCTTAGTAGGAAATTCATTTCGAAAAAGAGGAGCGGAACTTTGTCTTCTGCCCCCCCCCCCCCCCCCCCCGCCATTATTGCAGAAACAAGAAGATCGAATCGATGATTCTGAAGGGTTTCTGAGTTAGCTGGGACAATCAACATTTGCTACAGCAGGATCTGAGGATTTCTCTGAGGAAGAAGAATCAGCCAAGGCCAGCCCTAGCTGAAGTTGCTTCAAGATCTAAGCTGAGCCGAATTTGAAGATCAATCTCTGGATCTGTGAAAAAGAGGTAGAGCAATTTGTGTTCTATAAAACAGTTTAGCTGATAGAAGATCTATCCTCTCTCTCCTTCATTAGCAGAATCAGAATCAAAGTTCTGAGATTACTTCCAACATAAGCAGTAGTTTCTTGAAGAACGTCAACCTTGTTGTCATGAAGAAGATAGGGCTGAGATTCTCTCAGCTCAGGAGGCAATTGACTCAGTGATTAATTTCACTTGAGTCAAAACAAATTTTATATTCAAATTTTGTAGGATCTGTTCAAGATCTGTGTTGTAAGCCTAGATTATAAAGACTGAGTGGTGGATCTGGTGAGATCTGTATTGAAAGCATAAGTTATAAAGGTTGAGTGTATGATTTGGTATAAATCTGAGTGATAGGATCCAGTCTTGGATCTGTGTGTGGTAGGGGATGTGGTTTTAGCCTGTGTTGTGGGACACTTGTATCTGTGGTAGGTGATCAAGTGATATTGTGTGGTTGGGCTGAGTGTCTGTGTTGAAGGTCTCTATGGAGACTGTGTGATCCAGTGGATCGTTTTGTAAGCTATGGGGAACCAAGTTGTTGGAGAAGTGTTTTTTCTAACATTCTGTTAGAAAGTTGTGAGGGACAGTGGATGTACACATATACTGGGAAACCACTATAAATATTTGGTGTGTTGTGTGTGAATTTATTGAAAGCTAAACTAATAATTCACAATAAGGCCTAACTTTGTTAAAAGCTTAAAGAATCTAAAGAGAATCAAATAGACCTTGATAACCTATTCCACCCCCACCCCCATCCCCCACCCCCCCTCTAGGTGATTAGCTACCATTGTATTCAAAGACTTTCAGGGTGGTTGCTCCAGGAACATCATTTATTTATAGGATAAGCCTCTCTAGTCAGCCCCCTCTCGTCATAGCCCTCTCGGCATGGCCCTCTCAGCATATCCCTCTAGGCATCCGCCTCTCGGTATAGCCCTCTCAGCATATCCCTCACGCAGCAAGACTCTCTTGATAGCATTTATCGGGCAGAACTACTTAGCGGACCTACCCCATGAAGGGGTCAAGGCCATCTCTCCCCTAGAACGTAATTTGTGAGAGCGATTCGCGATTGTCGCGGCGGTCACCACCTAAGAGCCTAAGGTATATGCGAAGGTGCGGAAATGTTTGCGGATGGTTAAAAGTGAAAGCGGCATCCATGTAAACATACAGGAACATGCCCAAAAAAGGAATCTTTCATATATACTCAAATACATTAGGGGTCTCGCCCATTACATGTATTTCAAAAAAAGAAGAGTGAAAGTACATGGAAAAAAGTTAAGATGTGGAAGGCCTTCAGGAAGAGTCGCGGGACTTCTCGCTAGAAGACACCCCGCCCAGAAGCACGTCGAGGTCAACCTCGTGTTGCGAATCTCCCTCGCCTTCGGGCACATCGACGAGGGTGTATAGCCACGGCAGGATGCTTCACACTGTAAGCCTCCCACCCTTCTCATTCAGTAACCCGGCATTTTGCAACATCTCGATCATGTGCTTGGCCGCCCTCTGGGTATTCTCCTTCATCATCACTTCAATTTCGTAGTTGTTATACTGATGTCGTTTGACCGTTTAACCTGGGGGAGGTGGGAGCAGGGTTTTTTAAAGACTTTTGTTCTCAGCCTTCAGCCCCGATACCTCGCACTCAAGGCTCGTCACTTGCACGCGCAACCTCTCGGCATTCACATGGTCCTGATTAAAATTTAAGGAAAGTTAGCCGAGAATGAAGCAAAACTAAAAGAAAGTAACAAATGATTCACTTACCCCTGACGATGGGCGACTTGCGAGAAGCGCATCGGAGGCCGCCATTTGGCACTTCAGGGAGGACACCTCTGTCGCTGCGAGATCCCATGACTTATGGACCTCGTTTAGGTTCTGTTCGAGGTTGAGGCTCCGACGAGACTCCATGTGTGCGAGCTCCAATGCGTGTAGCTGGGCCCGCGCAGTCTCGTGCGCAAGGGTCCGGGTTGACTCTTTGTCGTAGAGGCTGACATCCTCCCGACTATACAACACGAAGGTGAGTGTGAATGCCTCGATGTTGGTGGTATCTTGATTCATCCATGTTGGCTGAAGCATCGATATGGAAGCGTGGTTAGCCTCAGGGTCCCACTGGAGAAGAGGCTGGTCCATCTCGTCCATGTGCCTCTCGCTGAGGCCAAAGTTTCGGTGCCGCTTAGCACCGGTCCCCCGGGAACCTTCTCCATGGTGGCGGCAATCTTCGTGGCTGTACTCATTGTACCCGTTGCGGGCGGGGTCTTAGCAGGGATCTTGGCTACGCACTTTCCCTTGTTCGGTGCGTATGATTTGGACTTCTTGGAAGATATAGGGGAGGAGCACCCGGCTTTTGCTTCTGGGCACTCGGCTGGGATGAGGTACCCAGCTCCTCCCTGCAGGCAAGGGTCGCGGATTGGGTGGGAGACAGGACAGTGGTGAAAGCCTCAGTTTCCTTGAAAGGATGGTGAAGGGGGACCTCCCGCTCACCTGTGAAAACCATGAGGATAAGCTTCTCTTAATTTGAGACGATAAGTTAAATATATGAATGGGAATGGTACCTTCACCGAGGAGTACTGGCGGAAGGGAGTTGAGGTCCCACCGCAAGAACTTGACATCGAAGTTCTTGGTTCCAAAGAAGATGAGGAGGGAGGTCTAGTGCCCCCAACCGCGGGAGGCATGTAAGTCGCCTCATCGTATTGGATGGGCGAAAGGGGAACATTGTCGAAGTTCCCGGTGACAAAGATGAACTTCTACGGTCAGTGGTGATTCTTGTTGGTGAGGCTGCTAGTCTTGATCGTCTGGCCCGAGAAGAAGACTATCCCGCTCTTGGCCCAGAAGTTGAACAGCTTCCAGAAGATCGAGAGGTTGAACTCAATCCTTTCCGCACGCATGTAACAGACAAATGCTACCAGGAGCACGACGGAGTTCGGGTTGTGTTGGGCAGGAACCACTCCAAAGTACCAGAGGGTCTATCATCTTGGAGCATGTATTCCACGCTTCTTGGTTTGCTAATAACAAATATCGTCTGTCTTTGATCTTGGGTGTTTATGATGTGCAGATATCACAGGTCTAACTCTAATGTCATTTGGATGTTGATTCGGGTCAGAACATATGAGCTCAGGAGATATCGCCAGGCGATATTGGGTATCGCCCAACGGCGATATCGGCATGAATAGTTAACCCAACATCTCCACTCGGTTGGCAGTTACTATCGCTGTCGCCCGGCGATAACGGGTATCGCCAGGTGACAGTCCATGATCGATGAATCTGCCATCGACGAATCTGCGATGCAAAAATAAGGAGTTCGTGGGACACGTGGCAGCCATTATCGATATCGCCGGGTGGCGATACTCAGTGTCGCCAGACGATAGTCTTCGATCAACGATCGACGAATCTGCGATGCAAAAATGAGGAGTTCGTGAGACACATGGCAGCCGTTATCGGTATCGCCATGTGGCGATACCCAGTGCTGCCAAGCGATATCGCCAAAGTATAAAGCCAGTAAATTTTCTGTGGGGATCACGAAATTCATTACCTGTAGTGTACCTTCCTGTTTAGACAAACCAGAGAGGTCCAGATTCCAGATTTACTCCACACTCTCAAGAAGGCCAAAGCACAAAAGATCTACGTCAGGCACGCAACATTCAAAGCAACCCTGACAAAGATTCGTCGGCATCTTCAGCAAACTGTTTGAAGGGAGTTTTAATTCTTGGTTTCCAATTTATTTTGTTCTTATTCCTATTGTAATCCAACTATAATCGAGAGAGGAAATCGCCGCCTTGTGCGTGATGTCTAAGTCCTTGCGTGGCTTAGGGAAAATCGCCGCCTTGTGTGTGTCGTATAAGTCCTTGTGTGGCTTAGGGTAAAATCGATGTCTTGTGCGTGGCGTCCAAGTCCTTGTGTGGCTTAAGGAGAAATCATGGCCTTGTGTGCAGCGTCTAGATCATGGTAGATCTAGGGGAGGCTAGTAGCAAGATTTAGGGAGAGATACGGTTTAACATGCCGATTCTTGGTAGAAGGATCAGCGAAATCAAAAGTAAATTGTATTTTTCATAATCCTTTGTCTCTAACTCTATAGAGATACTTTGTATTCACTTTTAGTATGTTTGAAATAAATCGTTATTGATTTTGCTTTTATATATTTCAGAGTGTTCAAGTTTGCATATGAAAAATTAGTTTTATTTCATAATTTCATTATTTTTTTCATCAAGTAAACTTTGTTAAGTTAAAGAAAATTAATTAACCCTTATTCACACCCCCCCCCCCCCCCTCTAAGGGCACCGCATGATCCAACATGGTGCACCTCCGGCAAGAGGGGTAGGCAGAACCCCACCTCAAAGTGCTCCAGGGGGGATGGCGAGCTCCCCTTCTGGCAAGAGGGAGCAAAGGGCTCCCACCCATAGTAGGCAGAAGGGCTCTCGCTAATAGAAGCGAATAGTAGGAGCGAAGGCTCCCGCATACGCCTTTTAGGAGAGCTGTGGAGGCGAGTGTCTGGTTCATCCAGCACTCACCCCCTTTAAACGAGTGGTGCCTTCATGGACTATTCGCCTAGTAGGGTCCAGAGGCAAAATTAGCTAGATACCCTTAGAGGTCTGCATTTAGCTCCTTTGAACAACGGAGTTACGATGTTGGCAGACCTAGTTGGGCTGCATATAGCCTTTTAGGACAGCGGAGTTACGTTGTTGGCAGGCCAAACTCAGGAATTTATAAATAGACCCACAGGGGTACCTCAGAGAGCAAGCTTTTCTCATTCTTAGGTCTTATAGCGCTCTCTGAGGTAGCCTTAGATCAGTACTGGCTAAGGAGGGGAAGCGCTCTGGGATCTTCCGGGTTAGAGGAGGGACATCCGTGTTATAGCCTCGGGTCAATTTTTCTAGTTCCAAGCGGCTGGTCAGGTGGTCAAGTTCGAGAGAAGTAGTTGTCAGCTACTCCATCGGGTCTGAACTCTCATTGAGATCAAATTTTGGTTCCAACAGTCTTGATCTCGGCAGCCTGCCAGTATCAACAATAAACAGTCAGGATTCATCAAGTAAAGTGGTGACTAAGTCGCGTAGAGAAGTACAAGCTACCTTATAGTCCTTCCACTAGACAGACTGCATCCCCAGATCGATCGCCTTCTGCGAGACAATCTTCAGCTCCTCCTGTGACTCGAGGAGCCTCCATGCAGTGTGATTGCCCAACTCAGTAGCCCGCAGGAGCGTGCGATCTATTTGATGGGCAAGCACCTCTACTCTAAGACTCAATATGGACTCGGCACCGGCTCGCCCATATAGAGTGAAGACAACATCATAACCCCCCCCCCCCCCCCCCCGTATCCTCCCAGTCTTCCGACCAGGCGGGCAATTTGGTGCTCAGAATCACCTTGTGCTCGCCCTCCTCCTAGGACCCCAGCGGGCATCCAAACGCATCCTTGTCGTTGTGCCCGAGATTGTAGTTTGGGTGGAAGTATGATGCCCCAACGTCCACCGATGATTACTTCCCATCGAAAAGTTCATGGGAGACCCTCGCACGCTTTCACATGATCAGGTGACTTGACTTTTTTTCCATCCCCTTGTCCAGCTTTTTGTGAGGAGCCCTTCTTGTCGCCAGCTCATGACCAGCCCTTGAGCCCGCAGGAGGCAGAATCTCCTCAACCTCAGCAGGCGGGTTCATTGAACCCTAGAGAGATGACGCGACGTCCTTCTCCAGAGAAAGTGGTTTTCGGGGAAGTATGCGAGTAGTTGTAGAAGTGGTAGAACTGTTAGTAAAATCACAACAACGATCGGAATCAATTCAGCGAGTATGGGGAGATCTCTCAAAGTTATATACCTTCTCCGAGGAAGACCTCGTCCAGCGAGTTGACATTCAGACGCTAGTGGATGATGTCGAATCGCCGGCCATAGAAGGCTTCGAAGATCTTTTCACGCGGACCCTCAAGAATCGGTGGCAAGAAGGTGACTTCTGGTGGCTAGTGCGGCCTGCGCGGCACCCCTTCAAAGTCGTTGACGATGACGACTAGCAACTCGCTGTAACGCCCCGATTTTCCGGAAATTATTTAATTCAGTAATGACATATTTATGGAGTTAGGGCGTTACTTTTAACATCAAGTTGACGGTGCGACACCGTTAGAGCGTTTACGCATCCGTTAGGTCCGATTGACCATATTTTGGGGGTTTTCATTTAAAACTGAAGTTTCTTTTTACGATGGAAAATTAAGTTAAATAATTTTGGACTTGCTCGTCGAGTTTCGTCACGATCCGAGCATTTTTGAAGTCTCAGCGCGCGTTTGTAGTTTTGTATTATTATTTATGTTTGTCGTAAACTTTAGAAAATAATATCTCGAGAACTGTAAGTTAGATTTTAGTTTTGTCTTTGCTGTTAGGTTCGTAGCGCCAACATTCGCCTATGGTGCGAATTTCGTTCGAATCGGTGGTGCGCTTAGCCCCGTATCGCTCGGGAAATTCGTTCTTGCATCTCTCGCAAACATTTGGGAGCAGTTTCGAGGGTCAAAACGGTGTCAAATAAAACAATGACTAACATGAAATGTGTTCGCCTCGACGAGATCTACAACTTTCATGATGATCACTTTTCGATATGAAGTCATTTTAAGCCTCTATTTTTATTTATCGCGCGCCTGCACATAAGCTTGTTCTTATTAATAACATTTTTATCTTTCTGATAATTAATAACTATATAAAGGCTTAAGGTTAGAAAAAAAAACCATATTCTTCTTCTCCAAAGGACTGACTCGAACCAGAGTGGCGAGGGCGATGACTCCTTCTGTTCGTGAACTTTCGGCCGCGATTCCGGAGCCTCGGTGAATGAAATCTTCAACGGAGCATAGATCCGGAAAGCTCTCGCCGAGAGCTACACACGTGTGGTACGTATTTCCCGTTTCGGGGACTTTTTCGCGCGAGGTGTTTTGGCCCTAACAGCCGTTTTGGCCGATTTCCTGTAGATTTTGCTTCGTCGTGCCTTCTTTCGGACCGATCTACAATGTGGGGTATTTCGGAGGACTATTCCCGGCGAAATCGAGGCAAGTGGTGGTTTTCTTCCTTCCCTCTCATTCCTAATGCTATATGATTGTTTTAATTCCACTTAAAATCAAGATTTGGCATGCATTGATCCTCACTTGTTTTCTACCCAACAAATTGGTGTCCTTATTTACCAAATCAGTCGTGAAATTTCGCTTAAGTCCATATAGTCTGATAACTTAGTCGTTAATCTATTGTAAAGGTTCTTCATTTATTGAGTGAGCCTCTGTTTCGTCAAGTTTATTTGACGAGTTATTCAGCGAGCCTAGTTGATTATCCGATAAGGCATGATTGCCCTTGGTAAGATCCGTACGCTAAAGTTAGGGGTATCAGGTCTAGTCGGTTGTGTCATTCTCGAGTTATAAGTAGTTGTTCTAGAGCTGTTGGTGTTAGTGGGCTAACACCCCCCCCCCCCCTCCGCAATGTCCTGTATTTTGAACACTCTACCTTACGGGGTTTTCCCCCGGTGTTGTTTGTTTTTCTTTATTGTCGGTGTGCTGGCGGAGGTATCTCCCACCGCAGTTACTGGATATTTTCCAGTTTTGGTGTGTCGAGTTAGGAGACCACTTCTTGTTCCCTTGGGTGCTCGTGGAGTTGGTGGGTGTGTTGGCAGAGGTATCTCCCACCACTATTGTTGGATGCATACCAGTGTTTTCCTTGGGGCCCTTGTGGAGTTTGTTATGTGGGTGTGTTGGCGGAGATAACATCCCCCACATTTGTCGGATTCTTACCGGTGTTAATAATTGAATTCTTTGTTTAATCTATGTTAAAAGTAGCGAACATGTAGAAACAAACAGATAGAGTTTTGAATAATTGAAACTTTATTATCCAAAAAAGATAACTATTACAAAGGTATGCCCTCCCTTATATAGAATGGAGGAGAGATGAGAGAATACAAATAAGAGATGTGGGACTAAAAAATTACAAGCTAAGCGGACTATACAAAGTAAACCGCACAAGCCGCGCGGTTAGACAGAAGGACTAACCGCACGGCTACAACAAGAGAAGCAGATAGGTCGCCTGTGAAGATCGCTAGATCGCCCGGTTTACAAGCCGGCGAGTCAAACCGCCAGACCGCGCGGTCTTCAACCCGCCAAGACAGACCACCCGGTCACCAACTTCAACACTCCCCCTCAAGCTGGAGCATATATATCAATCATGCCCAGCTTGTCGCAAACATGCAGAAACGAGGCGGAAACTGGCTTGGTGAAGATGTCAGCCAGCTCTTTATCAGACGTGACAAACGGAGTGCAAATTTGTTCTTTTAAAATCTCTTCACGAATGAAATGGCAGTCAACCTCAATGTGCTTTGTTCTTTCATGGAATACCGGATTTTTGGAGATGTATATGGCGGCCTTGTTATCACAGAACATAGGTAGAGGATGGTTGTACACCTCTCCTAAATCTAGCATGAGAGCCTGCAACCATTTCAACTCACAAGTGGTTGACGCCATACTGCGATACTCAGCTTCCGCACTGGACCTGGAGACAACAGACTGCTTCTTGCTCTTCCAGCTCACCAGATTTCCCCCAACAAATGTGCAAAAACCTGAGGTTGACTTGCGATCCCCTTTGTCATCAGCATAACTTGCATCTGAATAGGCTTCAATCCTCAGATGACCATTCTTCTGAAAAAGTAATCCTTTCCCAGGCGCTGCTTTGACATACTCCAAGATCCGCAAGGCGGACTGCAGATGACACTCCCTAGGCGCTTGCATGAATTGACTCACCTTGCCCACAGCATAGGAAATGTCGGGTCTGGTCACTGTGAGATATATGAGCTTACCAACCAGACACCTGTACCGCGAACTATCTGAAAGAGGAGGCGAATCATCTGTCCAGGTTTTGTCCTTCCTAGTAGCCATGGGGCATCGGGCAGGTTTTGCTCCAGTTAATCCTGCCTCTTTTAAGAGATCAAGGGCATACTTACGCTGAGAGAGAACTAAGGAGTCGGGCTTCCGAGAGAGTTCGATCCCCAGAAAGTACTTTGGAGAGCCCATATCTTTAGTGATCAGATGTTGATGAAGATGTCGCTTTGTCAGGGCTACCCCTTCCTGGTCATCGCCAGTGAGAAGAATATCATCGACGTACACAGCAAGAACAGCCAGCCCAGAAGGAGTTTTGTGAATAAAGAGAGAGTGATCAGCAGAGCTTCGCACAAAACCAACAGCCGCCACAATGCCGCTGAACTTGTCAAACCAAGCTCGAGGACTCTGCTTGAGGCCATAAATTGCCTTCTGCAACCGGCATACTCGTGTCTCCCCCTGAGCAACATACCCAGGAGGTTGCTCCATGTAAACGGCCTCGTGAAGATCACCATAAAGGAAGGCATTCTTGACGTCCAGCTGAGAAATCGGCCAATCCCGATTGACGGCCACAGAGAGAAGAACCCGGATAGTGCTGAGACGAGCCACAGGGGATAAGGTGTCAAAGTAATCAACCCCATAGGTCTGAGTAAAGCCCTTAGCAACAAGGCGAGCCTTATACCGATCCACAGTGCCGTCTGGGCGAAATTTGACCACAAAGACCCAGCGACAGCCAACAACATCAGTACCGAAGGGAGGAGGAACAAGAGTCCAGGTACCCCGCTCAGTTAGGGTCGCCATTTCCTCATCCATGGCCATCTTCCAGTGAGGAATAGCAAGGGCCTCCTGATAGGAGCGGGGTGTGGCAGTGGCAGAGATAGCCAGTGCAAATGCCCTGCGAGAAGGGGTAAGACGATCATAGGAAACAACAGCAGCAAGGGGGTGTAGGGTACACGTCTGAACCCCTTTGCGAAGAGCTATAGGAAGATCCAGGTCAGCCGGGCCCGCGGCATCCGGAGCATCCGTGGTAGAGAAAGCTGGTCCGGGAGAAGAGAGCGACGGCAGCGGAGAGGAGGGAGAGGGTGGTGGAGAAGGGAGAGAGAGAGGTGGTGGAAGAGGAGGGGGTGGAGACGGTGTAGGGGTGGAGAGTGTAGTAGGAGGCGAGGGAACGAAGGGAACGACAGGAGAATCAGAAGCTGGGAGAAGAGAAGAGGAGTCATCCGAGAAGTAGGAGGTATTCTCGAAGAAGGTGACGTTAGCAGAGACGAACTGCTTACGAAGGACGGGATCAAAGCAACAATAGCCTTTCTGAGTGGTGGAGTACCCCAGAAAGACAAATTTGGTGGAGCGAGGGGAGAGCTTATCACGGGTGGTAGAAGGGGTATGCACAAAGGCAGTGCATCCAAATATTTGGAGAGGAAGAGGAAACGGCTCCTTGCCCGGATACAAAATGGAGAACGGGGTTTGGCCGTGGAGAACCGTGGAGGGAATGCGATTGATGAGGTAGCAGGCAAGGAGAACAGCATAGCCCCAATAGGAGCGAGGAACATGCATCTGGGTCATCAAGGTGCGGGCGACATCGAGGAGGTGACGGTTTTTGCGTTCGGCCACACCATTTTGTTGTGAAGTATAGACACAACTAGTTTGATGAAGAATCCCATTTTGCATGCAGAATGTAGAGAAGTCACGACTGAGATATTCTTGGGCATTATCAGATCGAAAAACTTTGATAGAAACACCAAACTGAGTTTTGATCATGAGATAGAAGGATGTCCATACAGAGAATAAGTCGGAGTGATCTTTTAATAGATACACCCACGTACAGCGAGAGAAATCATCAATGAACGTGACAAAATATGAACTACCCCGACCAATGGTAAGAGTAGGAGAAGGACCCCAGATATCGGAGTGGATAAGGTCAAACGGACGGGTAGAGCTACGAACGTGCTTTGGAGGGAAGGAGGAGCGGTGATGCTTGCCAAGCTGACAGGCCTCACAGTTGAGCGGAGGACTTTGAGGAGGAAGGTGGGGCAGAAGTTGACGAAGAAGACGGGGAGGAGCATGACCAAGGCGGAGATGCCATTGGAGAAGATC
The DNA here is from genome assembly GCA_039583875.1 of Platanthera guangdongensis. Classification (NCBI taxonomy): domain Eukaryota; kingdom Viridiplantae; phylum Streptophyta; class Magnoliopsida; order Asparagales; family Orchidaceae; genus Platanthera; species Platanthera guangdongensis. The sequence continues at coordinate 171,855,239 of CM077148.1, forward strand.
TGTGGAGGTGGAGGATAAGGTGGAAAAAGCAGAAATGTTGTCCAGGAAGTATAAGCCGTCACTCTCAGTCCCAGTAGCAATCGTCCGTTGGGAGTCCGGATCCTGAAAAGAGCAAGAAGTAGAAGTAAATGTGACGGAACACTGTAATTGCTTGCAAAGAGAGGTAACAGATAATAAGTTGCACGGGAACTGGGGCACGTATAGAGTATCCGCCAAGTGAAGAGACGGAGTGACATGAACTATCCCTGTTCCATGGACAGATGATGAAGAGCCGTCAGCGAGAATAACCGGGGGCAAGCGATCATGTTTGTCTAGGAGAGAGAAACACGGGAGATGGCCGGTCATATGATTCGTAGCACCAGTGTCGATCAGCCATTTTCCCTGAGTAACAACGTGTGCACGACCAGAAGACGTGACAACCGAGGCGAATGGCTTGGAGGAAGATATGAAAGTCATGAAGGGAGGAAAAAGAAACTGCAGCGGTCTCGGTGACAGCACACTAGTGGCAAGAAGGGCCACGACCAAGGTGCAGAGCACAAGCCGCGCGACTGAACCAGGAGGTCGCGGCGACTAAAAGCAGGTCGGGAAGCTAGGAAGGCCGCTACCAAGAAGCAGAGCAAAGCAGAGGGAAAGAAGTCGCACGGCTTGAAAAAGTCGGGCGAACAGAGGAGAACAGGTCGCACGGCAAAAGATGAGGCCGGCGCGACTAGCAAGTAGGAGCGGGTAGAAGGGAACAACAAGTAGAGAGCGAACAGCAGCGGCTAGCAAGAGGTCAAAGGCACAGCGGGGAAGAGGTCGTGCGGACTGAAAAGGCCGAGCGAACATAAGAGAGGAGAAGAGCAGGTGACCGCGACCAAGATGCGGGTGAGAAAGGAACAACCCGCACGGTCAGGCAGATCACAGCAGCAAACCGCGAGTATAGGGGCAAGCGGATATGGGGAAAGCAGAAGCGGACAGGGAGAAGAAGTCCGCAGCGGGTAGACACAAGCCGCAAAGACTAGGAAGTCGGAGAGGCAAGGAAGAGCAAGGAGCGCGGCGACAAGGAAACAGGTCGCTGCGAAATATCAGTAGGAGAAGAGAACCAAGAAGCAAGCCGCGCGAACAGGGCAGCGGATAGAAACAAGCCGCTCGAACAGGGCGGCGGACAGAAGAGAAGGCAAGCCGCGAGAGAGGTCGCGGATAGCGGAAAACAAGCCGCTACAAGCAGAGAGCGCACAGAATCAGGAGGAAATGACCGTGTCCTCTGATACCATGTTAAAAGTAGCGAACATGTAGAAACAAACAGATAGAGTTTTGAATAATTGAAACTTTATTATCCAAAAAAGATAACTATTACAAAGGTATGCCCTCCCTTATATAGAATGGAGGAGAGATGAGAGAATACAAATAAGAGATGTGGGACTAAAAAATTACAAGCTAAGCGGACTATACAAAGTAAACCGCATAAGCCGCGCGGTTAGACAGAAGGACTAACCGCATGGCTACAACAAGAGAAGCAGATAGGTCGCCTGTGAAGATCGCTAGACCGCCCGGTTTACAAGCCGGCGAGTCAAACCGCCAGACCGCGCGGTCTTCAACCCGCCAAGACAGACCGCCCGGTCACCAACTTCAACAATCTATTAGGACCTTTGCTATATAGTTAGGTTGTCGAAATATATCTATACCTTTAAACTATTACTCTCCACCATGTTTGGTGTGATGTATACGTGGATTCTTACGTAAGTTTCACACTATTTACTTATTATACATAATGTGCCTTTCTTTCAGTATATTCGGTCTTGGGTTGGTACCCCTGTTGATCGTTGTTTACCTTTCTACATCTGATTTCCTGCCGTCACTTGTACTTTCTTTCTGAGGCGTTCTTCTGTTGAATGCCTCAGGCTCAGGACAGTAACAATTTGTGGAGCTAGAGCTTGTGATTTCAGTGTTGCAGTCTTAGCTGGGACTTCTTTTCACCTCACCGTCCTGAGGTAGTTTTTTTGTTGTAGTTTTGTTGTTCTAACCTTAGTTCAGACATACTCTTGAGTTCTGTGGGTTTGTGTTAGGTTGTTGACATCCACAGATTGTTGGTGATTTTAGACACTTTGCAAGCTGATGGTTTACTTTCTCACAGTCTTGTTTAGCTTACTTGCTCTCTGGGAAGTTTTATGATAGGATTGTATGTTAGGTATTTTAAGTATAAAATTAAAAGGATTTATACCATCATTTCAATGTATTTTACAAAATGAATAACAATCTATTGTAAAGGTTTATAAAAGTTCTTTTATATTTATATCAAACCTAGAGGTCTGCATAACATGTGTTATCAATGGTTGTCATGATCATATAGGATGATAAGTGAATAAAACAAGTATTTTCAGCACTTATTAGGGTTAGTCGATTTGACAATACCTTATATAAGATCTCCCTAACGGTCATAATTAGCATTAATGACGTCCACGTGGACCAATCACGTCACATCATTTGAAAATCCCGTCTGATAAGGACTTAGCAAATTTTTCTGAAGACTTGACTGAATTACTCGAGTGGAATATGAACTACTCGAGTACAATGATGAGTACTCGAGTGGTCAAGATTAGACGACTCGAGAAGAATTCCTTAAGAAAAATTCAGAACAGTATGTGTAATCACTCGAGTGAAAAAAGAGCTTGCTCGAGTGCTAGAAGTATCACACGAGTGGTAGAAGGATTACTCGGTATGTGGAGAAGAACTACTCGAGAAAAGGACTTAGTGAAAATTCTGGGAGATAAAATCTTGTTACTCGAGTACTGGAGCTGGACTACTCGAGAAGCAGATAGACTACACGAGTACATGAACTTCACTACTCGAGTGGGGTAAAAACATCACGATAGTTTTCCTTCTGTCACTCGAGACAAAGTATTCATCTACTCGAGTGGTGAACTTGACCACTCGAGTAAAAGACTTAGAATAATTCTGAGAGGTAAAAACTGTCAACTCGAGTATAAGAAGAAGTCTACTTGAGTAATGGACTTGGCCACTCGAGAGCTATGTTCAGACTACTCGAGAGTCATTTCCTTTACTCAAGATACAGACTTAACTTACTCGAGTACATCTAAGGTTCAACTCGAGTACTTAAGCTTATAATCGAGTGAAATACTTAGAATATTTTCCTTCATGAGAATTTTCCTTTCTTCAATAAAATCAGCAACAAGTCTTTCATCAACAATCCTAGTGCTTGAAGATGAAGTGTATCTCAATAGAGAGGCTACACATGAGTTAACACCATGGATCACGCAATAAGAGATTACATTGTATGGTCCTGTATTTGGTGACCCATTGTAAACTGACATTGGTTTACACTTGGCAATTAAGTCATGTAAACACATAACTCAAACAATACATCAAATACAACTTAATTCATCTTAGTTCAAGGGTGACTTCACCAAATCTGGGTTATTGTGGATACAATACCCAACAATATCCCCCTATTTATAGAAGTCAGAACTCTCTACACTAAGGTGAATTATATAGACAAACAGAGAGCTAGATGTGCAAGATAGAAATCAAGGTAATAAGCACACAGAATATAAGCAAATAGTAGATGATCAAAATTAAAGATTATATAATTAGAATTATCCAAAGAATCATTTCTACACAATTCTCATCCATATTCTTGTAACTTCCTTCAATCTATACTTGATGTTGTTGTTTATCCTTCTTCTCTTTTTGTCTTCTCTGATAACTGTAAGGTTTTGGATAGTACTTAGGAGGCTTTGGAGGAGCAGCAGGATTGTTTCTTTCATGTTCTCTATCATATAGTCTTCTCTTGCTCATAGACTTCTCATACAAGTCTCATTCTTGGGAGCTGTAATGATCATGTCTATTTTCATTGAAGTCCATGACTAACTTTAGAGTATCCAGAATAAGTGACTTTGAAGTAGGAGACCAAATTTCTGCAAACTCAGAAGCTTTCATTTTCTCTGTATTTGGAACTGGAATGGATCTATTGGCAGAGGCTCCATCACCATACCTTCTCTTATTTGGTATGTGAATTTCATGAGGAACTTGAAGAAATATGTCTGTTGGATCAGCCTCCCAAATCTGAGCATAGGATTCTGGAGGAGGGGCTTCTGAGCCTTCAGGTCTTAGAGAGAAAGAAGGCTGAGGGACAGGAACAAGAGCAATAGGGGCCAGAGGATTCAGATGATGAGGAATAACATTTGGATCAGCTTGAAAATCCGGGAGTATCTAGTTATGCATCCATACAGCTGTATCATAAGTATGGAATTTTACACTTTGGATCTAACTCAACACATCATCATGAATTTATTTTATCAACTGCATTAGCTATAATATTTTTAGCCTTCTTGTCTAAAGACACAAGTGCAATCTCATCTTTGTCGAGATCTATCAATTTCTTAGGAAATTTCTTTGTTGGATCTATAGTGGAGACGGTCATAGGTACGTAAGGACCTTCTTCAACGATCATGAAGATCCTTGGATCCACAGCTTCCATGAAAAATCTAATTCTTTCTTTCCACATGGGAAAGTTATTCTTTGTGCACAAGGGAAGCTTGGCAAAATCTTTAGCCTTGTCCATGCTTGGATAATCTCAAAAGACAACTAGGGACGGATCTGATCAAGGTGTTAACCTTTTAGTGATCAACCTGCCTCTGCTACCAATTAAAAGTGTTCAGTTGTCAACCTAAATCACCTAGAGGGGGTGAATAGGTGAGTTGTGCGTTTTTTACGGAATAAAAGTTAGTGATCTATGCACACAAAAATCTACCAAGCATTCACAGACGACAAGAGATTTATAGTGGTTCCCCAACCTTGGGTACATCAACTTTCCACTCACTGATCTAGCAAAGCACTAGACTCGGCTACTCCACTATCTCGGATTGAAAACCAATCCTACGTCTCGTAATAAAGTTCCTATAACTCGATCCACAACACGGATCTACACTAGAAAGATGAAAACTTCCTACAACTCGGAGACAAAAGCTCCTACACTCGGAGAGGAATCTCCTACAAGAATAAATTGATAAAATGAAACACAAACAGTAATATTTCTCAAATCTTGAAAATCTCGGCCAAGGTCTTCTTCCTTTGAACTTGCGGCTTTATCAAAAAACTTGAAGAAGAGGCTCGGCAAGATCTGGATCTGAAATTTCTTTGACTCACACGATCCGAGAGATGATGAGGAGTTGAAGAACAATCTCGATCTGTAAGTCGACTTGATTTGAATCTTCTTGAACGCAAGCCCTAGGAGATTTGCACGAAGATCGGCGATGGCGGCTTCCATTTTAGGACAGAGAAAATTTCGATTCAGATTTCTTAGAATAATCTTTTCAACACTTATTAGGATTAGTCGATTTGACAAGACCTTATATAAGATCTCCCTAATGGTCATAATTAGCATTAATGATGCCCACGTGGACCAATCACGTCACATCATTTGAAAATCTCGTCTGATAAGGACTTAGCGAATTTTTCTGAAGACTTGACTGAATTACTCGAGTGGAATATGGACTAGTCGAGTATAATGATGAGTACTCGAGTGGTCAAGGTTAGACGACTCGAGAAGAATTCCTTAAGAAAAATTCAGAATATAATGTGTAATCACTCGAGTGGAAAAAGAGCTTACTCGAGTGCTAGAAGTATCATACGAGTGGTAGAAGGATTACTCGAGAGGTGGAGAAGAAATACTTGAGAAAAGGACTCAGTGAAAATTCTGGGAGATAAAATCTGGTTACTCGACTACTGGAGCTGGACTACTCGAGAAGCAGATAGACTACTCGAGTATATGAACTTCACTACTCGAGTGGGGTAAAAACATCACGAGAGTTTTCCTTCTGTCAGTCGAGAAAACGTATTCATCTACTCGAGTGGTGAACTTGACCACTCGAGTAAAAGGCTTGGAATAATTCTGAGAGGTAAAAACTGTCAACTCGAGTATAAGAAGAAGTTTACTCGAGTAATGGACTTGGCCACTCGAGAGCTATGTTCAGACTACTCGAGAGCCATTTACTTTACTCGAGATACAGACTTAACTTACTCGAGTACATCTAAGGTTCAACTCGAGTACTTAAGCTTCTACTCGAGTGAAATACTTAGAATATTTTCCTTCATTAGAATTTTCCTTTCTTCAATAAAATCAGCAACAAGTCTTCATCAAAAATCCTAGTGCTTGAAGATGAAGTGTATTCTAATAGAGAGGTTATACATGAGTCAACACCATGGATCACACAATGAGGGATATGATTACATTGTATGGTCCTGTGTTTGGTGACTCATTATAGACTGACATTGGTCTACACTTGGCAATTAAGTCCTACAAACACATAACTCAAACAATACATCAAATACAATTTAATTCATCTTAGTTCAAGGGTGACTTCACCAAATCTGGGTTATTGTGGATATAATATACAACATCATCGCATAAGCACGCATGCTAAGTTAAGATTTACATGATTATACATATACACACATGGTTTTGAATAAGAATAAAGAATTCATGCATTCATATCATAGGCACAAGAGTCAATAGGATGAGAGTATATCATCCTAAGTAGGATATAGCATCATTTATAAAATCTCAAAGCAAGTTTGAAGCAAGAGCAAGTGTCTATTCAAGTATGGTCTGAACTAAGTGGTGTAGTCTTAGTTTTAAGCTAGGGTTTTAATGAGGTGTTTATGTGTATTTTTAAAAATGCCGCCAAAGCGTATTTCGACTAGGTCGACTCCCTAGTCTGAGGGTGAGTCATCAGGTGCGTAGAGTGAAGCTATAATCAAAGGGTTGCGATAGAGCAATGAGGCTCTGTAAAGGCAATTGATTACAATGCAATCTCAGATTCAATCGTTGCTGACTATAGTCCTGCTCCCCCAGTGCCCCCAATTCTATTGTCACCAAAGATGAACTTTACATCGCACTTCTAGCAATTGGGACCTCCCACCTATGACGGGAGAGCCTGCTTTATGGCACTAGACGATTGGATTATCGTCATAGAGGAGATGTTCTCGTACTCGGGAATCTCTGCAAGCCAGAATGTGATTGGTTGGTGTCTACCAGTTGAAGGGTTTGGCTAAGAGCTGGTGGATTCGAGAGAAGGAGACTCTGACAGACGGGTGTTCGTGGGATTCCTTCAAAGGAATGTTTCTTGAGAAGTTTCTACCATCGGTAGAGCAGGACTGCCTGATGAACAATTTTCTGCATCTGAAGCAGAGACAGCTCACTGTGAGAGAATATGAAGTCAAATCTAGTAAGTCGAGCAGATTTGTTCATGATATGGTAGCTTTAGAGGCGGGCAGAGTGAAGTGTTTCCTCGAAGGGCTTCAAAATGATGTTCAGCTGTTGGCATGCACTTATAGAGTTTAAAGTTATACTGAGGCAGTGGAAGCAGCTCTGAAGGTTGAGGCAATTGATAACGCCAAGAATCGGAGGGCCACGACGAGAAAAGAGAAGAGGAAAGGTGATGAGGATGGAATCTCTAGGGCATCTGGCCCTGCTTCGAAGAAGAAAAGTGACGAAGCATACAACTTATGTGGTCGCCCTGGCCACCCCTATGAAAAGTGTTTTAAGAGGATCAGAGCTCAGAAGCAGCAGCAGGTGCTCTCCATTCAGGGAGCACCCAAAGGAGATCTGATATGCCCTATTTGTGGAAAGAAGGGGCATGATGCGCTCCGAAGATGGTCAAAGGATAGAGCATGCCACCAGTGTGGGCAGAAGGGACACTCAAAGTTTGCATGCCCACAGACTCTGCAACTATTGCAACCTGCTCCGCTGCGAGCCCTGCCGCCGCCACCGCATCTTGACAAAGGAAAGGGCAAGCTGAACGTGATGACTAAGGAGGAAGCGGAGACCTCAACTTAAGTGATATCAGGTTAGGTTCTAAACTAACTCTTAGCTTTTAGCTTTTTCCCTACCACTCTGTTCGAATAGTTACGTATCTGCTTTTGTTTAGGAAACTTTAAGGTAAAGAACCGTATGGCGCGCGTTTTATTCGATTCCGGTGCTACCCACTCGTCCGTGGCTAGAACTTTCGTAGAGCGTCATCGGTTGCCTCTCGATCTAGTTGGTGATTCCTTCAGTTTTAAGTTTCCCACTGGTGACTCGGTGGTGTCATACCAGGGCATCCAGAGTTGTCTTATTCTCTTAGGAGACTTCATCGCATTCGCTGATCTAAAGGTGCTTGACTTGGAGGACTTTCACGTGATTTTGGGCATGGACTGGTTTTCATGTTATGATGATGTGTTCCAGTGCAAGGTTAAGCGCCTGGACTTCAAGAAGGACATCGGCCACCCCATGAGTGCGTATGGCTTCCCGAGCCAGGATTCCTCGATTATTTCTGCAGTATGTGCTCGGAAACTCTTAGATTCTTGTTGTTTTTCTTACCTCATTTCTATTTTAGGAACTATTAGTAGTTCACCGAGTGTCGACGATATTACTGTGGTGCGGGAGTTTTAGGATGTTTTCCTCGTTAGTCTCCCTGGTCTCCCACCTGAGAGAGATGTTGAGTTCGTTATTGATCTTGATCTTGGTACTCGCCCTATTGCTAAGGCACCGTACCGTATGGCACCACACGAGCTGGAAGAGTTACGTACTCAGCTCGACGAGTTGTTGCAGAGTGGATTTATTAGGCCGAGATCTTCGCCTTTGGGTGCTCCAGTCCTGTTTGTGAAAAAGAAGGATGGCTCGATGAGGCTGTGCATCGATTACAGAGAGTTAAACAAGGTAACCATCAAGAACAAGTACCCGTTGTCGAGGATAGATGATTTGTTTGATTAGTTGCGTGGAGGCATGGTGTTTTCGAAGATTGACCTTCGCTCAGGCTACCAACAGTTAAGGATCCGTGAGTCTGATGTCCCATGGACGGCTTTTCGATCTTGACATGGACATTTTGAGTTCTTGGTGATGTCCTTTGGACTGACGAATTCACCCTCTGCCTTTATGGATATGATGAGTAGAGTATTTAAGGATTTCTTGGACCATTTCGTAGTCGTATTTATTGACGACGTGCTTGTGTATTCACAGAGTGCGGAGGAGCATGCCCAGCACTTGTGTTTGGTCCTGTCTACCCTGAGAGAGCATAAGTTATATGCGAAGCTGAGCAGGTGAGAGTTCTGGCTACCTCAGGTATCCTTTCTGGGTCATGTGGTGAGTAAAGATGGGATTTCAGTTGATCCAGAAAAAGTCTCTGCAGTTATAGATTAAGGAGATCAGAAGCTTCCTAGGGTTAGCAGGTTATTATAGAAGGTTTGTGGAAGGGTTTTCAGTATTGTCTGCCCCAATGACTAAGCTCACACAGAAGAATGCAGTTTTTGTGTGGAGCGACGAGTGTGAGGGAGCCTTCCAATAATTGAAGAGGAGATTGTGCACTGCCCAGTGTTGACCTTGCCTACTGAGGGAGTGGAATACGTTGTATATGCGGATATGTCGCACGTCAGGATTGGATGTGTCTTGATGCAGGAAGGTAAAGTGATTGCGTATGGATCGAGATAATTGAAGATCCATGAGAAGAATTATCCTACACATGATCTAGAGTTTGCGGCTGTGATCTACGCCCTGAAGTTTTGGATACATCTATTATGTGGCGCGTTGTGCAAGATTTATACAAACCATAAAAACTTGAAGTATGTCTTCACTCAAAAGGAGTAGAATTTACTCCAGCGTAGTTGGTTGGAGTACATTGCGTACTATGAGGTAGAGATCCTTTATCATCCAGGTAAAGCTAATGTGGTAGTTGATGCTTTGAGTAGATAGACCGTGCAAATCTTCAACCTCACCATCCAGTCCTTGGTGGAGGAGTTCTTACTGATGTACATTTCAGTCGGCGGTAGTGTTGGGCCTTCCTGCTTAAAAGCAGCAGAGCCGTCGTGGATTACCCTCACCAGGTTGCATCAGAAGGAAGACCTAGATCTTCAGCATCTCCGAGGGAGGACAGAGAAGGGAGAATTGCCTGACTTCTCCATAGATGCAGACGGTACCCTGAAGTACCGAGGTAGATTTTGTATTCCCGCGATGGGCGATATTCAGACTAAGATTTGCAGTGAAGTGCATGGTTCTAGCATTGCCTACCACCATGGTTCTACGAAGATGTATAGGGATCAGAAACAAATATTGTGGTGGTATGGTATTAAGAATGACATAGTGAAGTTCGTATCTGAGTGTTTCACCTGCAAGCGTGTTAAGTCAGATCATCGTAGGCCTGGTGGAAAGCTTACACCGCTGGAAATACTGAGTTGGAAGTGGGAGAGCATATCGATGGACTTTATTACTGGCCTGCCATGATCTTCCTAAGGGCATGATTCAGTTTGGGTTATAGTTGATAGACTGACGAAGTGTGTGCACTTTGTACCTTTCAATATTGGATATTCTATAAAGAAGATAACTGAGTTGTATTTGGAAGAGGTTATCTTATTGCACAGAGTGCCAGTGAGAATCGTGTCAGATTGAGACTTCAGGTTTATGTCGCGATTCTGGCAAAGCCTGCAAGGGGCGTTGGGTACTGACCTCAGGTTTTCAACCACATATCACCCGCGGACTAATGGTCAAACGGAGCGAGTTAATCAGATTGTGGAAGATATGATAAGGTGTTATATCTTGGACCATGGTGGAGCTTGGGACGAGCATCTCAGACTGATGGAATTTGTGTACAATAATAGTTATCAATAAAGTTTGTAGATGACCCTGTTTGAGGCTTTGTATGGGAGGCGTTGTAGGACTCCCTTGTTTTGGGCTGAGGTTGGTGAGTGACCGTTGTTAGGTCTAAAAGCCCTAAAAGAGATGAGTGTTGTTGTAACCCATATTCGGGAGAAGCTCCGTGTAGCTCAGGAGTGTTATGAGAAGTATGCAAATCAGCGAAGGGTTGATCGGGAGTTCGTAGTTGGGACATGGTTTTTCTGAAGGTCACTCTGATTCATGGTGTTAAAAGATTTGGAAGGAACCATAAGTTGGATCCCTGGTACGTGGGACCTTTTCAGATTATTGAGTACATCGGAGTGTCTGCTTATAGACTGGTGTTACTGCTACCTTCCTTACATCCATGATGTGTTTCACGTGAGCCAGTTGCGGAAGTGTGTTCTTAGTGATCGTCATATCCTCGACTCGGTGCCCCAGTTGCAGCCTAATCTTTCGTACGTTGAGGAACCTGTTCATATTCTTGAGACTTTGGATCAGGTGTTGCGGAGAAAGAAAATTCCTATGGTTAAAGCTCTTTGGCGGAACCAAGACATCGAGAGCGCGACGTAGGAATTGGAGTTAGCAATGAGGGAATCTCATCTGCATCTCTTCCCCTAGTTTGCTGGTACGTCTCCAATCTTTTTGTATTTAATTAGCAATTTCTTTAGTTTAGTTTTGAAGTTGTGTTAAGTTTTGGGACGAAACTTCTTTTTAGGGGGGGTGATTGTAACGTCCCCGATTTTCCGATAATTATTTAATTCAGTAATGACGTATTTATGACGTCAGGGCGTTACTTTTAACAACAAGTTGACGGCTCGACGCCGTTAGAGCGTTTCCGTGTCCGTTAGGTACGATTAACCAGATTTTTGGGGTTTCCGTCGAAAACTGAAGTTTCTTTTTACGATGGAAAATTAAGTTAAATAATTTTGGACTTGCTCGTCAAGTTTCGTCGCGATTCGAGCATTTTTGGAGTCTCGTCGCGCGTTTGTATTTTTTTATTATTATTTACGTTTGTCGTAAACTTTAGAAATTAATATCTCGAGAACGATATGTCGGATTTTAGTTTTGTCTTCGCAGTTAGATTAGTAGAGTCAACATTCACCTACGGTACGAATTTCGTTCGAATCGGGGGTGCGCTTAGCCCCGTATCGTCATTTTACCCAAAAATAAAAGTCGAAATCTAGCTTCTCGAGAGATCAGGTGATTTCTCGAGAAATCAAGGTAGTTTCTCGCGAAATCAAGGTGGTTTCTCGAGAAATCAAGGTGGTTTCTCGAGAAATCAGGATGATTTTTCGAGAAATCGGGATGATTTTTCGAGAAATCGGGATGGTTTTTCGGAAAATCACGATGGTTTTTCGGAAAATCATGATGGTTTTTCGAAAAATCAGGATGGTTTTTCGAAAACCCATCTTGGTTTTTTGAGAAAAACCATCTTGGTTTTTCGAAAAATCCTTTCACTCGGGAAATTCGTTCATATGCCACTCGCAAACTTTTGGGCGCCCTTTTGAAGGTCAAAACGACGTCAAGTAAAAAATGATTAATATGAAATTTGTTCGTCTCGACGAGATCTACAAATTTCATCTTGATCACTTTTCGATACGAAGACATCTTAAGACTCTATTTTTGTTTCTCGCGCGTCTGCGCATAAGTTTGTTTTTATTAATAACATTATTATCCTTCTAATAATTAAAAACTATATAAAGGATTAAGGTTAGAAAAAAACCTATTCTTCTTCTTCAAAGGACCGACCCGAACCAGAGTGGCGAGAGCGACGACTTCTTCCATTCGTGAACTTCCGACCGCGATTCCGGGAGCCTCGGTGGACGAAATCTTCAACGGAGCATAGATCCGGAAAGCTCTCGCCGAGAGATACTCGCGTGTGGTACGTATTTCCCGTTTCGGGGGCTTTTTCGCACGAGGTTTTTCGGCCCCAACCGCTGTTTTGACGGATTTCCTGTAGATTTTGTTTCGTCGTGCCTTCTTTCGGACCGATCTACGACGTGGGGTATTTCGGAGGACGATTCTGGGCGAAATCGAGGCAAGTGGTAGTTTTCTTCCTTCCCTCTCATTCCTAATGTTGTATGATCGGTTTTGTTTTGCACCCTTTTAATTCCAATTAAAATCAAGATTTGGCATGCATTGATTCTCACTTGTTTTCTACCCAACAAATTGATGTCCTTATTTACCAAATCAACCGTGAAATTTCGCGTAAGTCCATATAGTCTGATAACTTAGTCGTTAATCCATTGTAAAGGTTCTTCATTTATTGAGTGAGCCTCCGTTTCGTCAAGTCTATTTGATGAGTTATTCAGCGAGCCTAGTTGATTATCCGATAAGGCGTGATTGCCCTTGGTAAGATCCGTACACTAAAGTTAGGGGTATCGGGTCTAGTCTGTTGTGTCATTCTCGAGTTATAAGTAGTTGTTCTAGGGCTGTTGGTGTTAGTGGGCTAAGCCCCCACCCCCCACCCCCCCACCCCACCCCCCACCGCAGCGTCATGTATTTTGAACTCTTTACCGTACGGGGTTTTCCCCCATTGTTGCTTGTTTTTATTAACTGCGGGTGTGCTGGCGGAGGTATCTCTCACAGCAGTTACTGGATATTTTCCAATTTTGGTGTGTCAAGTTAGGAGACCACTTCTTGTTCCCTTGGGTGCTCGTGGAGTTGGTGGGTGTGTTGGCAAAGGTATCTCCCCCCACTGTTGTTGGGTGCTTACCGGTGTTTCCCTTGGGGCCCTTGTGGAGTTTGTTATGTGGGTGTGTTGGCGGAGGTAACTCCCCCCACATTTGTCGGATGCTTACTGGTGTTAATAATTGAATTCTTTATTTAATCTATTAGGACCTTTGTTATATAGTTAGGTTGTCGGATTATAGTTTTACCTTTAAACTATTGCTCTCCACCATGTCTCGTGTGGTCAGGTATACGTGGATGCTCACGTAAGTTTCTCACTTTTACTTATTATACATAATATACCTTTCTTTCAGTATATTCGGTCTTGGGTTGGTACCCGTGTTGACCGTTGTTTACCTTTCTACATTTGATTTCCTGCCGCCACTTGTACTTTCTTGCCGAGGCGTTCTTCTGTTGAATGTCTCAGGCTCAGGACAGTAGTGGGTTGTGGAGCTAGAGTTGGTGATTACAGTGTTACAGTCTTAGCTGGGACTTCTTTTCACCTCACCGTCGTGAGGTAGTTTGTTTGTTGTAGTTTTGTTATTCTTACCCTAGTTCAGACATACTCTTGGGTTCTGTGAATTTGTGTCAGGTTGTTGACACCTACAGATTGTTAGTGATTTTAGACACTTTGTTAGCTGCTGGTTTACTTTCTCGTTATTTTGTTTAGCTTAATTGTTCTCTGGGAAGTTTTATGTTAGAATTGCATGTTAGATATTTTAAGTATAAAATTAAAAAGATTTATACCATCATTTCATTGTATCTTACAAAATGAATAACAATCTATTTTAAAGGTTAATAAAAATTCTTTCGTACCTATATTAAATCTAGAGGTCTGCATAACATATGTTATCAATGGTACCATGATCATCTAGGATGATAAGTGAATAAAACAAGTATTTTTCGCTGCTTAATTTAACCACATCCTTACTTGTTGACTGATCGTTCCACTGAACCAAGAGACACGGTCGTTAAAACTTAACTGAAATCCTATTTTAAAACTAGAACTCATGGGTTTTCATGAAAAGTATCAGGAGTACGTTTTCGCCTGAGTGTCTGCAGTTGTCCCATGTACGACGTGACATCACGGCGCATAGTTTCTCTTACTCGGACATATTATTTAATACGGGGAAAATGTGGGTTGTGAAACTCGCCCTACCGGTAGACCTTGTTCGCCATGACGACCAAGGTGCAGACATGGCTACTAAAGAAAATGACACCCTCGACGGTCGCGACGAAGGCGAAGATCTTCCTGAAGACGGAGAGATCAAACGCGATATTCTTTTCCCGCAAGAAGCAGAGGAATCTCATGATCATCGCAACCCCATTCAGATTGATTTGGGAGGAGATGATCCCGAAGTACCGTAGGATCTAGCAGTACTCCGGCCACAGAGGAAGTTGCAGGCCGGATTCGAAGTGGCGGAGGGGCGGGACGATCTCACTCTCAAGGAAGGTGTTTAGTCACATGATTCGGGCGGGGAGCCTGGCCGAGTATTTATCAGGCAAATGCCTTTTGCAGAAAACCTCTAAGTCTCGCTCGGTCGCAATGGACTTCTTGAAGACGGCCTCAGTGAAGTTGATTGCATGGGCCTGTTGGCGAGCATTGACATCGTCGCTAACCATCTTCTTTTGCGAGTACAAGTTCAGCGAGAAAGCACGAGTGAAGAGCAGCAAGAATGCAGGTGCAAACAAGAATGAAATACTCACGAGCAAGGTTCATAAACCACAACAACGTACTAAAGGCTCACCTACCCCTTCTATTTATAGGTAGAGGTCTGGGGGGTATATCAAGCTCGCGCGAGTATCAGCCTAGGTCGCGTGCTAACCGACAGATCAACCTTAGCTATGAACCCTATCTCGTGCAAAGTCATTCAAAAGATCGCCAGATCGCCTAAACCTGTACAGAACACTCGGGTAATCGCAAGATGAAAGCGAGTATCAACACAGAACAAAAACATCAACTTAAACACAAGTCGGTAAATCAAATGTGAGATACAAACTCGACATCTCAAATAAAAGAATATTATTGTTCTTTACAATGCCGCTAACGGCGAGGAAAAATAAAAAAGAGAAAAATCCTAAGACCTTGGAGGTCGCTGCTCGACAAGAGGTGGATGTCGTCCGGCCCAGCCCATCTCGTGCACTTGCTGGTAGTGCTCGTTCGCCACCATCATCGCATCGTCATACTGTCACAGCTGATCCTCCATCCTCGCCAGTCGCCCTGTCATTCCCATGCTCGGCCATATACCGGACAACTCCACATGATGAAGTTGTATGCGATGATTGATCATCAATTATCATCTCGCGCACTCGTCGGTAGTGATCGCTCGCTACCGCCATTGTATCGTCACCCCATTGTAGCTCGTCCTCCATCCTCTTCAGTCGCCCTGCCATTCCCATGCTCGCTCGCATACCTGCCAACTCCTCATGATGAAGTTGTAGGAGATGATTGATCATCGATTATCGCCGCTCCAGCTCATTGATCATGTGGAAGCGGGCCTCGTAAGCTGCCAACCGGTCTTGCAATTCTTCCATCATTGTAATCCTCACCTCTAGCGCCTAAATTTGGCGATGAGGTCTGCAAATGACGAGTTAGTCGAACTTTGCCTCAATCTCGATATATGTGTGGGCAGCAACTTGGCGGCATTCGTTATCAGGAAGCCTGAGGGAGTCGATGAAAGTCCCTCTAGGGGTTGCAGGGCGACCTGTCAAGACAAGAAGAAGTCGTTGAATCAGTTAAAAGTCAACATCAGTAGTCAGACCAATTCAGCAACAGGCAAGCTACCTTATCAAGGGGATCGACATCGGCGAGGGGACGGGCTACTGCGAGATGATTCTCTATGGCCCGACGATGAGCCTCCCGGGCGCTCGGTCATCTGCCCTTGTCCATGACCTATAGGGTCGCAACCTCCGGTCGTCGGCGGGAAATAGTTTGGGCGCCTTCTTTCCTGATCTCACGACGAGCTCTCCGCCAGGATCAGAGGGGTCGTAGCTTCGAGACAGATTTCGGGGCGAGCTTCATTACTCGGCATCAAAGGAGGACGTTGAGGTAGAGGAGCGCTCACCCTTGGTTGTGAGGAGCTAGCCGTAAGAGGAGGCGGCGACAAAGGAGTGATTGTCGTCGGTAGCGACGAGGTGGTCGCAGGGCGCAAAGCCTTGCTTGCCCTTGTTTGCGAGGTCTTCTACACTGGAAGATCCTTTCTCCTCGCCATAGGAATTTGTTTTTTCGGCCCCTTCATGTGACTGACATTGATCCGAACAGTGTTCCTGAATCGAGGTTGTTGTAGAGCTTCGAGGGCGACCAGTGGAGCTGCTCGCAGGGGAGCGACATCCAGGTGCTCGCCAACGGTAGTTGGTGGAGGAGCTGCAAGTATAGAATAAAAGTCAGTAAGGTATAATAAGATTAATCAGCAACTTATACAGTCTTCGGCAAGATAACAACCTGCGAGATAACGAGCACAGTTTGCGGCTGTGTTTGAGACCCGACGAGCTCTATGGAAGGTAGAGAAGACGGCGTAGAGAGGCAAGAAGCTTCAAGAGCAGATTGCTCGAGAATATCACTCAATCCAAGATCATCGAGGAGCTTCTTGTTGTGAGCTAGAATGTCGGGATGGTCGGCCGTGGAGGCGACATCCTCGATAGGCAGAGGCGGGTTGTAAGATTTGGAAGCAAGCAATTTCTTCAACTTCTTCTTCTTAAGCAGAGGAAGATCAGCAGCAACCTCGCCCTCTCGCACCTTTTTGGCCTTGTTGGTTCAAGGAATCCAAATAAGTCCCAATGCTTTCTTGGTAGAATTCCTCGGTAGACTTCGACATCGCGTGCGAGTTCAAAAGGTGTGCCTCAAAGACTAGCCACCCCCTATTTATAGAGTTCAGCAGGCATCCATCAGTTGCAAGTAACCCATATACTCGCAAAAGCAGCTCACCAAATAAGTATTGAATGTTTCTTTCTGAGCTCATGCATTGCTTGAAAAGAGTGGGGATTGTGTACAACCCATATTCATCGAGGGTGGACCCCTCCAGAGCTAGGTCATCAAGAGTCAAAGTCAGCAAATTAAGATAGAAATCAGAGTCAACGTGTAAGATAGCAGAAGGCCTGGGTGAGTATGACGAGCTCCTCTCACATACTCACCAGGTAGGCGACTAGGGCTGTTACTCGCCCAGCCGAGTGAGCTCCCCTAAGAAGTCTCCTAATCGCACGTGGTGGGGCTATAATTAAGCCCCCTCATCCCTTTGGATTTTCATATAAATAGGACCTCATGGGTATGAGGAGATGGACTTTGGAATATCGTAAAATATCTTGACCACCTCATTTCTTATATTTCAAGTTGAGCCTTTAGATCCTTTCTTCAGAAAGATAGGTCGTGAGCTGGCGATTATCCATCTTAGTCACCACCTTGACTTAGTCGCCAGCTAGAATCTACCTCGTATTCTTCTTGGTCAGGTTTAGTTGTGGAGGGGAAGCTTCTTCTAAGCATTCAGGTACGTAGTGGGACCTCTCTACAGCAGCGCCTGGGGTTCTTTTTGTTATCTAACTGTGTATGTGTCCTAGCTCGTTAGCCGTCGAGCCCGACCACTGAACCGATAATCTTAGACTACATTGATCCGAATTTTGGAATATGGATTTTCCCGACTTCAACATTATTTATTAACTATGTATAGTCATTCGATAATGGAGTCACACATCACATATATTTCATCAATATTTTTGTGGTCTACTTAACGCTTCTGGCAGATCGGACTAAACTCAGCCGTCTTAGCCCGCAGAGCGGTCAAGCGTGCACACAGTCATAGAACAAGGGAGGTAGTACAAACAATAATTTTAGCATGGAAAAACCTCTCAACTGGGTAAAAAACCTCGTGACCGAATCTGTGTTGGTTAATATCCAATATGAGCTTTGAATTACAAATTTGTTCTAAAATCAAGGGAGACCGGCCACTCCAAATTACAAATGGGGATGCGAGAGAGTACACTTGTGCTCGGTAGGCGGCAGACCGCCTCACACGAAACTTAAAGCTAGTTTCCTTTGGCGATGGCAAATGCTCTTGGGTGTCATACGGATGTTGATCGCGGTCGCGGAACATGCATAATAATTTACGTACAGATCTGCGGGATGTTTCCCACAAGGAGGTTACTTTGAGCAGCTCTCTGGACTTGTTTCTTGCGGTGGACTTAGACAAATCTCGGGTGGAGAGACAGCGGCTCGTAAGAGGAATCTGACAGAGCCCTGACCTGAGGAGGAAGAAAGCAAGGGGAAATGAGAAATGAGGAGGCTTGAGGCTCTTTTTATAGACTCCAGGAGGTGGTTACGGTAGTTGTGTGGCTATCTATACACCATAACCACCAATATCATTATTCTAAGCATGATTTAGAGCGTATATTGTGCTCATTATGCTTGTTATTCATAGTGTTGAAGCCAAAATTTGACTCCGACAAATGTTCGCAAAATAGGGGAGTATCCGACACCTACTTGGCCCAAGCTCCGACCTCCGACTGGTTGTGAAGGACTAGAAAACTGGCCCAAAGCCGCAGCAGGGAGGTCCCACCGCTCACCCGGAAGATCACTGAGAGCTTCCCCTCCAAAGCCAAAAGCTGGGCTTGGAGCTCTTCAGAAAGCACAGAAGATAATGTCACTGATTTCCCGGGACTGAAAAAAGTGCCCTCTGAAGAACCCCTATGGGCCTATTTATAGATTTCGAAACTTGAACAAAACTACACTGGTCTGAAATTACCAGGGTACCCCTGGCTGGGTCTGCCAACAGCTAAACTCCGCTGTTCTGAGGAGCTATATGCAGACCACTAAGGGTAAAAGGGTAAAAAAGCCCGGGGTAGAAGAGTAAAATCCCCCTTATTGATATGGAAATATAAAAGCGGCCTCTTCTCACCCTGGCGAGAGGGGCAGTACCTATCGGCGAGATGGACCCCTCTGCCCATCTCACCGGCGTCCTTTGCTGGAGGCCTTCTCGTCATTGGAGGCCTTCTCGCCGCTCTCCGCTGGAGGCCTTCTCGCCCCCAAATGGGTCATCTTGCTTACTGTAGAGACAGTTCGTCTCGCCACTCGCGAGTGGGTCCCCTGGTCCCATTCTCCTCTCGCGAGTGGGCCCTCTGGTCTCATTCGCCTGTCTCGGCTTATTCGCTCCTTGAGGGCCTCTTGCGAGCCCGAGGTTGTACACAATCCCCGCTCTTTTTTAGATTATCCTAAGCTCGGAAAGAATGTCCAACCGAGGGCCGTTATTTAAAGCGCATTAAAAAATGTATTTATGAGGAATCTTTTATGAGGCCCCCACCGGGGCCTATAAATATAGGATTCCTACTCCTCACACTGTGCGCCCTTCTTTGCACTTCCTTCTTCCCCAACTTGAATCCTTCGTCATGACGCACAGCCAGAGCTTTCGTGAACGTCTCGCACTGGTGCGGGAGCAGCACAAGGCCAACGTGGCCTCTTTTACTTCTTCATTAGTTCGCCCGCTCCCCCCATCGTCTCGCCTAAAAAAGATGAAGGCCGGTGGTCCATCGTCTGCCGCAGAAGATCTGTCTCGCGCTGTTTTGGAAACCGTCCCCACTCCTCACGCATCTTCCAGGGAGAAAAAGGTGGATACTTGCTTCTGCCCGTATTATCTCTGCAACGTGTGTTTTATCTTTTGTTGACTGGTTTTTTCAGGGAGCTCTCGTGGTCTTGCAGCACCCGGAGAGCCCGCACAATGGTTCTGCCATCCCCCGCGAGGAGTACGACTCGCAGGCCTCTTATACTCCCCCAACGACTCCCAGCGAGAGGAGGGACGACCCATCTCATGCCGCTGAGACCTCTCACCTTCCTGTTAAAATACCTTCCCTTGCGCTTTTGAACCCTCTTCGCTATTCTCACACCCTTCTGCGAGTGCCTCTTCCACCCTGTCTCTGCACTCCTTGCGCAGATTCTCGGGCCAACTCGCCTGTTGAGGAGCAACCAAGGCGACTCTCCGTCTCGCCTCCTCCTGTATATGGGATTGAAGATTACCTGGGCGACCCTTCGAACCCAGCGAAAATGAAGCGCAAGACCGCTGAGCTATTTCGGAAGCACGCGCGCATCATCCATTCCTTGGCGCAGGATAAACAGGCCGCGGAGAGGCGTATTGAATGGCTGGAGAATGAATGTGCTCGTCTGTCCTCCGAAGCCAATGCCGAGCTAGACGTTGATGGCACCAACCCTGAAGCCATCATTAATGAGACTAATATGCAGCTCCGTCTCGCGCGCTATGGCCTTGAGTGCATTCGCGCCTTCCACTCGCGCAGTAGACCTCCCTGTGCGGGAGCTCGTGGCGGCCGCTGGCAATGGCACCCGTATTGAAGGACGTCTGTCTCGCTGTTTCTCTTTTCCTCTTCATTTGAATGTTATAATAATAGTAGTCGTGTGGCGTCGTCTCGCCAAAACATGAAGGAACTTGGTGCCCGCTGTACGCGGGACGATCTCTGAATATACATTTTTACTGTTGGTTTTTTATTCCTTTTTTAACTTTCTTTTCTAATTTATATTATATATATTCTTTTTTTATTGTGATGGGTCGCGTCGATTGAGGTTTAGGAGAGAAAAACAACCGCCGACTCTTACCCTCCCCTTATATTTTTCCCGCCCATCAATCATCGCGCTGTTATCCGCTATAAATATACCTGGCCCGGGGTCAGAAAGACACCGCACTCTTTTCTTCTGCCGCTACCCAAGCTCTTGCCTCTTTGAATCTTTCGTCTAGACGGCCCCTCTCGCCCTTCTCTCTTGGTTCTCTCGCCAACTCTTTCTTTTTCTTCATCTCGCCGAAGACCGTCTCGCCACCAAAGATGGGCAAGAAGAAAGTTAAGGAAGATGAGGGGCACAGTCGCTGCGGGAAGAGGTTCACAGACCACGACTTCCAGCTTGGCCGGCTCGCCCAAGAAGACCACCGTAGATTTGCTCGCGAGTACCTGGGGGACGGTGTCGAGTTGCGTCCCCCCAAAATCGGCGAGTCCACAACACTTACTACCCAGGAGAACTCGCCTTCCCCGTCTCGCACTTCGAGGCGGGGTTGAGGCTGCCCCTTTGGCCTGAGGTAAAATAGGTCTTTAAATATTTTGGCATCGTCCCGACGCAGTTTAACCCTAACGCCATCTCGGTGTTGATTGCTTTCGCTTGCTACATGCACCGGGAGCGTATTGAATTCAGCTTGACGGTCTTCCACAAGCTCTTTATCTACCACGCCAACGCCGATGGCATCTCGTACTTCACAGGGCAGGGGCTCAAAGTGTGCGAGACTCCTAATAAGAATCACCACTGGCTCACCCGGTTCATCTTCATCAGGGGAGACCGCGCTGATTTTGGCGGCATCCCTCTCGCGCCGGTGTCTCCGCCAGAAAGCTTCTACGCCACCCCACATGGCAGTGGCCCAGAGAAGTTGTTGTGTGAATACCTCGTCGGCAAGAACTTCGAGGTCAACTTCTTGCGGCGAGGTCTCGACTCGCTTCCTCCAGTGCTCCCTGGTGCAGGTATTCTCGCTCCTTCGTCTCGCGTCTCGCTATTTGTCGCCTCGCTGTAAAATAACCCTTGCTTGTCTTTAGGTGAGTGAATCATTCCAGCCCTCCCCCCTTACAAGAGCAACATCCATACAACAAAGGGCCTTGATCTCGCCAACGCAGCGGCCGAGGCGGCAAGAGAGTCCTTGGCGCCCATCCCGCCGAAGAGGCCCACAGGCGATTCGGCCCCCTCTCGCTCCAACCCTCCAAGAAAAAAGATGAAAACGGCCACGGTGATTTTCAAGGAAAAGAAAATTCCTCAAGGGAGCCACATCTCTGTAGGGGAATCTCCATTGCCCCTTTCGCATAACCACCAGGCCGTCTCGCCTACTCGCGAGGCGGTAATCCTTAATCAGTCGGCTGTCATCCCCAGTCAGCCGGTTGCTACCTCCAACCTGCCTGCTACTGCGTCCAACCCGCAAGTTGCTCTTCCCGACCAGACGGCTGCCACTTCCTCTCGCGAAGGCGACTCCTCCAGCCGTCCCGCCCCCTCCTCCCATATGAATTATAACCTGGGTCCCGTGGTCCATGATGTCGTCGGCGACCCAGTTCTGCTGTGGGGGCGGGATGCCAACCGTGTGTCCATATCCACCCTTCTTCCTTCCTGGAAGGAGCAAGAGGTCCCCACCAGCCATGCATTCGCCGTGGGGCACGGTCTCTATGGCGGCCTTGACGCCGTCTCGCCTGAAAGCGAGTCCACCAAGGATCTTGTGCTGAAGACTTCCCACCATCAAATGCGGGCCTTGTAGTTCTCGCACCGCTCCTCTCGCCATCTTATTTATATCAATGCAAAGTGGAAAGTCAGTGAGGAAAGCCTGGAGGCGGAGCGAGAGAAGTCCACCGGTCTCACAAAAAAGCTATCTAAAGCCAAGTCCCTCCTCGTAAAGGCCCAAGGCGGTGTGGTAAGCCTTAGACTTTTCCTTAGGTTTTTCTTTTTCAATCATCCTTGGCTAACTGATGGGTCGTCTCTCAGGATGTCGAGACGGCGGAGCAATTGTGATCGCGCGTGATGGCTTTGGAGGAGGAGGTCAGGGAATTAAAAGCTGAGAATACGCGTCTTCATGCTGTCGTCGCGTCGTCGTCTCGCCGCGAGCCCTTTCAGACTCCTCCGCCACATTATTCTCATGAGTAAGTCGAGGAACAGTGCTGAGACACTGGCGTTCGGGCGGCGGAGCTGGTTTTGCAGATGATGAAGGACTTAGGAGTGGTGAAAGATGATTCTAAAACTGTGACCGCTCGCGACTTAGTTCCCGAGCTATACAGGGAGGAGAGCGATGATTCTTCATCCGGCGAGGAGGACTGACGTGTCAACTCCAAGATCCAGAATCCCTCTCTCCTTTTTTTTGCTGCTACTTATAAAAACTTACCTATTTTTGTGATCAGAAATCTGATTTTTGTAACAAGCTATTTAAAATGCATATTTTGTCCTTTTACCACTCACACGCTTTTTCTCTGCTTGCTTTCGCTGCCGAGGCGACGTTATTTTGCCGTCTCGACGACTTACTTCTTTTCTCTTTTCTTTGCTTTGTTTTGCTTGCTGTGAGATGATACTTGGGTGCGCTCACGCATGCGAGAAGGTGCTACCCCTTGTCTCGCAGCCTTACCGGAGAGTTGGCCTAGGTCGCGAGTCGTCACTTCCTTTACCTTTGCGCGTGAGATTCAAATGGTGTAGCCTTCTCGGCTCGCCTTAGGGTACCCCCGGCGCGAGTGCCCTTTAGTGGCGTAACCTGCTCACCTATCATTAGAGCAAGCCTTTCGCCTCGCACGAGTGTCCACTCGCCTTAAGCGAGACCATCCTCATGACTGCCAGCTGCGAGTGCCTCCACTCGAACTGCTTCAAGCCTTTGTCTTAGTTTATTTTTCATTTCATAAGGTTATGTTGGGATGTTGTTTTGAAAAGATTTTCCCAACCCTTCTGCCATTGAGTGAGTTCACAGCCCTGCTAGCCTGACGAGAGCCTGAGCAACGGGTCCACCAGGGACCGAGCTGGGCTTGAAGTGGTGTAGAATTCCCCGAAACTTAGAACTATCCCCAAGAGTCAAGAACCAAGACTTCAAGAACCAGACCTCTCCCCACAGGCGAGCCTTCGGACCTGCCAGCTAGATGAGAGCATGCGCAGCGGGTCTACCTGGGGCCGAGCCGAGCTCGGGGTGCTGATGAAGTTTCCTCAATCTAAACCTATCCCCCACAGGCGAGCCTTTGGACCTGCCAGCTAGATGAGAGCCTGCGTAGCGGGTCTACCTGGGGTCGAGCCAAGCTTGGGGTGCCGATGAAGTTTCCTCAATCTAAACATATCCCCCACAGGCGAGCCTTCGGACATGTCAGCTAGATGAGAGCTTGCGCAGCGGGTCTACCTGGGGCCGAGCCGAGCTCGGGGTGCCGATGAAGTTTCCTCAATCTAAACCTATCCCCCACAGGCGAGCCTTCGGACCTGCCAGCTAGATGAGAGCCTGCGCAGCGGGTCTACCTGGGGCCGAGCCAAGCTCGGGGTGCCGATGAAGTTTCCTCAATCTAAACCTATCCCCCACATGCGAGCCTTCGGACCTGCCAGCTAGATGAGAGCTTGCGCAGCGGGTCTACCGGGGGCCGAGTCGAGCTCGGGGTGCCGATGAAGTTTCCTCAATCTAAACCTATCCCCCCACAGGCGAGCCTTCGGACCTACCAGCTAGATGAGAGCCTGCGCAGCGGGTCTACCTGGGGCCGAGCCGAGCTCGGGGTGCCGATAAAGTTTCCTCAATCTAAACTTATCCCCCACAGGCAAGCCTTCGGACCTACGAGCTAGATGAGTGCCTGCGCAGCGGGTCTACCTGGGGCTGAGCCGAGCTCGGGGTGCCGATGAAGTTTCCTCAATCTAAACCTATCCCCCACAGGCGAGCCTTCGGATCTGCCAGCTTGATGAGAGCCTGCGCAGCGGGTCTACCTGGGGCCGAGCCGAGCTCGGGGTGCTGATGAAGTTTCCTCAATCTAAATCTATCCTCCACAGGCGAGCCTTCGGACCTGCCAGCTAGATGAGAGCCTGCGCAGCAGGTCTACCTGGGGCCGAGCCGAGCTCGGGGTGCCGATGAAGTTTCCATCTTCCTGTCATTAGGAGTTCACAATAAACAATAAACAAGAAATGATTCGAGAAGTATATTATATTGATCATGCTTTGAGTACATATCTTCCGCTCTCCCTTCTCAGGGGTAGAAGCGTTTTAAGTCATCCCCACTCCAGGAGTGGCTCAAGGTCCTACCCTTCGCATCCTGGAGGTAGTAGCCTCCTATTCCCAATACTCTCTCCACTATATAAGGTCCCTCCCAGTTTGGATTGAGCTTTCCCACCGGAGCAGACCTCCCTGCCGCATCAACCTTTTTTAATACCAGATCTCCCTCCGTGAATTGCTTTATCCTGATATGCTTGTTGAAGTGCTTTGCCATTCGACGCTTTATCTCTTCTTGTTTGATGGCTGCCACGTCTCGCAGCTCCTCTGCTAGGTCTAGCGAGAGGCGTAAGCCTTCTTCATTTTCCATCCTCCAAGCCTCGTCTCCATCACTTGCAGCCGCAACTCGTGGGGACCGGACCTCGAATTCTACGGACAGGACTGCCTCGCATCCATGGGAAAGCTTGAAAGGAGTCTCGTCGGTGGCCGTGTTCGGGGTTGTTCTCAAGGCCCACAACACTGAGGGGAGTTGTTCTACCCACTCCCCCTCAAATTCTCCACCTTCTTTTTGAGCAGGTTTACAATAATCTTGTTTGCCGCCTCTACCTGACCGTTGCTCCTTGGGTGGTAGACGGAGGCAAACCTGAGGTCGATGCCCAGCTGAGTGCAGAAGCTGATGAACTCTTCACTAGCAAACTGGGGACCATTATCCGTGACGATGGCCTGAGGCAGCCCGTGCCTGCAGATGATCTCCCCCCTAACGAAGTTCTTGATGACTTGGGAGGTCACCTTTGCTAGTGCCTTAACCTCCAGCCATTTAGAGAAGTAATCTATCATAACCAGGAGGAACCTTTTTTGTCCACTAGCTGGAGGGAAAGGCCCAACTAAATCCATCCCCCAGATGGCGAAAGGCCATGGTGTTGTGATACTTCGGAGCCTTTGAGCTGGCAAGAGCTGGAGGGGGCATAGAGCTGGCATTTTCGGCACTTCCTCGCAAATTCCGCCGCGTCCTTCCTCAGGGTGGGCCAGAAGTACCCCTATCTGACCACCCTTGCTTCCAAAGTCCTCCCTCCAGAATGACTACCACATTCCCCGGAGTGCACCTCCTCCAAAACATGACGGGTCTCCTCCTCCGTCACGCATCAAGCTAGGAGGCCCGAAAGCATCTTCCGGTGCAATCTTCCTTCATGCATAAGATAATGAGCTGCCTTATGCCGGAGGTTGTTTGCCTCCTTGATCCCCTCGTGGAGAGTTTCTATCATGAAGAAGGTAACGAAGGGATCCACCCACGAGGGTCGCCGATCCACCTCCATTAGCTCCCCCTCTTCGATCGCCGGGTGGAATAAATCAGTCAAGGTACCCCCTCCCCGAGGTCCGAACTTAGCCAATCGATCGGCAGCAACGCTCTCTTCTCTGGGGATGTGTTGTATGGAGAACGTCCGGAACCCCCCGATGATTGCCCTCACCTTGGACAAATACATCACAAGGGTGGGTTCCCGAGCTTCGAACTCCCCTCGAATCTGGGACGCCACCACCAATGAATCCGTGAAAGCCTCAACGTCCTTGATCTCGAGCTCCTTAGCCAAACGAAGGCTGGCTATTACCGCCACATACTCTGCTTGGTTGTTGGTCACGGGGAAATGCAAAATGACCTCTTGTTCTAAGGTTACCCCTTGAGGACTTGTCAATACCACCCGCTCCGAGGGAGTGCTTTCCTGAGGCCCCGTCGACCGTCATTTTCCATGCTTCATGTGGCTGCGACTCCTCGGCCACGACTTCTGCAACGTAGTCTGCCAAGAAGTCGGCCACCACTTGTGCCTTAATGGAGAGCCTTTGCATGAACTAAATATTGAATTCACTCAACTCGATAGACCACTTGGCCAGCCTACCCGAGTGCTCCACTCCTTCGAAAATCTTACGGAGAGGATGGTCCGTCACCACCCTGATCGAATGTGCTTGGAAATATGGTCGGAGCTTCCTGGCTGAAACAATCAAAGCGTATGCCAGCTTTTCTAGGATAGGGTAACGAAGTTCCGGCTTCTTTAGGATCCTGCTAACATAATAAATAGGCAGCTGCTTTCTCCCCTCTTCTCTGACTAGGATGGAGCTTACCGCCTCTGCTCCTACCCCTAGGTACAAGATTAGATCCTCCCCCTCCTTTGGGCTTTGAAGCAGAGGAGCTAGGGAGAGCTGCTCCTTTAGTCTTTGGAAAGCCTCTTCACACTCCTCAGTCCACTCGAACCTCTGGTTCCCTCGTAGTACTTTAAAGAAAGGTGAGCATTTCTCCCCTGACATGGAGAGGAATCTGCTAAGGCCGGCCAGCTTCCCTGTCAAGCGCTGCACCTCCTTAGCGTTTCGCGGTGATTCTAGTTCTAGGATGGCTTTTACTTTGTCTAGATTAGGTTCTACCCCTGCCGGGGTCAGAAGGTGCCCAAGGAACTTCCCACGGCCTGCCCTGAAGACACACTTTAAGGGGTTCAGCCTCATTTTGAACTTCCTCAAGGTGGCGAATGTCTCTTCCAGATCCTGAAGATGTGAGTTCACTCCCTTGCTCTTCACCATGAGATCATCAACGTAGACCTCTAAGTTTCGGCCCCTCTGGCCTTGGAAAACTCGGTCCATCATTCGTTGGTAGGTTGCCCCTGCGTTCTTTAACCCAAAGGGCATCATGTTATAACTAAAACACCCCTCCCTTGTGATGAAGGAGACATCTTTGACGTCGGGAGGGTGCATTCGGATCTGCTGGTAACCTGAAAAAGCATCCAAAAAACTCATAAAAGAAAAACCGACGGCTGAATCAACCAGCGAGTCGATCCGAGGCAGGGGGTAGCAATCCTTATGGCATGATTTATTTAATAAAGAAAAGTCGATACACATTCTCCATTTTCCACCCCCCTTCTTCACCATCACTACATTGGAGATCCATCCAGGATACTGGATCTCTGAGATGAAACCAGCCTCCAGGAGCTTCTTGACTTCTTCGCGTATTGGCTCCTCCATCTTTGTCGTGATGGTCCTCATCTTCTAGCGTATGGGGCGCGTCCGGGGGTCCAGATTCAGCCGGTGGCAGGCCACGTCCGCGTCGATGCCCGACATGTCTGTCGCGCTCCAAGCGAAGACGTCGATGTTGCTTTGAATGCAGGCCCGCACTCGCTCCTGGTCCTCGGGGCTCAAGCCCCCGCTGATCTGCACCCTTTGTACCTGCCCTGCGCTGGTGAAGACCTCCATCTCCACCACTTACTCGGCAGGCTCCAGCCGCGACTGCTCCCAGCCGTCCCTCGCCTCTTCTTGCCTGAACTCTTCCTCTCCTCCTGCTTCCTCAACTTCCATCGCCTCACCCTGCTGCTGCTCAAACTCCATGCCTCTCTAGGCTTCCTCCTCAGTTACTTCTCCTTCCACTTCCTCCTGCCGTCTCTCCTAGGGCTCCAACCCTCCGTCCCTCCGGACCTCTTGCACATCTCCTCCTCTCAGCTCCTCTTCAATCTCCATTGCCCCTTCAGGGCTCTCCTGGTGCTGCTCGACCTCTGCACCCTTCTGGGCCCCACTCTCGGCTTCTCACTGCTCCTCTGCTATCTCCTCCCTTGCCTCCCCCGGGTTCATCTCCTCTCCCCTGACAACTTCTTCACGCTCCTCCATCTCCTTCTCCAACTCCACCGCCTCTGCCATCCAAGATATGGTGTTGACCGCCGTAACGTAGCACTGTCTTGCCACCTTTGGGTCCCCTCTGACCCTGACATGCACCCCTCCGTTGTTGAACTTGAGATATTGATGAAAAGAGGAGGGGACGCAGCGAAAGGCGCTGATGAGGGGACGCCCAAAGATGGCGATGTAGCTGCTCGGGGCGTCCACGATCACAAACCTGCAGTTCCGTGACACGCCCCTAACCTCACGTGCAGCCCTACTCCCCATTCCACTTCTTTCCTCTCTCCGGAGAACCCGAACAATGGTCCATCCGAGGCCAAGATCTTTTTGGTCTCCACCTGCATCTCATCGAAGGCCCTCTTGAAGATCACGTTCACCGAGCTCCCATTATCCACCCGGATTTTGGAGACTGTGAAGTTCTCCACCGCCGTCTGGATCACCAAGGCATCGCAGAACGGGTCCTCATAATCTGGCATATCCTCTGAAGAGAAGGTAATTTTTTCTCTCGGGGGCGGAGCCTGGGAGGTCGAGGCTACCCCTCTCCGGAACATAGTATGGAGGCTCCCCTTTCGGGTGGCCTCGATCCCAATCCCTCCATGGATTACCCTGATTTCTCCCCGGGTTCCTACATCCACCCGGTCCTCGCATCTGTCCTTTGTCTCCCCTTGTTGCACTTCTATGATCCTTACTGGCGGATCCTGCCTCCTCAATCCTCTGGCCTCTCTCATTTCCAATAACTCTGGGCAGGTGGCTGTCGCGTGACCCTCCTCTTGATGGAAGTCACAGAAAGGTAACGCCACCCTGCCCCTTCTTCCTTATCCATCCTCACTTCTTCCAGCTCCTCCTTGAGCTCCTCTCCTTCCTCCTCTGCCTCGACCGATCCCCATTGCCTCCTGCTGATGCTGAAAATGATCCCTCGCCCCCTGTCTCCATGCCGGCTAATTAAACCTCCTTAGCTCACGGAAATTATCCCTTCCCTGGAAACCTCCTCCTAACTCCTGGGGGCGACCCTCCTGAGGCCTCCATCCCATCCGGTTGTTCGGCTCTCGGGCCCCTCGATGATGTTTCCCTTGCTGCCCCTGACCTCAGGGTTCCTCTCTTCTTCTCTCTTCTCTCTGCTCCCTCTGCTCCCTCTGCTTTCCCGCTCCTGGCTCCTTCACATCGCCCTCTGCCAATCTGGCCAACTTTCTTACAAACGCCGGATTGGCCCTCTCAAAATCCGTCTCCTTTGCCGCCCTGTCCATGAGCTCCTCAAAAGAGAGGGGGGCATCCTTTTTAACTCCATACTAAAGAAGTCTGGCCTCAGCCCCAGGGTAAACGCAAGCATCAGCGTATATCCGGGGACCTCCTGGACCAGGAGGATCTCCTCCTGAAACTGATCCACGT
Source organism: Platanthera guangdongensis (assembly GCA_039583875.1). Taxonomy (NCBI): domain Eukaryota; kingdom Viridiplantae; phylum Streptophyta; class Magnoliopsida; order Asparagales; family Orchidaceae; genus Platanthera; species Platanthera guangdongensis. The sequence continues at coordinate 171,885,241 of CM077148.1, forward strand.
AGTGTCCCAACGTCTCATCCTGCTTCTGCCTCACTGAAAATAGGCACTCTGCCTCCTTCTTACGTTTCTTCGATGTTGAAAACCTCAACAACAAACCCCTCCGTAGATCCTCAAAATAGTAGATTGATCTCGCTGGCAACTGGTGGAACCAGTCCCGCGCCTTCTCCTTCAAGGTGATGGCAAACAGCCGACATTTGAAGGCATCCGTCATCTGCCTTATAGAAACCATGTCTTCAAACCACTACACGTGCTGTACAGGATCATCCTTCCCCGAGTAGTAGGACATGTCCGGCTCCCGGAACCCCTCCGGCACCGGAGCCGAGATGATGAGCTCACTGAACGGGTTCTCGCCACCTACTTGTCGAGAGGGCACGTCTCGCGGCCTCAGCTGGCTGGCCCAATCCGCGAGACCGTGCCCAGGGAAGATCTCTTGCACAGCTGCCTCCCTCTCGTCGTCTTCTGTCGGGATCTCCTTCCCGGGACGCTGTCCGGGGAAGAGTTCTCGCGCCACCATGTCCCTCTCGCCAGCCTCTGTCGGGACCTCCTTACCCGGGCGCTGTCCAGGGGCGTTCTCGCCTAGGAGCGGGACCTCCTCTTTCGGAACCTGAGGTGTGGCTCACTCGCTTCTGTCCGAGAAGGCCAAGCTGATCGTCTGCAAGACTTCTCGCTTGAATTCATCCAGCATCCTTTTCGTCGCTTCCTCTCCCCGGGTGGGGGAGCCTCCAGAACCAGACCCTTCTCCTTCACCTCCAGCCATAGGACCAAACTCAAACTTTTCTTGCACCAGCTACCTTCCACGCTCACCGCACTAGAACTGTTGAAGCCAAAATTTGACTCCGACAAATGTTCGCAAAATAGGGGCGTAGCCGACACCTATTTGGCCCAAGCTCCGACCTCCGACTGGTTGTGAAGGACTAGAAAACTGGCCCAAAGCCGCAACAGGGAGGTCCTACCGCTCACCCGGAAGATCATTGAGAGCTTCCCCTCCAAAGCCAAAAGCTGGGCTTGGAGCTCTTCAGAAAGCACATAAGATAATGCCACTAATTTCCCGGGACTGAAAAAAGTGCCCTCTGAAGAATCTCTATGGGCCTATTTATAGATTTCGGAATTTGAACAAAACTACACTGGTCTGAAATTACCAGGGTACCCCTGGCTGGGTCTGTCAACAGCCAAACTCCGCTGTTCTGAGGAGCTATATGCAGACCACTAAGGGTAAAAGGATAAAAAAATTCCGGGGTAGAATAGTAAAATCCCCTTATTGATACGGAAATATAAAAGCGGTCTCTTCTCACCCTGGCGAGAGGGGGAGCACCTATCGGCGAGATGGACCCCTCTGCCCGTCTCGCCGGCGTCCTTTGCTGGAGGCCTTCTCGCCGATGGAGGCCTTCTCACCGCTCGCCGCTGGAGGCCTTCTCGCCCCCAAATGGGGCATCTTGCTTATTGTAGAGACAGTTCGTCTCGCCTCTCGCGAGTGGGTCCCCTGGTCCCATTCGCCTCTCACGAGTGGGCCCTCTGGTCCCATTCGCCTGTCTCGGCTTATTCGCTCCTTGAGGGCCTCTTGCGAGCCCAAGGTTGTACACATAGTACAATAATATAATTAAAAATATTCTCTCACTAACCATTATAGTTAGTGGGTGGTTACCCATGAAATGGATGACCATGATTGTGGCAGAACGATCGGACGACTGGGAAGGGCCGCCATACATAGGTGGCCACCTTGACGGCGGACGGCAATCGACGAAGGAGGACCGCCATCGACGAAGGAGGACCGCGATCGCGGGAGGCGGCCGCAGGGAGGGGTGGCTGGGGTGCGCCCACCCCTTGTGGATGACCCCCCGCGACCGGGGTACAGCCAGGGAGGGGCGGCCGCCCTGTGCGAGCGGCGCTCCGCATCCGGGAGGCGGCCACGGGGAGGGACGGTCGGGACTCGGCCTCCCCTTGCGACCGGCGCCCCGCGGCCGAGAGGCTGTTGCAGGGAGGAGCGGCTGGGGTGCGGCAGCCCGTTGCGTCTGGCTCCTTGCGGTCGGGCGCGGGATGCTCAACGCCGATGATGGCTCAGATGGTGCACATAGTGAGATCGATGTGCGGTGGATCGCGTGAAGCGTTAGTGCGTGCGGTGGTCAAACTCATGATCCCTCTAATTTAGTGGGGATCATGGGGAGTGGGCTAACCACACCCAAAATTCTCTATAAAAAACATGACGGCCCCATCAAACATATACTTGAACCCTCCAACACGATCTGAATTTGAGCTTACATTGTGGTTTGACTTTAACATGTTCTTGTCTCATGTACCTACGGGTAAATCAAAGTGTCTGAATTAGATGAATTCCTACGAATATAGTTATACAATGTCAATATTGTTATCACAATGTCATGTAATTTTGCTAAACTATATTGTGGTATATCTCTTTTTCAAAACAATAAATACTCGTTCTATTAAGCTACAAATTGAAGAAATGTCTTGATTTAATAATCACTTCTTTCTTGTATATGTGAACATTTCCTTGCAAAATATGATATTGTGTAGATGTGTAATTAGGCGTGCAAATAAGATCTGTCGAGCCTAGACCCTCTGGGCCCGGGCTTTTATGTTGACAGGCTCAGGTTATGCCTAACTCAAATTGGGCCCAAATAGGGCCCGGGGCCTTCCAAAATAAAGGGCGTGCTGAGCCCACAAAATTGGGCCCAAGCAGACCCACCATTCATGGCTAGCTGTCATTGGACAGCTAACTAGCCGCAAAATGGCAGCTAGCTGCTGCTAGTAGCTAGATGGGCGGCCAAAGAAGCTGGCACCTAACTTGGGGCCATCACACCCAAATAATTTAATATTGGGGCGGCACCGACATGAACAATATTAGTCGGGTCTTGGGCCTGGCAGGGCCTAGGTCTGGCTCGGGGTAGGCACCAGGCCGGGCTCTGCCCAAATAAGGGAGTCTGGTGAGCCCACTTAGACCTAGCCTGGTCCTGTCCCAGGCCTAACCGGGCTCAGGCCCAATCGAGCTCAGACCAGGGTAGACCCAAGTCTGGGTAAATTTGCACCTCTATGTGTAATGCCTTATTTTTCTTCTATTACAAACGTGATAAATGTATGGTGACTTTAATAGACTTGTTCTTATTAGGCATCCTTTTTTTAACCTGATATACTACCATTTACATGAACCTGCAACCTAGAACTTGGAAGTCACTTCCAGAGCTTGACATATCCTCCCATACAGTTAAGGACATGGTCATGGCAATTGACATGTAGTTCAAGGGCGCACCCACACAAATTTTTTGGTGTAGAATTTATAGAGGTGTACATTGCCTCTGACATACTTGTGTCAATACTAACAGACATGTCTGAAGACACGCCATGTCCAATTGCTTTCCAAAAACTTATTTTGACACTTGGAGTGGACACGATTGTGCCCTAACATATGTAGGAAGCACGTTTCCCAATGTTGTTTTATTTTAAGCTTATAACGCGTAAGTTGTTGTTTTGAATATATAGGATTTACTTCTGAAGACGTTTTGTCGTGTATAGTGGAGTTAAACACCATTTGGTTCATGTCTCTTCATTTCTTAGAGAATTGAGGTAGAAGATAAGGAGAGGATTTTTCGAGGAGAAGTAACACTGTTAGAGATTTAGGTTTCGTTTGAGAGGACTTATTTTTATCGGTCAAGCCTTAGAGACCGGTGAAAATAAGTCCTCCCAAAGGAAGCCTTAGAGACTTGATCGGAGATCTGCTTTCGTGTTCCGTCATCATGTAAAGACCCTTTTTTGCTCATGTTATATCTTTTTTATGAAGATCTCATGGCCCCATGAAAATCGAAGAAGCAATATTCCTTCTCCTATCAGTCTTTAGGATTGTGATTTATTTCTTTGCTCTCATTATTTTTTATTGCATTGGTGACACCTATGCTCTCTAAGTGGAGGGCTTATGGTGACTAAGATTCATTCTGAACCATTGAGTGTGGGATTGTGTCCCAGACACGATTGCATTAAAAATCTGATGTACTATTTCAGATTAGACAATGCGTGTGAAACTTATTCATGGCCTTAGACCAAAATAGTTGATGTTTAATTGCCACTCATTTTAAGGTAGAGACCTAGATGAGTTCATGTACAACCGCATGTACCGGACCTTAATTAAGTTCCAGTACATGCGGTTGTTGGAATCGAGATTCGGCTCCACCTATAGTTCGGACCTAGGGTGCGGCTCACGCCCACTTCTCCCAAGCCGTCCCTGTTGAATCCAGGAAAAATCTCAACCTCAGAATTCGGACCAAAGTCGCCTAAGGTTACTGGCTCAGAAGCTAGATCAGACGGCAAAGATTACTAGAATGAAAAATCAGGTCAAACAGCTGGACCCCAGATGTTGCGGCAGGAAGGTCTCACCACGTACCCGGATGCTCGAAAGGAGCAGCCCCTTCTCAACCAAAGATGGCCGAACTGGGTACGAGGGAAGGTAGCTGGCGAAGTCGCAAGGTCGCGACTTGCTCTCCAAGGAAAAGGAATCTAAAGACTCAGTTAGTATCTCGAAAATGAAGCGCGCGAGTATCCTGCCGAGAATTTCAAGTGCTTCATCTCGTAGCCCTGGGGTCCTATTTATAGGCAAATCCAAAGAGGGGGGTCATATTTATACCCCACCCACTGGCGACTAGGTGACTTCCAGAGGAACTCGCACGGGCTGGGCGAGTATCTCGCCTAGTCGCCTACCTGGCGAGTATGCGAGTGGAGCTCGTCTATACTCGCTCAGGCCTTCCGCGATCTTGAATTCTCTCTTTGACTACTGCCTTGACTTGTTGACCTTGACTTCTGCTGATCTGGCTGTGGTAGGACCCACTCTCGACGAATACGGGTTGTACAGTCACTTGGTGAGAGACCTGAATTTGGGAAATGACTCTTGGCTCTAGCGCGGAGGTCTCACCTCACACCCGAAAGACCTTTGAGATCTCCCCCTCCCTAGTCAATGTCGAGTTAGGTGTCTTGGAGGATGAAGGAAGCGGATGAGGAGGGGTGAAAAACTGATCTCTCTGCAAGACATCCCAGTGGTCTATTTATAGATTTTGCGGATGGCCTGCCAATAACGCAATTCTTCTCCTCTGAAATTACTGAAATACTTCAGGGCTGGTCTGCCAACAACCAAACTCTGCTGTTCTGAAGGGTTATACGTAGACCCCAAAGGGCAAAAAGGTAAAATTACCTCGGGTAAAAAAGTAAAACCCCCACTTGGGGGTAGAAAAGTAAAAATTCCTTTTTTTCTCATATGGCGAGTGAGAAAGTAACTGGCGGGCGAGAGGAGTCTATCAGCTCGCCTCGGGAGTGCCCCGCCTCGCGAGAGCCGTCTCGCCACAAGAGGTCAGCATACGCCGCGAGAGCCGTCTCACCACAGCAGGTCAACATACGCCGCGAGAGCCCTCTCGCCTGCTCCGCTGCTCCCGTCTCGTCCATTATGTTTTGTCTTTTTGGAGTACCGGCGAGTTAACCCTATGGTCCTACTCGCCTCTGCAATCCTCTCGCCCCTAACTCAGCACTTTCTGAGTTGCCTCCTGCGAGCCCGAGGTTGTACAGCAGTCATAACCTCTTGACCGGTGAAAATAAGCACTCCAAACGGAGGCTTAATTTGGCGCAATTAGATAAGGATTGCTATATTGGATGTCGCCTTGGAAGCCTCATATGATTGTGGGAGTTATGATGTATTTTAGATGAACGTTGAATGAACGGTCGTCATAGTGGGTATAGCCATCCTCTTTCGTAACTCAGGTACTTGTAGAAGAGCCTATGAGAAGGATAGAACTAATCACGCTCATTTGTTTTGATCATTACATAGATAGTTGATTTCATGGATTGGCAGTAAAAATTGTGTAAACCCATAAGGCGCACTTTTGTACCCGAGGAAGGGTTCATCACGTGTCTCATTCTTATTGGCAGCGGGCCACCTCAGAATGTCATGGGCCATGGCCATCTTAGGAGCGATTATTTCCACCGGTTCCGTTCCGAAATCTCCATCCGGGTGCGAGATCACGTTGCCGCATAGAGCTATTAATGAACGGAATTTAGAGAGAGGGAAACAAAACAAAAAAAAATAAAGACGAGATCGAGGTTGGGCGAGCATTTTGGCTTGCCCTTTAAGAAATTTCAGGTATTTATTTTTATTTTTTAATTAATAAAATAATCAATGCATATCCAAAATAAATTTGCTCCGGCGCACGTGAGCTGCAGAACAGCAGCACGTCGGGCGTGGTGGCGGTGGCGGCCTGGCGGGACCTGCAATCGCGGTTAATGTTGCGGGGGCAGTCAAATCATTTCGCTGTAAAGGGAAGTGGTAGAGAAATTTTTGGGGCTTTGTTTGGCTCGTGTGAGGCGTTGCGGGTGATACGTGCGAGACAATAAATGCGCGCGTGTGGCCGTATGATTTGGTGGTCCAGCTGACGTCCCCGTGCGGCTTTTCACGTCGCGGTGCGGTTTCCCGGCTACCGGACTCGTGATTCCCTGCGTTGTGTCGCGGGAATGCGGCGGGATGAACGCGCCTACTGCCCCTACTGCTGCCGCCCTCCTCACTGCCTCATCATTTCCCCCGCCCCACCTTTTTGAATATAAAATTATAAATAAATATATTTAGTATTTACATTATTAAGAAAATAATTACTTAATTAGCCTATTTCTTGACCAAATTTATTTGCTGGGATGAGTTTGGTCAAAAAAAACTTCATATTAGTATATGTTTGACGAAATAAAAGTTATGATCATTATAAAAAAAATAAATTAGTTTTTAAGCATAGAATGTATGATTTTGTGGGTGCTTGTTGCGGTTCATCTTGTCTTTTTCTAGTACTGAGAAATCAGATCATCTTCGGAATTGGATCGGGCGCGCAAACAGTTAAAGTTAACAACAACAAATGACAAAATATTTTTTTAACGTGAAAAAACCGAAAAAGGTGAAAACCCACGTGACTGGATTTGTGTCGGGTCAAAATCCGACATGTCGCTTATGTTGGGGTTCAGCCCCTAAAGGTGAGGTGTGTGCAGAATTTAAGAAGAAGTGTGTGCAGAATTTCAGGAGTTGCAACCTGGATATTTTGAGGTTGCAACCTTTTTTTGTGTTGGTTGCTTGGCTGGGGAGAGGCACTTTTTTTTATTTTAAAACTGTGTGCGTTTTTCCCTTTATAAAAAGGAGTAACTTTTAAAACTCATATTCATTCTCCCGATTGAAGGTTGTCTAGGGTTACTAGAGAGAGGAAGTTGAAGCCCCCAGCCCGCGCCTTCTGCCGTCAGTCATTCCCGCGCCCGCGCGCATCCGCTGGCCGCCATTCCCGCGCCTGCACCGTCCGCCGGCCGTCATTCCTGCTGTTGCAAGGGATTTCGCCGCTGCTGTAGGCGGGAGTTCGTTGCTTGAAAGAGGTGTTTCCTCTGTGCTGAAGGAAGGAGTTTTCTCTACCGTTTCAAGAGCTTCTTCGTCTACGATTTCAGGTGTACCCTTTCTTGTCTTCGTTTGCTATTTTGCTTGAAGAGAGAGTATGATTTTATCCTGTTGTAGAGAGGTTGTGGTTTGTCTTGGTGGTAGAGAGGAGTGGATTTGTGTGTCAAATCCGGAGGGCTTTCTAGGTTTGGGCAAACCTAGATAAATTTATGTAATCCTTATTTATTATAGTGGATTTTCGTTGTGCCGTGCCCCGTGGTTTTTGACCTTCAAGTGGTGAAGGTTTTCCACGTATATCTCTGTGTTCATCTGTGGTGTTTTTGTTTTGCTTCTTATTGTTTTGACTCTATTGATCGGTGGGGGTTGTCGTTATCTTCGGACCCTCGTTCCCGAATCTAGTGGTGATGCGACGACTTCGATTGTGGAGGCTGAGCTGTTATGCTTGCAGTGCAGTGGGTCGTCTTGCCAGGACTGCGTTGACACATACTGGATCGTGGACGGAGGTGCATCCTATCATTTCACTCCTCACAGAGATTTCTTCTACACCTATTCTGAGGGAGATCTTGGTGTGATCCGGGTGGCAAATTTCGGTGAGTCGTTGATTGTTGGTAGTGGTGATGTCCACTTGGAGACTGAATTGGGGAAGATTGTTCTCAAGGGCGTTAGGCATATTCCTGACTTGAGAATGAATCTGATTTCCATTGGTAGGCTTGATGATGGTGGTTTCACGAGCATTGAACGTGGAGGGACCTGGAGGTTGTTGAAGGGTTCTTTGGTAGTAGGCAAAGGAAGGAAGTGTTGTGGTCTTTATCGTACTAAAGCCAAGATCTGTGGTCCAAGTGTGAATGCGGTAGAGAGCGACTCTATGGAGTTATGACATCGCAGACTTGGGCATATTGGCGAGAATAACTTGAAGATCTTGGTGAAGAACAAGGTCCTTCCGGAGCTATCAGGAGGGACTTCCCGATACGTGTGCGCACTGCTTGGCCGGTAAGCAGAAACGTGTTTCCTTTGCTGATTCTGAACCAAAGAGGAAGGCAGAGTTACTATACTTGATACACACTGATGTGTGTGGTCCTATTGAGCCCAAGTATGTGGGCGGAGCCGCTTACTTTATCACATTCATTGACGATCACTCCAAGAAAGTCTGGGCATATTCTGTGAAGCAGAAGAGTGATGTTCTAGCAAAGTTTGAAGAGTTCAAAGCGAAGGTGGAGAAGATGACCGGGAAAGAAATAAAGCAAGTTCGATCTGACAACGGGGGAGAGTACACTGGTGTCTTCGACGCTTACTGCAGAAGGCATAACATAGTACATGAAAGGACAATCCCGAGAACGCCGCAACAGAATTGGTTAGCAGAAAGGAAGAACAGGACGATTATTGAGAAGATCAAATGTATGATTTCTCAAGCTGGCATTAGCAAACAGTTTTGGGCTGAGGCTGTGCAAACTGCTGTACATCTGATAAATCTGTCTCCTTCTGCACCTCTGAATGGTGATATTCCAGAGCGTGTTTGGTCCGGGAAGGAAGTGTCGTACGGACATTTGCGGGTGTTTGGGTGCAAAGTTCACGTTCATGTACCCAAGGAAGAGAGATCGAAGCTTGATGAGAAATCCCGGGAGTGCATCTTGATGGGATTTCCCCATGAGGAGTTTGGCTATAGACTCTGGGATCCTGTGAACAAGAAAATGATCAGAAGTAGAAATGCGATATTTGTTGAAGATCAAGTGGTTGGTGAGCATAATGCTGCGGAGTCACAGGTTCCACAGTTTCCACCTGCGGAGGAGAGACTCTATGCTGATGATGGGCCAGTAGAGACTGCTGCTGATGATGGGCATGCTGAGGAGGAAGTTGGTGAGTTTATTCCTGATGAGGAGATGATTCCGGATGCAGGGGGAGCTCTGCTAGTTGATGTACCATCTGTGGTGGAGGTTCCTCTTGTCAGATCTGAGAGAGTCAGATGGCCCAATACCAGGTATTCCCCTCATGAGTATACTTTGCTTACAGATAGTGGAGAGCATGAGTCCTATGTGGAGGCTCAGAGTGCTGAAGATCGTGAGGCCTGCACAGCTGCCATGGAAGAGGAGTTGTACTCCCTTCAGAAGAACGAGACGTATGATTTAGTCTCATTGCCTAAATGGAAGAGAGCTTTGAAGAACAAGTGGGTCTTCAAGTTAAAGTTGGATGAAAATCGCTCTCAGCCAAGGTACAAGGCGCACTACTAGAAAACAGGCTTTTGGCCAGGGCAAATTGCCCTGGCAAAAAGTCCAAAACCGTGGCTAAAACCCTTTAGCCACGGTCTATCCACGGGAAAAATCCGTGGCTAAAGTCGGCGTGGCTAAAAAGTTTAAGCCACGGATTGGCCGTAGCAAATACTATTAGCCATGAAAAAAACTGTCGTGGCTAATATCTTGACTTTTAGCCACGGTTTTAATCCCTGGCTAAAAGTGAACTCATCATTTTTTAAAAACTATTTGGCACGGTTACAAGCCGTGGCAAATAGTAATTTAAGTTTTTTTTAAAAAAAAAACACACTCAATACTTTAATGATTTGTTGGAGATTTTAATTGCAGTTGCGACGTTATGTGAACATTTTTTTCATAAACAGTAGATCATTGGAAGTTGGGTCAATAGTGTTACGACGTTATGCTAACATGGGTCAATAGTGTTGTTCGCAATGGTGCTCACGATGTCTCACATTAGATGTCCATTCAGAGGAGTTCCTCAATGAAACAAAAAACTATAATATATTTCAGCCTTTATAATTTCAGGCTTACAACTCAGATCCCTAAGGATCCTACAAGAAATTAAAAATACAATGTATATAACCTCAACTCAGAATAAGAGAGAAGAGTTGACAGGTTTCTTGATGAGTTCTTGAAAGAACTCTACTGAGATCAACATCCCTTGGCTTCCTTCAAAGCTTCTTGAATGTAGAACACAGTAGGGTTGATTCTCTATGCAGCTGATCTTCAATCACTGCAACTTAAGATTCAGATCTCAATCTGAAACTTGTCTTCACAGCCTGGTTCAACAGCTGTCTTCTTGGAAGGAGCTCTGTCCAACTACTTAGATCTTCACTTGAATTGATTCTTCAATGAATTGCTTGATGATCTTCTTCTTTGATTGTTGTTGATCATGATCTTCTGTTGACAGAATAAGCCTTTATATAGGCTTTCTTCATGGTGACCGCCTGATCCGGTTTCTAACAGCTTTCTGACAGCTCTGACAGTTGCAGTAGACCGGCTGGAATAACAGCTGTCAAGTCATCCAGTCACTTCTTGAATTCTCTGTAACTGTCTGAAAGTGTCGAGACAGTCAGTCTTTAAGTGTCGACACTTATAGACTAAGTGTCGACACTAGCCTTCAAGGTGTCGACACAACTTCTTCTGTTGTAGAAATTTCTTCTCGACACTGCTTCTTCAACAAGTGTCGACACTGATATTGTGTGTCGACACAACTCCTTGTTCTTTAGTACTTAGTTGAATTCTTTCAAGTGTCGACACAACTCCTTTGTGTCGACACATCTTCTTGTGTTGATACTTGCTGAGTGTCGACACATTTTCTTAGTGTCGACACCTGCCTTCTGTGTTGATACTTGCTGAGTGTCGACACTTCTCCTTGTGTCGACACATATTCTTGTGTTGAGACTTTGGCTGAGTGTCGACACATCTCCTTTGTGTCGACACTTGCACTTACACTCTGTTGAAATTTGCTGAGTGTCGACACATCCTCCAAGTGTCGACACTTTCTTCATGTGTTGAGTCTTCTGCTGTGTGTCGACACATTCTTCATTATGTCGACACTTGTACTTAAACTCTGTTGAATTAGCTGAGTGTCGACACAGCCTCCAAGTGTCGACACTTTTGATGTCGACAAAGTTCCTCTGGGTGTCGACACTGCTTCTAAGTGTCGACACAGCTTCTCTGGACATTTCTTCATTGAGTGTCGACACAGCCTATATGTGTCGACACTTTCCTTCTGGTGTCGACTCTGCATCCCTGGTGTCGACACAATTACTCCAAGTGTCGACACTGCTTCTCTGGGTGTCGACACAAGTCTTCTTAAGTATCGACACTTTTCATCTGGGTGTCGACACATGAACTTAGAAACTTTTTAGCTTTCCCTGCAAATACTTAACCTGCACAACTAAACTCAAAACATATCAAATACATTTTGATGTATATCATTGAGTAGGGTGAGGCTTCTTCAAATCAGGTACATTTATTCCAATGTACCCAACAATCTCCCCCTATTTGGAGAAGTCATAACCCTTAGTCAATGATATACACCATACATAACAGAATCACAGTATGATGTAAAACAGGATTATATAACAGGGTAAGTACATAAACATGTATTAAACAAAACATGTATACACAAATATCTCAGAACAATAGAATTAACACATATCACATTGTTCTAACAACTTTAACATATACATTATTCTAAAGTTTACAGAAAGTTTTAATACAAGTGATTACACATAGTAAACTTAAGAAAAATTCTATCCTATTGCTGCTCAGGCTCCTTGATCACAATGCCCTTTCCTGATTGTATCTTTGCTTGGACTGGGGCTTCAGCATCTTCAGCAGCAACATGCTTCTTTCCTTTAAGATCCTTCTTTTTTCTGCTCTTCAGCTTTGATCTTCTGCCTTTCAAAGTAATGATAAGGCTTTGGAAAGTACTTGCTAGGCTCCTGGGCAGTAGGAGGTAGCTTCTCATCTTAGCCTTTCTTCTATATTGCACAATTGCCTCTTGCCTGGTCTCATGCTTCCTCCACTCCAGTTCAGAATACCACTTGTTTCTATCCTGGATATTATCCTTGGCAGCCTTCCATGCAGTCAAGATGATATTCCTAGAAGTGGGGCTCCATTGTTCAAAGTCAGACCTCAATTCTGCTTGCTCCCTGAATCTATTCTTAGACAATTGGGCTTCTTGTTCTTTCTGCAAAGCCTCTTGTTCTTTCAGTATAGCCTCTGGCACTTGCTGAACTACTTTTTCTATGATGACCTTCTGATTTCCCTCAGGAGGGCTATACATTGATTGTATGTCTTGATGTACCATATCAAAGTATGGTGGAGGGTATATTACTTGAGCCACTTTAGCTTTCTCCCCTCCAAGATAAGCAGGATTAATACCAGACTCTGCCACATTGTCATCATCACATAATGGAGGATATCCAAGGGTGGCTCTGATGGAATTTGAAATCCACTTTGCATGATCAGAGCTGGCTTTGACTAACACCCTCTCCCCCTTTATGACTTCTCTTTCAATGTGACCCCTCAGATCATCTTTCTGAAATCTTATTTGATGATTCAGATAATTAACTCCATCCTTATAGAAGGGTTTGAACTTCTGAAGTTGTTCAGTTATTGCCTTCTTAGAGTCTTCAAGAACAGTCTTAAAAGCAGTGATGTGCTCTTGGAACTTCTTATCAAACTCTTCCTGGGCAGTAGTCATTGGGTACATTGGTCAAATGTACCTAATTTGAAGAAGACTTACCCAACTCAATGATATACATCATAATGTATTTGATGTATGTTGAGTTTACTTGTGCAGGTTAAGTAATTACTAGACTGAAGCAAAAAGTTTCTAAGTCCATGTGTCGACACCTAGAGGGAAAGTGTCGACACTCAAGAAAGCTTGTGTCGACACCCAGACAAGCAGTGTCAACACTTGGAGTCATTGTGTCGACACCTGGGATGCAGAGTCGACACCAGACAGAAAGTGTCGACACTTGGAGCTGTGTCGACACTCAGTGAAGAAAAGTGCAGACAGAAAGTGTCGACACAAGGAGCTGTGTCGACACCCAGTGAAGCTGTGTCTACACCAGAAAGTGTCGACACTTGGAGCTGTGTCGACACTCAGCAAAAGTCAGCAGAGACTAAGTTAAAGTATCGACACCCAAAACAATGTGTCGACACAACAAGAAGAGTCAGCACTTGAAGAAAGTGTCGACACCAAAAACAAAGTGTCGACACTCAACAGAAGAGTCAACACATGAAGAAAGTGTCGACACCTAGAACAATGTGTCGACACTCAGCTGAAGACTCTACACTTTAAGAAAGTGTCGACACAAGGAGCTGTGTCGACACTTAGTAGAGAACAGAATTATCAACAAAATATTCTAAGTACAAGTGTCGACACTAAGGGAATGTGTCGACACTCAGCTGAAGTCTCAACAGAAGAATCAAGTGTCGACACAAGGAGCTGTGTCGACACTCAGCAAGAATCAACATAGAAGACTATGTGTCGACACCAAGAAGTAGTGTCGACACTTGACAGATTCAACACAAGAAGTTGTGTCGACACAAAGGTGATGTGTCGACACTTAGAAGAATTCAGTACAGATAGAAGAACAAGTACTTGTGTCGACACTCAATTTCAGTGTCGACACATGCAGAAGAAACTGTGTCGAGACATACAAGGAGTTGTGTCGACACCTTGTAGACTTGTGTCGACACTTACACAACATGTGTCGACACTTGGACAATAAGTGTCAACACTTAAAGACAGAAAGTCTCGACACTTTCAGACAGTTAGAGATTTTCAAGAAATGACTGGATGACTTGACAGCTGCCGTTCCAGCCGGTCTACAGCACCTGTCAGAGATATCAGAAGTCAGTTATGGACCGGACCAGCCGGTTACCATGAAGAAGGCCTATAAATAGGCACCTACAGTTTACAGAAATTGTTGTTGTTGTTGAGGTTGATCACATTGCTGAAGAACAAGTTATTAAAGTGGTACATAGAGTATCAACACAAGAAGATCTTGCAGTCCAAGTGCAGATCTAAGAAGTTGGAGAGAGAGGGCTTCATCCAAGAAATCAGCCTCTAGAACTAGGATGAGAAGAAGGATTCAGATTCATTCTGGATCTTAAGTGGCAGAGGTCAAGAAACTACTGCAGGAGGATTCAGTCTTATTCAGTTCTACTCAAGAAGCTTTGAAGAAAGCTAAGTCAGATTGAATCCAGCTGAGTTCTTCCAAGAACTCATCAAAAAACTCTCAACTCCCCTCTTTTATTTCTGAGTTGTTGAGTTAATATTTGTAATACATTTTTATCTTGTAGGATCCTTTGGATCTGAGTGAATTGTAAGCCTATAATTATAAAGGCTGAGGGTAGGGCTTGAGAGCCTGAGTGTAGGAGATTGAGATCTCTGAGTGTAGGCCTTGTTGGCTGAGTGTAGGCCTTAGTTGGCTGAGTGTAGGCCTTGGTTGGCTGAGTGTAGGCATTTATTGGCTGAGTGTAGGCTTTGGGATAAAGCTGAGTTGTAAGGCTTTGGGCCTGAGGTGTAGGAACTAATTTGGGTTCTGAGACAGTGGAGGAGTTTGGCCGAATCTAGTACACTGCTAGATAGGCGAAGGGGGAAAGTTGATGTACCCATATCTTGGGGAACCACTATAAACCACTGTGTATGCTGTGCTGTACTGTGATTATTGTTGTGCATGCTGTGTGTTTGCTGTGATAAAATAGTTAGTATTCTGTGATATAACTGATTGCTGCCATTTAAGTTTAAAAAGGATTAGGTCACCTATTCACCCCCCCCCCCTCTAGGTGTTTAGCTACCATATCTTTCAAGTGGTATCAGAGGGAGGTTCCTCAAAAAGGACTAACAGTCTGAGGAGATCCTGTTTGGCAGATTTAGTGTAAGGCAAAACACAGATTCAAGAAATTCAAGAAATTCAAGAAACATGGGTTCCTCTGAGAATCACAAGGAATTGGGTTCCATGAAATTACCCATATGCAGGAAAGAGATCTTTGGGATCTGGAAGGAAAGGGTAAGGCTGTTTATGGAGGCCTCAGACCCTAGAATCTACATCACAGTAAAGGAAGGGCCTTATGTGCCCATGAAGATTTCAGTTTTAAATGCAAATCAGAGAACTCCAAAGGATTTCTCTGAGATGACTAAGGATGAGATTGTCCTAGCCACAATGGATAAGAGGGCACAGAACATAATAGTGAGTGCCATTGATGATGCAACTTTTCAGAATCTTATACACTGTAAGACAGCCAAAGAGATGTGAGACACTCTTATAGTGTATATGGAAGGATCTGAAGAAGTCAGACAAGATAGAAAATCCTTGCTAAATCAGGAGTATGAGAGTTTTAGACAATGTAAAGGTGATAGCATAACTGAGTGCTACAAGAAGTTCTACAGAATAGTTAATGAACTCATGTCTTATGGAAGAGAGTTCAGTAACTATGAACTAAATGACAAGTTCCTAAGGTCCCTAACCAAAGATTGGGACACAAAGATCTGTGCCATTAGAGAAATGGCTAAGTTGGGAGAAATTCCTCCTCCTACATACTTTGGCAAGTTATTGTCTTATGAAATGCAATTGACAGTGAGGAAAGAGGAGGAGAAGTCAACAAGAATTGAACACAAGGAAAGAACTGTTGCTTTCAAGACAGAAGTTCTCAGAAAGTGCAGGAATAAGTCATCAACTCCACCTCCAGAGGTAGTTGAATCAGAATCAGATGAGTCAGTCAGCACAAAGACTGAGAGCAGTGAAAGTGATGAAGACTTTGCTGCCTTCACTAGACACTTTCAGAAATTCTTGAAGAAGAAACAGTGGAGGTCAAGACCTTCTTCTTCAAAGGGAAAGAAAGTCTTTTATCAGGAGAAAAAGCCTTCAAAGAAAGACAGGAAGAGGACAAAGTCAAGCAAGGCAACTGGATCTAAGATAGTGTGCTATTGCTGCAATAGACAGGGCCATGTTATTGCAGATTGTCCAGAGAAGAGAAAGGAATCTGGTGACAGGAAAAAGGCTCACTTCAAAGGCAAGAAAGAGAAGTCTTTTGTTGCCAAGAAGGAGAAGACTCTATCAGATATCTCTTCTTCAGAAACTGAGTCTGAGGCTGAAGCCTACATAGGGCTATTTGCTGATGAAGAAGAGGAAGAATTCATGCAGTTAATGGAGTATATTTATGAACAAGAAGACAGTCAATGCCAAGGGCTAATGGCTTTGACAGAGAGTGCCAAAATCCTGGAGCAGCCAGGACCCAGTCAGGTACAAAGTTCAAGTTTAAATTCAGTTTCTTGTTCTAGTTCAGAATCAGATTCATCTTCATCAAGTGATGAAAGTGCATCTGAGTCTGAGGATGATATTCATCAGCTTATAGATGAATATAAGGTACTGTTGCAAGCTTACAAGAAAAGCAAGTCCCTAGCCAAAAGTCAGGCAAAGGAAATTGCTGATCTTAAAGCTGCTGCAACAGATTTTGAGAAGTAATTTGATCAAAAGCTGAATGAGATAGCCAGACTGAAACACATAACAGTGATTCAGATGGGGACTACCACCTTTAAGAATGATCAAATTAAGAGTCTGGAGATCAATCTTCAAAAGGAGAAGGACTTAGTTGCTAGGTTTTCTAAACCTAAGTCAGTGTTACCTTTAATTGATGATTTTGTTCATCATAAAGGCAAGGCTGGACTGGGCTTTACTAGACCTGCAAGGACTGAGCAGTCCAAGTCCAAGTCCAAGGGCAAAGCCCCAACATTCAACAAGTTTGTTGTAGATAAGACAGCAAAGGCTGTACCTAAGCAAAGGTACAACAAGTTTGAATGTTGGTGCTGTGGCAAGGTTGGCCACTTTGCAGTGGACTGTTGGCACAATGTTAGTGCCAAAGTGAGTAGTAAGCTACCTGGTGGAAAGCCAGTAGGTAGTTTTGTCAAGTTGCAGACTAACAAGTACCAAGGACCCAAGAATTCTTTGGGTTCTAAGGTTCATTAATCTGTTTTGCAGGTGAGTCCAAGTGGCCATACCCCAACATGGTACTTGGACAGTGGATGTTCCAGACATATGACTGGAACTAGAAGATTACTAAAGGACTACATTCCAGTAAAAGATGGTCCAAAAGTAACCTTTGGTGGTTCTGAAAAAGGAATCATCAAAGGATTTAGTAACATTTCTACAAACTTAGTAACCATTACTCAAGTGGCTTATGTTAAAGGGTTGAAACACAACCTAATAAGTATAAGTCAATTAAGTGATGTAGGGTATGACATCTCATTTGTCAAAAATGGTTGTCATATCAAGAGGTCAAGTGATCAAGAGATCATTTTGACAGGTTATAGGAAGAGGAATGTCTACTGCCTAGACATTATGGTTGAGAACAATGGTTCTCTAGTTTGTCTTGTAGCTGATGAGACAGTCTCTCATTGTGTCAAATGGCACAAGATGATTGCCCATCTTAACTACAAGACTATTAGCAAACTCTTTAGCAAAGAGTTAGTGAGGAATAGTCCTCAAGTTAAGTGTGTTAAAGATGGTATTTGCTCAGCTTGTCAAAAGGGCAGGCAGACTAAATCCACCTTTAGAAGCATAGAAAACAAAGATGTTGTGAGGTGTTTATACCTCTTGCATATGGATATCTTTGGTACAATGCCAGTTCACAACTTAGGTAGGAAGGTCTATACCTTTGTAGTTGTAGATGACTACTAAAGGTTTTCCTGGGTGTTCTTCTTAAGACAGAAATCTGAAACACCTAGTGTCTTCTATAGCTTTGTCAAGCAAATTCAGAATGAACTAAATAGTACAGTGGTCAAAATTAGAAGTGACCATGGTACTGAATTTCAGTCTGATACCATGGTACTGCATGTCATGTTATAAATAGGGCTACCATCACTAAAAGGCTAAACAAGACCCCCTATGAAGTTGTGAAAGGCAGGAAACCAAACCTATCCTATTTTAGGATCTTTGGTTGTAAATGCTTCATACTTAACAATAGGAAGTCTTACTTAACTAAGTTTGCTGTCAAGTCCCAAGAGGGAATTTTTGTTGGGTACAGCAATAATAGTAAGGCTTATAGAGTCTACAACTTGACTACACAAGTTGTAGAAGAATCAGTGCATGTAGTTTTTGATGAGACTAAACTTATTAATAATGAGTTGTCTAGTAGTGTATGCAGCCCCACAGGTTTGACAAAGAAAATGGACAAGCTTACTATAGAAGAAGTGCCTGCTGCAAGACAGCAAGTAGAAGAAAGTAGCTGTTGTCCAGGGGGAGAACTACATGTGCCAATTGCTGAAGAAATCCAAGGTATACAGCATGATGCAGATGCTGAAGTGGTTCAACCAGAAGTTAGGATGCCTCCAGCCCACAGGCATCTTAGAGATCATCCAGTAGAGCTGATTATTGGAGATCCAAGACAAGGAGTTCAAACCAGGAGTAGAAACATGAATGCAGCAATCTACTCCAGCTTTCTGTCACAAGTTGAACCTAAGAAGTTTGAAGAAGCAATACAAGATCCACGATGGACTGAAGCAATGCAAGAAGAGCTTAATCAGTTCAAGAGGTGCAAGGTCTGGGAACTTGTTCCTAAACCTAAAGACCACAATGTAATAGGAACTAAGTGGATCTACAGGAATAAGATGGATGAACAAGGGGTCATCATTAAGAATAAGGCTAGACTGGTTACTAAAGGATATAGGCAAGAAGAAGGTATTGATTTTGATCAAACCTTTGCTCCAGTAGCCAGACTGGAAGCCATAAGAATGTTCTTGGCCTATGCAACCTATCAAGGATTCAAGGTATACCAAATGGATGTCAAGTCAGCATTCCTAAATGGTAATCTTAAAGAAGAAGTCTATGTGGAGCAGCCTTCAGGTTTTGTTGATCCAACTCTACCTCATCATGTCTATAGACTTAGGAAAGCTTTGTATGGGTTAAAACAAGCCCCTAGGGCTTGGTATGAAACCCTATCTAGTTTCCTCATTGAGAACAAATTCTCAAGGGGGAAAATAGATAAGACTCTATTCCTTAGGGAATCTAGAGGCAAAGTTATACTAGTCCAAATATATGTAGATGACATTATATTTGGGTCTACTGAAAGCAGCATTTGCAAAAAGTTTGCAAAACTTATGCAAGGTCAGTTTGAGATGAGTAGTATGGGAGAGCTGAAGTTTTTCTTGGGTCTCCAAGTTAAACAGACTGAAAGTGGTTTATCCATATGTCAGTCCAAGTTCACCCTAGAACTCATAAGGAAGTATGGTATGGATTCATCCAGTACCATGAAGACTCCTATGAGGTCAAGTATGTCTCTTAGCAAGGATGATGCAGGGAAACCTGTAGATGAAACCTTGTATAGAGGGATAGTTGGCTCCCTATTATACTTGACTGCTAGTAGACCTGACATCATGTATGCTACATGTGTTTGTGCCAGGTATCAAGCCTTCCCTAAAGAGTCTCATTTGACAGCAGTCAAAAGAATATTGAGATATCTAAAGGGCACTCCCTATCTAGGCCTCTGGTACCCTAGGAATGGAGATTTTGATCTAACAGGTTATTCAGATGCAGACTTTGCAAGATGCAAAGAAGATAGAAAGAGCACTACTGGAACCTGTCAATTCCTAGGTGGGAGACTAATTTCATGGAGTAGCAAAAAGCAAACCAGTGTGGCTATCTCCACTGCAGAGTCAGAGTATGTGGCTGCAGGAAGTTGCTGTGCTCAACTTCTGTGGATACAACATCAGCTAGAGGACTATGGATTTCAGGTAAGTAGAACTCCACTTTTCTGTGATTCTACAAGTGCTATTTCAATAGCTAATAACTTTGTATCTCATAGTAGAACAAAACATATTGAGATTAAATATCATTTTCTTAGGGAGCATGTAGAAAGAGAAGATATTTTATTAGAATATGTTAAAACTGATAATCAAGTAGCTGATATGTTTACTAAGCCCCTAGAAGAAGCTAAGTTCAATAGATTCAAAATTGAACTAGGAATGATAAACTTAGAGTAAGTTTACAGAATTAAAATTGGCTAAGTAAAAAGGTGTCGACACATAGACAAGTCTATGTCGACACAGAATAGTGGTGTCGACACTTCAGGAAAAAGATGTCGACACATCCAGGATGTTGGTGTCGACACTTCAGAATATTAGCGTCGACACATGTCCAGTAGGTGTCGAAACATCCAAAGTGGTGTCGACACTTATGTTTTACTCAGAATTTTCTAAGTAAAGTCTCGACAATGTGTCGAGTTATGTTGTGTCGACACATAATCAAGTGTCGACACATAAAATCTGTTGGCTAAACTTGTGTCGACACATGTGTGTCGAGACATTATAAGTCAGTGTCGACACTTGTTGTCCAGTGTCGACACATTTTAAGTTAGCTGTCCCGCCTGTTCATCTTCAAAATCAGAAAGGTATAAATAAGGTTCTGTCTTTGTTTGTCGACACGCTTTCAAAGTTTCGAGACCAAACCTACTGTGTCGACCCCTCTCTTTTCTAAAGACAAATTCTACAAACCCTAATGGCACCTAAGCTTGAGGAGAACGTTAACGAAGGATATGAGCTAGTGCGCGGCGCCTTCGACGATGCTGATCAAGAAATCAAGGCCGTAGTAACCCTAGTCGCCGATACTGGGTTAGAGTACTTAGTTTCAGAACCAACTAAGATATGGAAGAAGGAGGTGCTTGAATTCCTTAATGGAGCTGCAGTAGATGAATCTGGATATAGAATCAAATCCAGAGTTCATGGAACAAAGGTCAAGGTTTCACCTAAAAATCTGAGGAAGGTGCTCCAGCTACCAAAAACTCAAGATGAAGAAGAAATTACTGCATCCAAGACCAGGGAAGCTCTAACCTAGTGTGGACTTGATCCAAAGATGAAGATAGGATCTGTATTTAACAGGAAAGGCATGAATAATCAAGGAAAGTTCATGTCTGAGATTGTTGGAAAGGTCTTACTCAGCAAGCCAGGAGGGCATGACAGAGTGTCTGCCTCCATGTTCAATATAATGACAAGAATTATCTTTACTCTAAGAACTGATTGGTCAGTGATAGTCTTTGAGAAAATTAAAGAAAGTCTGAAGAAGCCCAATCTGGGCAGAATCATTAGTCTATACCTAGCTGGTGTGATACCAGAGGTAATGAGTACTGCTGTAGGAAGCAAGATAAACCACATGAGGAAAATGGATCAAAGGATCTTTTTAAGATGGGACAGGGTGTTGTCCAAGGAAATGCCAACCCCAGAGAAGACAGTTACTAAGAAAGATACTCCTCCAAAGAAGAAAAGGAAGACAGCTCCTGTGGAACAAGTGTCCACAAGTAGTTCTGGAAGTGAAGAACATGTTGTTTTCACTCCTGATGATCAAGAGGAAGAGCCTGTAGTGAAGACTCCTGCTCCTCAAGAGATTGCTGAGATCCAGGGGGAGCTACCACAAGCTAGCCCCATCCACAGGGATCAAAGCCAGGGGGAGCCTCCAGTTGTAGAAGAACCCTCTACACTGGCCAGTGAGCAAGCCACCACCATCATACAAGAGGTACTCACTGAACTCTACACCTTAGATTTTATTATAGAAGATGCTGATCTGTCTGATGTTAATCAGCATACTCAGCTGAATAGTCCAGTTCCAGATGTTGTTAGAAAAGACACATCTGCTGTACAAGAAGTGAGTCCTGATCCAGTAGTTGAAGAACTAAGAACTTCTCCTGCACAGTCTCCACAAGAGTTCACCATGGAAGATTTATTCCTCAATCTCGACCAACAAAATTTTGACCTGGACAAGGAAGCTGCTGGAAGAGATAATGCTGCTGCTGAGGGGGAGTAAGTGCAAGTTCTGGAAGAGCCTTTAAGGCCAGAAACTGAGATGGCACCTGATGTGCAAGCTGACAGACCTCCAAGCCCTAAGGATAGGGTTGACATAGCCAGCACTTCTGCCTCTGAAGATGAGGAGAGTGCTAGGGCAAAGAAGAAGAAACTGTATGTCTTTAAAAGGAGAAGTCAGAGTTATAAGAAAGCTCTGCAATCTATAGCCCCACAGCCTATAGTTCAACAAGCTCCAACTGTTGATTATAGTGCATTAATGATTGCAATGCAGATAAAACTGGATGAACAGAGAAAAGCTATAGAGGCTTATGTAGATGAAGGGCACAAAGCTTTGCAGTTTGATCTGGCCCAAGATATAAAGTCTATAAGGTTTGAAATGAACCTTAACAAGAAAGAGATGATTGAATGCTTTCACAAAGGTGGAAATGCAGTGATGTTCTTGGCAACCCATCAGGAAAAGATTAAGGCACAGGTAGATGATATAGCATTGAAGCAAGGATATGTTCTTGAAAATCAGTTAAGAATGAATGACAACTTGACTGCTTCACATAATGCTATAGTCACTGAATTGAAGAACAAGGCTGTTGAACCTTCTACATCTTCTGCTACTATCACAGCTGAATTTGACAAAGCCTTTCAAGAAGAAATTTCTGTTGTTCAGTCTGCAATCCAAGCCTCCCAGAAAGCCATCTCTAAATAACTTCAAAAGCTCAAATCATTCTTCAAAGAGGGAATCAGATACTTGGATAGTCAAATACGATTTCAAAAGGATGATGTCAGAGATCATATGGCTAGAGAAGTCATAAAGGGGGAGAGGGTTTTAGTCAAAGCTAGCTCTGACCATGCAAAGTGGATTTCAAATTCCATCAGAGCTACACTTGGCTATCCTCCACTCTGTGATGATGACAATGTTGCTGAATCTGGGATTCAAACTGCATATCTTGGAGGTGAGCAACCAGAGGTAGCTCAAGTGATATATCCTCCACCAGATTTTGACATGGTGCAAGCTGACATTCAGCAGATGTATAGCCCAACTGAAGGAAAGTCTAATGTTATTCTGGATAAAGTGGTTCAGCCTATTACTGAAGCCATGCAAGAGGCATTACAGAAGGAGGAAGAGACAAGGTTGTCTAAGAAGAGGTTTAGGGAACAAGCAGAACAAAGGCCAGACTTTGAACAGTGGAGCCCTACCTCTAGGAATATAATTTTAACTGCCTGGAAAGCTGCCAAGGACAATACTCATGACAGGAACAAATGGTTTTCTGAAGCAGAATGGAGAAAACATGAGATCAGGCAGGAAGCAATAGTTCAGTATAGAAGGAAGGCAAAGATGGGAAAGCTACCTCCTACTGCAGTGGAGCCTAGCAAGTACTTTCCTAAGCCATATCACTATTTTGAAGGGCAGAAGATCAAGGCAGAAGAACTTAAAAAGAAAGATCTAAAAGGCAAGAAGCCTGCTGATGCTGAAACTGTTGATGCCCCTGTCAAAGCTCAAGTCCAAGCTGGCAAGGGAATAGTTATCAAGGAACCTGACCAGAAATAGATTAAGAATTTACTTGAAGATTATTGTGTAATCTTTTGAATGTAAAATATTTTTGTGAACTATTGGAAATGTATAAGACAAATGTTAGAATAATATATGATCAATATAATTCATGTTTGTTCTGTGAATATGTCTATTTCTTAATTGTTCTGTGTTGATGTATGTGTATACATGTGTGATTTATACATATTATGTTAACCCTGCTGTATTTTATCCTGCTTTACATCATTTTGTAATTTTTAATTATGAATGGTGTATATCATTGACTAAGGGTTATGACTTCTCCAAATAGGGGGAGATTGTTGGGTACATTGGTCAAATGTACCTGATTTGAAGAAGCCTTACCCAACTCAATGATATACATCATAATATATTTGATGTATGTTGAGTTTACTTGTGCAGGTTAAGTAATTACTAGACTGAAGCAAAAAGTTTCTAAGTCCATGTGTCGACACCCAGAGGGAAAGTGTCGACACTCAAGAAAGCTTGTGTCGACACCCAGACAAGTAGTGTCGACACTTGGAGTCATTGTGTCGACACCTGGGATGCAGAGTCGACACCAGACAGAAAGTATCGACACTTGGAGCTGTGTCGACACTCAGTGAAGAAAAGTGCAGACAGAAAGTGTCGACACAAGGAGCTGTGTCGACACCCAGTGAAGTTGTGTCTACACCAGAAAGTGTCGACACTTGGAGCTGTGTCGACACTCACCAAAAGTCAGCAGAGACTAAGTTAAAGTGTCGATACCCAAAACAATGTGTCGACACAACAAGAAGAGTCAGCACTTGAAGAAAGTGTCGACACCAAAAACAAAGTGTCGACACTCAACAGAAGAGTCAACACATGAAGAAAGTGTCGACACCTAGAATAATGTGTCGACACTCAGCTGAAGACTCTACACTTGAAGAAAGTGTCGACACAAGGAGCTGTGTCGACACTTAGTAGAGAACAGAATTATCAATAAAATATTCTAAGTACAAGTGTCGACACTAAGGGAATGTGTCGACACTCAGCTGAAGTCTCAACAGAAGAATCAAGTGTCGACACAAGGAGCTGTGTCGACACTCAGCAAGAATCAACATAGAAGACTATGTGTCGACACCAAGAAGTAGTGTCGACACTTGACAGATTCAACACAAGAAGTTGTGTCGACACAAAGGTGATGTGTCGACACTTAGAAGAATTCAGTACAGATAGAAGAACAAGTACTTGTGTCGACACTTAATTTCAGTGTCGACACATGTAGAAGAAACTGTGTTGAGACATACAAGGAGTTGTGTCGACACCTTGTAGACTTGTGTCGACACTTACACAACATGTGTCGACACTTAGACTATAAGTGTCGACACTTAAAGACAGAAAGTCTCGACACTTTCAGACAGTTAGAGATTTTCAAGAAATGACTGGATGATTTGACAGCTGCCGTTCCAGCCGGTCTACAACACCTGTCAGAGATATCAGAAGTCAGTTATGGACCGGACCAGCCGGTTACCATGAAGAAGGCCTATAAATAGGCACCTACAGTTTACAGAAACTGTTGTTGTTGTTTAGGTTGATCACATTGCTGAAGAACAAGTTATTAAAGTGGTACATAGAGAATCAACACAAGAAGATCTTGCAGTCCAAGTGCAGATCTAAGAAGTTGGAGAGAGAGGACTCCATCCAAGAAATCAGCCTCTGGAACTAGGCTGAGAAGAAGGATTCAGATTCATTCTGGATCTTAAGTGGCAGAGGTCAAGGAACTACTGCAGGAGGATTCAGTCTTATTCAGTTCTACTCAAGAAGCTTTGAAGAAAGCTAAGTCAGATTGAATCCAGCTGAGTTATTCCAAGAACTCATCAAGAAACTCTCAACTCCCCTCTTTTATTTCTGAGTTGTTGAGTTAATATTTGTAATACATTTTTATCTTGTAGGATCCTTTGGATCTGAGTGAATTGTAAGCCTATAATTATAAAGGCTGAGGGTAGGGCTTGAGAGCCTGAGTGTAGGAGATTGAGATCTCTGAGTGTAGGCCTTGTTGGCTGAGTGTAGGCCTTGGTTGGCTGAGTGTAGGCCTTGGTTGGCTGAGTGTAGGCCTTGATTGGCTGAGTGTAGGTTTGGGATAAAGCTGAGTTGTAAGGCTTTGAGCCTGAGGTGTAGGAACCAATTTGGATTCTGAGACAGTGGAGGAGTTTGGCCGAATCTAGTACACTGCTAGATAGGCGAAGGGGGAAAGTAGATGTACCCATATCTTGGGGAACCACTATAAACCACTGTGTATGCTGTGCTGTGATTGTTGTTGTGCATGCTGTGTGTTTGCTGTGATAAAATAGTTAGTATTCTGTGATATAACTGATTGCTGCCATTTAAGTTTAAAAAGGATTAGGTCACCTATTCACCCCCCCCCCCCCTCTAGGTGTTTAGGTACCATATCACCCCCCCCCCCCCCTCTAGGATTAGGTCACCTATTCACCCCCCCTCTTGGAACTTCTTATCAAACTCTTCCTGGGCAGTAGTCCTTGTTGTAGTTTGAGCAGCAGCCAGATTCTGCATCTCAGTGACTATCACATTGTGTGATTCAGTCAAATTGTCATTCATTCTAATCTGATTTTCCAGGACATAGCCTTGCTTTACTGCCAGGTCTTCAATTTGTTTCTTGATATTTTCTTGATGAGTAGCCAAAAAGACTACTGCATTCCCTCCTTTATGAAAGCAGTCAGTCATCTCTTTCTTATTCAGATTCATTTCAAATCTGATGGACTTAATGTCTTGGGCCAGATCAAATTGTAATGACTTATGCCCCTCATCTATGTACTTTTCCAGAGCTTGCCTTTGCTCATCCAGCTTAATCTGCATTGCCACCATCAATGAACTGTAGTCAGTATATGGGGCAGGCTGTGGTGCTATTGTTTGTAAAGCTTTCTTATATGTCTGGCTCCTCCTCTTGAAAACTTGAAATTTTCTCTTCTTGGCTCTTGCAGCCTCTTCATCTTCAGAAGCAGATGTGCTTGCAATATCAACCCTGTCCTTAGGGCTTGGAGGTAACTCCTTCTCAGTCATTGGTGGTTGCTCAGCTTCCTTTTGCTTCTCAGTCTCTTTGCATGCATTTTCCTCTATATTCTCCACTTGCTCCCCCTCAATAATTACCTTCTCCCCCTCAGTAGCAGCTTTTTCAACTTCAATGTCAGTTTGAAGAAGGTCAGTGAACAATTCTTCCAGGGTAAATTCCTGTTGAGGAAGGGTTGGAGAATCTCTTATCTCATCAACAACTTGATCAGCAACAGATGTGTCCTCCATGACAACATCTTGGGGTTAACTAGGAATCTGTGGTTGCTGATTAACATCAGACAAGCTGTCAGTCATATCTTCATTTTCAATAGAGAAATCTAATTGGTTGATTTCAATTATTACCTCAAGTATGGTCTGAGTAGCATGTTCACTCTCTAGTGGAGTTGGCTCTTCCACAAGTAGAGGCTCCCCTGGATTGAATCCTGGTGAATTGGGATAGCCTGTGGTAGCTCCCCCTACCTTGGTGCATCTTCTTGTCTAGCAGGTGACTGGCCAGCATTTCCAGTGTCTTCTTCATCAGGAGTGAACACTACATGCTCTTCAGAGCTGCTTGATGATTCTTGAGCCACAGGGGCTGTCTTTTTCTTCTTCTTCAGGGGTGTTTCCTTCTCAGGAGTTGGCATTTCCTTGGTCAAGACTCTATCCCACCTAGAGAAGATCCTCAAATCCATTCTCCTTATGTGGTTAATTTTTGAACCATCTGCCTGACTCATCACCTCTGGTATACTACCAGCTAGGTATAGACTTAGTATTCTACCCATATTGGGTTTCTTCAGACTCTCTTTAATCTTATCAAACAATACTGCAGACCAATCAGTATTAAGTTGGAAGATTAACCTTGTCATTAGACTGAACATATAAGCTGAAATCCTGTCATGTCCTCCAGACTTGCACAGGATAACCTTGCCAACAATCTCATATAAGAATTTGCCTTGCATGTTCATTCCTTTTCTGTTGAATACAGATCCTATCTTCAGGTTGGAGTCCAGTCTACACCATGCTAGTGCTTCTCTAGTCTTAGAAGCAGAAACATCTTCTTCTTCTTTTGTCCTTGGTAGTTATAGTACCTTTCTCAAACTCTTAGGAGAGACCTTCACCTTTGCCCCATGAACTCTTGACTTAATTTTGAGTCATGAGTCATCTAATGTTGCTCCATTCAGAAACTCCAGGACCTCCTTCTTCCAGATCTTGATCGGCTCTGAAACAAGAAACTCTAACTCAGTCTCTGCGATTAGGGTTATCACGCCTTTGATATCTGGTTCCGCGTCATCAAAAGCATGCCGCACGAGTTCATATCTTTCATTCACATTCTCTTCTAGCTTGGGCGTCATTAGGGTTTGAAGAAATTTGAATCTAGAGAAGAGAGATGTCGACACACAAGTTTGGTCTCGAAACTTTGGTGAGCTTGTCGACAGACAATGGCGAAAACCTATTTATACCTTTCTAGAATCGAAGATGAAAGGGCGCGTCAAAATACTTAAATTGTGTCGACACTGTTGATAAGTGTCGACACAGACTTATAATGTCTCGACAACCATGTGTCGACACAAGTATAGTCGACAGAATATATGTGTCGACACCTGTTTATGTGTCGACACCGCTTAGCTCGACACTTAGTCGAGACTTTACCAGACTAATGTTGAATAAATCCTAAGTGTCGACACCACCTTGGATGTGTCGACACTTACTATTTATGTGTCGACACTAATTCTCTTAATTGTCTACACTGACTGTCTAGATGTGTCGACACCTTTTCTCTGAAATGTCGACACCACTTTTCTGTGTCAACACAGACAACTATGTGTGTCGACACCATTTTACTTAGCCAATTTTGTGAAAACTTATTCTAAGTTTATCATACCTAATTCAATTTTGAACCTATTGAATTTGATTTCATCTAAGGGCTTAGTTACATGTCAGCTAGTTGATTATCTGTATTAATATACTCTAGGGAAATATCTCCTTTTTCCACATGTTCTCTTAGAAAATGGTATTTTATTTCTATATGCTTAGTCCTACTATGGGAGACATGATTGTTTGCAATAGAAATAACACTAGTAGAATCACAAAATAGAGATGTTCTACTTACTTGTATACCATAGTCTTCTAGCTGATGTTGAATCCACAAAAGTTGAGCACAGCAACTTCTTGCAGCAACATACTTTGATTCTGTTGTGGAGATAGCCACACTTGTTTGCTTCTTGCTACTCCATGATATCAGTCTTCCACCTAGGAATTGACAGGTACCAGTTGTACTTTTCCTATCTTCCTTGCAGCCTGCAAAATCTGCATCTGAATAACCTGTCAGTTTAAAGTCTCCATTCTTATGGTACCAAAGGCCTAGATAAGGAGTGCCCTTTAGATATCTCAGAATTCTTTTGACTGCTGTCAAATGAGATTCTTTAGGGCAAGCTTGGTACCTAGCACAGACACATGTAGCATACATGATATCTGGTCTACTTGCAGTCAAATACAATAGGGAGCCAACTATCCCTCTATACAAAGTCTCATCTACAGGTTTCCCTGCATCATCTTTTTTAAGAGACATACTTGACCCTATAGGAGTTTTCATGGTACTGGATTATTCCATACCATACTTCCTTATCAATTCTAGGGTGAACTTAGACTAGCATATGGATAAACCATCCTCAGTCTGTCTAACTTGGAGACCCAAGAAGAACTTAAGTTCTCCCATACTGCTCATTTCAAATTGTCCTTGCATAAGTTTTGCAAACTTTTTACAAAGACTATTTTCAGTAGACCCAAATATTATGTCATCTACATATATTTAGACTAGTATGATCTTGCCTTTGGATTCCCTAAGGAATAGAGTCTTGTCTATTTTCCCCCTTGTGAATTTATTCTCAATAAGGAAACTAGACAGGGTTTCATACCAAGCCCTAGGGGCTTGTTTTAACCCATACAAAGCCTTCCTAAGTCTATAAACATAATTAGGTTTATTTGAATCAACAAAACCTGATGGCTGTTCCACATAGACTTCTTCCTTCAGATTGTCATTCAAAAAGGCTGACTTAATATCCATTTGGTATACTTTAAACCCTTGATATGTTGCATAGACCAAGAACATTCTTATTGCCTCCAGTCTGGCTACTGGAGCAAAGGTTTGATCAAAGTCAATACCTTCTTCCTGCCTATATCCCTTAGCAACCAGTCTTGCTTTGTTCTTTATAATCACTCCATGTTCATCCATCTTGTTCCTAAAGATCCACTTAGTTACAATTATGTTGTGGTCTTTTGGTTTAGGAACAAGCTCCCAGACATTGCATCTTTTGAACTGGTTCAGCTCCTCTTGCATTGCCTCAATCCAATAAGGGTCTAGGATGACTTCTTCAAATTTCTTTGGCTCTACTTGGGATAGAAAACTGGAGTAGAGTACTGAACTTAGATTTCTGCTCCTTGTTTGTACCGCTTGACTGAGATCACCAATAATTTGATTGGCCGGATGATCTCTTAGATGCCTAGTAGCTGGAGGCAGCCTGGCTTCATGTTGAACTCCTTCAGCTTCTTCAACTTGCTGCACCCCTTGATCTTCTTCTACATCAGGTGCATCTAGTACTCCCCCTGTACAGCAGCCGCTATCATCTACATGCTGACTTGCAGTAGATCCTTCTTCAATAGTAAGCTTGTCCATCTTCTTAGTCACACCTGTGGAGCTGCAAATACTTGTAGACAATTCATTGTTAATGAGTCTAGCTTCATCAAATCCTACATGTACTAACTCTTCTACAACTTGAGTAGTCAATATAAGCCTTACTGTTGTTGCTGTACCCAACAAAGATCCCCTCTTGGGATTTGGCAGCAAACTTGGTTAAGTAAGACTTACCATTGTTAAGTATATAGCATTTACAACCAAAGATCCTGAAATAGGATAGGTTTGGTTTTCTGCCTTTCACAATCTCATAGGGGGTCTTGTTGTGACTTTTGGTGATAGTAGCCCTATTAATTACATGGCATGCAGTGTTTACTGCCTCAGCCCAGAAATATTCTGGAAGAGATGTGTCACTTAATAGGGTTCTACCAGCCTCAATCAAAGTTCTATTTTTTCTTTCAGCAATGTCATTTTGCTGAGGTGTTCTTGGTGAAGAAAATTCCTAGAATATCCCAAACTCTTCACATAGCTTTGTCATACTATCAGACTGGAATTCAGTACCATGGTCACTTCTTATTTTGACCACTGCACTGTCTAACTCATTCTGAATTTGTTTGACAAAACTATAGAAGATACTATGTGTTTCAGATTTCTGTCTAAGGAAGAACACCCAGGAAAACCATGAGTAGTCATCTACAACTACAAAAGTGTAGACCTTCCTACCTAGGCTGTGAACTGGTATAGGACCAAAAAAATCCATATGCAAGAGGTATAAGCACCTCACAGCATCTTTGTTTTCAATGCTATTAAAGGTGGATCTACTCTGCTTGCCCTTTTGACAAGCTGAGCATATCCCATCTTTAATACACTTAACCTGAGGTCCATTCCTCACTAACTCTTTGCTATAGAGTTGGCCAATTATCTTGTAGTTAAGATGAGCTAGCCTCTTGTGCCATTTGACATAATGAGAGACTTTCTCATCAGCTACAAGACATACTGGAGAAATATTGTTCTCACACATAATGTCTAGACAATAGACATTTCTCTTTCTATAACCAGTCAGAATGATCTCTTGATCATTTGATCTCCTGATATGACAACCATCTTTGACAAATGAGATGTCATATCCTAAATCACTCAGCTGACTTATACTAATAAGGTTATGTTTCAAACCTTTAACATAAGCCACTTGAGTAATTGTTATAAGGTTGCTAGAAATGTTACCAAAACATTTGATGATTCCTTTTTCAGAACCACCAAAGGTGACTTTAGGACCATCCTTGATTGATGTGTAGTCCTTTAGCAATCCCCTAGTTCCAGTCATGTGACTGGAACATCCATTGTCCAAGTACCATATTGGGGCATGGTCACTTGGACTTACCTGCAAAACAGATTAGTTAACCTTAGAACCCAAAGAATTCTTGGGTCCTTGGTGCTGATTAGTTTACCTCTTAACAAAACTACCTGTAGCTTTTCTAGCAGGCAGATTGCTACTCACCTTGGCACTAGAATTGTGCCAACAGTCTATGGCAACGTGGTCTATCTTGCCACAACACCAGCACTCAAATCTGTTGTACCTTTGCTTAAGTACAACTCTAGTTGTTTTATCTACAGCAGGCTTGTTGAGTACTGGGGCTTGGCCCTTAGACTTGGACTTTACAGTCCTAGCAGGTTGTGTAAACCCTAATCCAGTTTTACTCTTTTGATGTACAAATTCATCTATCAAAGGTAAAATAGATTTTGGTTTAGAAAACCTTGCAACAATGTCTCTCTCCTTCTGAAGACTAATCTCCAGATTTCTGATTTGATCATTCTTGAATGTTATAGTCTCCATCTGAATAACAGTTATGTTCTTCAGCCTGGCTATTTCATTTAGTTTTTGATCAATCAACCTATCAAAATCTGTTGCAGCCACTTTGAGATTAGCAATCTCCTTAGCCTGAATCTTGGTCAAGGATTTGCTTTTCTTCAAAGCTTGCAACACTACTCTATACTCATCAATTAATTGATGAATATCTCCTTCAGATTCAGATGCACTCTCATCACTTGATGATGATGTATCTGAATCTGACTCAATACTTGAAATTGAATCAGTAGAATAATTTAGTACCTGACTAGGTCCAGGCTGCTCCTGGATTTTATCACCTTCAGATAAGGCCATCAGTCCCTGGCACTGATTGTCCTCTTGCTCATATATAAAGTTCATTAACTGGATGAACTCCTCTTCCTCTTCTTCAGCAAACAGTCCAATGTAAGCTTCAGCTTCTGAATCAGTTTCTGAAGAAGACATATCTGACAGACTTTTGTCCTTCTTAGCAACAAAGGACCTTTACTTTTTGCTCTTTATCTGAGTCCTCTTCTTATCAGTTGACTCTTTCCTTTTCTCTGGACAGTCAGCAACAACATGTCCTTGTTTGTTACAACAATAACAGACTATCTTTGAAGATGTAGTTCTACTTGACTTGGGCTTTCTCCTGTCATTCTTTGATGACTTCTGTGATGTGGATGGCTTAGACCTCCACTGTTTCTTCTTTAGGAACTTCTGAAAATATCTTGTGAAAGCTGCAAAGTTCTCATCACCCTCACTACTTTCAGAATTCTTACTGTCTGACTCATCTGTCTCAGTCTCAGCAACTTTTGGAGGTGGAGATGGAGACTTACTTTTATATTTCTTGGTGGCTTCTGTCTTGAATGCCACAGCTCTTTATTTGTGCTCAATTCTTATAGTCTTCTCTTCCTCCTTCCTAACCATTAGCTGCATATCATAGGATAACAACTTTCCAAACAATGTTGGAGGAGGAATATCTGCTAACTTGGTCATTTCCCTTATGACACAAATCTTAGTATCTCAGTCTTTAGTTAGGGATCTCAAGAACTTATCATTCAGCTCATAGTTGCTGAATTCTCTTCCATAAGACATCAACTCATTGACAATCCTATAGAATTTCTTGTAGCACTCAGTTATGCTATCAGACCTTCCTTGTCTGAAGCTCTCATACTCTTGGTTTAATAATGACTTTCTGTCCTGTCTAACTTCTTCAGAACCCTCCATATACACTATCAGTGTGTCCCATATTTCCTTTGATGTTTTACAGTGTATCAAATTCTGGAATGTGGCATCATCTATTGCACTCACAATAATATTATGGGCCCTCTTATCCATGGTGGCCAGAATAATCTCATCTTTAGTCATCTCTGAAAAGTCCTTAGGGGTTCTCTGATTTGCATCCAGGACTGATACTTTCATAGGCACATATGGCCCTTCTTTGACTGTGATATAGATTCTAGGGTCAGAGGCTTCCATAAATAGTCTAACCCTTTCTTTCCAGATGCCAAAGATCTCCTTTCTACAGATTGGCAACTTCATGGATCCAAGTTCTTTGTGATTCTCTATTGAACCCATTTTCTTGATTTTTCTTGATTCTGCACTTGATTATACTGAATCTGCCAACAGGATCTGTTACTCAAACTGTTATGTCCTTTTTGAGTAACCTCCCTCTGATACCACTTGAAAGAAATTGTACCTAATCACCTAGAGGGGGGGTGAAAGATATGGTACCTAAACACCTAGAGGGGGGGTGAATAGGTGACCTAATCCTTTTTGAGCTTTAATGGCAGCAATCAGTTATATCACAGATTACTAACTATTTTATCACAGCAAAACACAAAGCATACACAGCAAATCACAACACAGCACAGCAGACACAGTGGTTTATAGTGGTTCCCCAAGATATGGGTACATCCACTTTCCCCCTTCGCCTATCTAGTAGTGTACTAGATTCGGCCAAACTCCTCCACTGTCTCAGAACCCAAATTGGTTCCTACACCTCAGGCCCAAAGCCTTACAACTCGGCTTTATCCCAAAGCCACTCAGCTACAAGGGCCTACACTCAGCCACCCAGGCCTACACTCAGCCAATCAAGACCTACACTCAGAGATAACAATCTCCTACACTCAGACCAAAGGCCCTACCCTCAGCCTTTATAATTATAGGCTTACAATTCACTCAGATCCAAAGGATCCTACAAGATAAAAATGATTATAGAAATAATAACTCAACAACTCTGAAACAAGAGAGGGGAGTTGAGAGTTTCTTGATGAGTTCTTGGAAGAACTCGGCTGGATACAATCTGACTTAGCTTTCTTCAAAGCTTCTTGAAAATAGAACTGAATAAGATTGTCTCCTTCTGCAGTTGATCCTTGACCTCTGCCACTTAGAATTCAGAATGAATCTGAACCCTTCTTCTCAGCCTAGTTCCAGAGGTTGATTTCTTGGATGGAGCCCTCTCTCTCCAACTTCTTAGATCTGCACTTGGACTGCAAGATCTTCTTGTGTTGATACTCTGTGTACCACTTTAATAACTTGTTTTTCAACAATCTGAACAACAGTTTCTGTAAACTGTATGTGCCTATTTATAGGCCTTTTTCATGGTAACCGGCTGGTCCGGTTCATAACTGTCTTCTGACATCTCTGACAGGTGCTGTAGACCGGCTGGAACGGTAGCTGTCAAGTCATCCAGTCATTTCTTGAAAATCTCTAACTGTCTGAAAGTGTCGAGACTTTCTGTCTTCAAATGTCGACACTTATAGTTCAAGTGTCGACACATGCTGTGTAAGTGTCGACACAAGTCTACAAGGTGTCGACACAACTCCTTGTATGTCTCGACACAGATTCTTCTTCAGGTGTCGACACTGAAATTGAGTGTCGACACAAGTACTTGATCTTCTATCTTTAGCTGAATTCTTCTAAGTGTCGACACATCACCTTTGTGTCGACACAACTTCTTGTGTTGAATCTGTTAAGTGTCGACACTACTTCTTGGTGTCGACACATAGTCTTCTATGTTGATACTTGCTGAGTGTCGACACAGCTCCTTGTGTCGACACTTGATTCTTCTGTTGAGACTTCAGCTGAGTGTCGACACATTCCCTTAGTGTCGACACTTGTACTTAGAATATTTTGTTGATAATTCTGTTCTTTGCTAAGTGTCGACACAGCTTCATGTGTCGACACTTACTTCAAGTGTAGAGTCTTTAGCTGAGTGTCGACACATTGTTCTGGGTGTCGACACTTACTTCAAATGTTGACTCTTCTGATGAGTGTCGACACTTTGTTCTTGGTGTCGACACTTTCTTCAAGTGCTGACTCTTCTTGTTGTGTGTCGACACATTGTTCTTGGTGTCGACACTTTAACTTAGTTTCTGCAATCTTTTGCTGAGTGTCGACATAGCTCCAAGTGTCGACACTATCTGGTGTAGACTCAGCTTCACTGGGTGTCGACACAGCTCCTTGTGTCGACACTTTCTGTCTGCACTTTTCTTCACTGAGTGTCGACACAGCTCCAAGTGTCGACACTTTCTGTCTGGTGTCGACTCTGCATCCCAGGTGTCGACACAATGACTCCAAGTGTCGACACTGCTTGTCTGGGTGTCGACCCAAGCTTTCTTGAGTGTTGACACTTTCCCTCTGGGTGTCGACACATGGACTTAGAAACTTTTTGCTTCAGTCCAGTAATTACTTAACCTGCACAAGTAAACTCAACATACATCAAATACATTATGATGTATATCATTGAGTTGGGTGAGGCTTCTTCAAATCAGGTACATTTAACCAATGTACCCAACAATCTCCCCCTATTTGGAGAAGTCATAACCCTTAGTCAATGATATACACCATTCATAATAAAAATTACAAAATGATGTAAAGCATGGTTATGTAAGCAGGATAAACATAACATGTATCAATTTCACATGTATACACAAACATCAACACAGAATAAATAAGAAATAGACATATTTACAGAACAAACATGAAATATATTGATCATATATTATTCTAACATTTGTCATATACATTCTCAGTAGTTCACAAAAATGTTTTACATTCAAAAGATTACAAAATAATCTTCAAGAAAATTATTAATCTATTTCTGTTCTGGTTCCTTGATAACTATTCCCTTGTCAGGTTGGACTTGAGCTTTGACAGGGACATCAACAGTTTCAGCATCAGCAGGCTTCTTGCCTTTTAGATCTTTCTTTTTGAGCTCTTCAGCTTTGATCTTCTGCCTCTCAAAATAGTGATATGGCTTAGGAAAGTACTTGCTAGGCTCCACTACAGTAGGAGGTAGCTTTCCCATCTTTGCCTTCCTTCTGTATTGAACAATGGCTTCTTGTCTGATCTCATGTTTCCTCCATTCAGCTTCAGAAAACCATTTGTTCCTGTCATGAGTATTGTCCTTGGCAGCTTTCCAGGCAGTTAATATTATATTCCTAGAGGTAGGGCTCCACTGTTCAAAGTCTGGCCTTTGTTCTGCTTGTTCCCTAAACCTCTTCTTAGACAACCTTGTCTCTTCCTTATTCTGTAATGCCTCTTGCATGGCTTCAGTAATAGGTTGAACCACTTTATCCAGAATAACATTAGACTTCCCTTTAGTTGGGCTATACATATGATGAATATCAGCTTGCACCATGTCAAAATCTGGTGGAGGAATATCACTTGAGCTACCTCTGGTTGCTCACCTCCAAGATATGCAGTTTGA
This sequence comes from Platanthera guangdongensis, assembly GCA_039583875.1. Lineage (NCBI taxonomy): Eukaryota > Viridiplantae > Streptophyta > Magnoliopsida > Asparagales > Orchidaceae > Platanthera > Platanthera guangdongensis. The sequence goes on from CM077148.1 coordinate 171,921,948, forward strand.
ATCCCAGATTCAGCAACATTGTCATCATCATAGAGTGGAGGATAGCCCAGTGTAGCTCTGATGGAATTAGATATCCATTTGGCATGATCAGAGCTAGCTTTGACTAAAACTCTCTCCCCCTTTATGACTTCTCGAGCCATATGATCTCTGACATCATCCTTTTGAAATCTGATTTGACTATCCAAGTATCTGACTCCATCTTTAAAGAATGGTTTGAGCTTTTGAAGTTGATCAGATATAGCTTTCTGGGAGGCTTGGATAGTAGTCTTTACAGTAGTAATTTCTTCTTGAAAGGCTTTGTCAAATTCAGCTTTGATAGTAGCAGAAGATGTAGAAGAATCAGCAGTCTTGTTCTTCAACTCAGTGACTATAACATTATGAGAAGCAGTCAAGTTGTCATTCATCCTTAGTTGATTTTCAAGAACATATCCTTGTTTCAATGTTATATCATCCACTTGGGCTTTGATCTTCTCCTGGTATGTTGCCAAGTACACCACTGCATTTCCACCTTTGTGGAAGCATTCAGTCATTTCTTTCTTGTTAAGGTTCATCTCAAACCTTATAGACTTTATATCTTGAGCCAGATCAAATTGTAATGACTTTTGCCCTTCATCTACATACTTTTCTATTGCCTGTCTTTGCTCATCTAACTTTATCTGTAGTGCAACCATTAAAGCACTATAATCAGCAGTTGGAGCTTGCTGAACTATAGGCTGTGATGCAATTGATTGTAAAGCCTTTTTATAACTTTGGCTTCTCCTCTTGAATACATAGAGTTTCTTTTGTTTAGCCCGTGGTGCCTCCTCATCTTCAGATTCTGAGGAGCTAGCTATGTCAACCCTATCCTTAGGGCTTGGAGGCTTTGCTGCTTGCACATCAGGTGTCTTCTCATTTTCTTGCCTCACAGGCTCTTCCTGAACTTGTACCTTCTCCCCCTCAACAGCAGTATTATCTTTTTCAGCAGCATCCTTGTCCATGTCAAAATCTTGTTGGTCTAGATTTAGGAACAAGTCTTCCATTGTGTATTCTTGTGGTGAAGGAGCTGGAGACAGTCTTTGCTCTTCAACCACTGGATCAGGAACCACTTCTTGTACAGCAGATGTGTCTTCTCTAACAGCATCTGGTTCTTGACTATCCAGCTGAGTCTGATGTACATCAGACAAATCAACATCTTCTATAAGAAATTCTAAAGTATTTAGTTCAGTGAGTACCTCTAGTATGGTGTTGGTGGCTTGTTCACTTTCCAGTGTAGATGGTTCTTCTACAACTGGAGGCTCCCCCTTGCTTTGATCCCTGTGGATGGGGCTAGCTTGTGGTAGCTCCCCCTGGATCTCAGCAATCTCTTGAGGAGCAGGAGTCTTCACTACAGGCTCTTCCTCTTGGTCATCAGGAGTGAAAACAACCTGTTCTTCACTTTCAGAACTACTTGTGGACACTTGTTCCACAGGAGTTGTCTTCCTTTTCTTTTTGGGAGGAGTGACTTTCTCAGTAACTGTCTTCTGTGGGGTTGGAATTTCCTTGGACAACACCCTGTCCCATCTTGAAAAGATCCTTAGATCCATCTTCCTCATATGATTTATCTTGCTTCCTGCAGCAGTACTCATTACCTCTGGTATCACACCAGCTAGGTATAGACTAATGATTCTGTCCAGATTGGGCTTCTTCAAGCTCTCCTTAATCTTCTCATAAACCACTATAGACCAGTCTGTTTTCAGAGTGAAGATTATCCTTGTCATGATTCCAAACATATAGGCAGACACTCTGTCATGCCCTCCAGGCTTGCTGAGTAAGACCTTACCAACAATCTCAGACAGGAATTTGCCTTGGCTGTTCATGCCTTTCCTGTTAAAGACAGAACCAATCTTCATTTTAGGATCCAGTCCACACCAGGTTAGAGCTTCCCTGGTCTTGGATGCAGTAACTTCTTCTTCATCTTGAGTTTTTGGTAGCTGGAGCACCTTTCTCAGATTTTTAGGGGATACCTTAACCCTTGCACCATGAACTCTGGATTTGATTTTGTATCCAGATTCATCTATCTGAGCTCCATTTAGGAATTCAAGAACCTCTTTCTTCCAAATCTTTGTAGGTTCAGAAACTAAGTATTCTAATCCAGAATCGGCGACTAGGGTTACTACCGCCTGGATTTCTTGATCTGCTTCTTCAAACGCGCCGCGCACCAGCTCATATCCTTCGTTAACGTTCTCCTCTAGCTTAGGCGCCATTAGGGTTTGTAGAATTTTTCTTGTGAGAAGAGAGAGGAGTCAACACAGTAGTTTTGGTCTCGAAACTTTGAAAGCGTGTCGACAAACAAAGATAGAACCCTATATATACCTTTCTAATTTTGAAGATGAACAGGCGGGACAGCTAACTTAAAATGTGTCGACACTGGCAATAAGTGTCGACACTGACTTATAATGTCTCGACACATATGTGTCGACACAAGTTTAGTCAACAGATTTTATGTGTCGACACTTGGTTATGTGTCGACACAACATAACTCGACACATTGTCGAGACTTTACTTAGAAAATTCTGAGTAAAACATAAGTGTCGACACCACTTTGGATGTGTCGACACCTACTGGACATGTGTCGACACTAACATTCTGAAGTGTCGACACCAACATCCTAGATGTGTCGACACCTTTTTCCTGAAGTGTCGACACCACTATTCTGTGTCGACATAGACTTGTCTATGTGTCGACACCTTTTTACTTAGCCAATTTTAATTCTGTAAACTTACTCTAAGTTTATCATTTCTAGTTCAATTTTGAATCTATTGAACTTAGCTTCTTCTAGGGGCTTAGTAAACATATCAGCTACTTGATTATCAGTTTTAACATATTCTAATAAAATATCTTCTCTTTCTACATGCTCACTAAGAAAATGATATTTAATTTCAATATGTTTAGTTCTACTATGAGATACAGGGTTATTAGCTATTGAAATAGCACTTGTAGAATCACAGAAAAGTGGAGTTCTACTTACCTGAAATCCATAGTCCTCTAGCTGATGTTGAATCCACAGAAGTTGAGCACAGCAACTTCCTGCAGCCACATACTCTGACTCAGCTGTGGAGATAGCCACACTGGTTTGCTTTTTGCTACTCCATAAAATTAGTCTCCCACCTAGGAATTGACAGGTTCCAGTAGTGCTCTTTCTATCCTCTTTGCATCCTGCAAAGTCTGCATCTGAATAACCTGTTAGATCAAAATCTCCATTCCTAGGGTACCAGAGGCCTAGATAGGGAGTGCCCTTTAGATATCTCAATATTCTTTTGACTGCTGTCAAATGAGACTCTTTAGGGCAGGCTTGATACCTGGCACAAACACATGTAGCATACATGATGTCAGGTCTACTAGCAGTCAAGTATAATAGGGAGCCAACTATCCCTCTATACAAGGTTTCATCTACAGGTTTCCCTGCATCATCCTTGCTAAGAGACATACTTGACCCCATAGGAGTCTTCATGGTGCTGGATGAATCCATACCATACTTCCTTATGAGTTCTAGGGTGAACTTGGACTGACAAATGGATAAACCACTCTCAGTCTGTTTAACTTGGAGACCCAAGAAAAACTTCAGCTCTCTCATACTACTCATCTCAAACTGACCTTGCATAAGTTTTGCAAACTTTTTGCAAAGACTGCTTTCAGTAGACCCAAATATAATGTCATCTACATATATTTGGACTAGTATTACTTTGCCTCTAGATTCCCTAAGGAATAGAGTCTTATCTATTTTCCCCCTTGAGAACTTGTTCTCAATGAGGAAACTAGATAGGGTTTCATACCAAGCCTTAGGGGCTTGCTTTAACCCATATAAAGCTTTCCTAAGTCTATAGACATGATGAGGTAGAGTTGGATCAACAAAACCTGAAGGCTGTTCCACATAGACTTCTACCTTAAGATTACCATTTAGGAATGCTGACTTGACATCCATTTGGTAAATCTTGAATCCTTGATAGGTTGCATAGGCCAAGAACATTCTTATGGCTTCCAGTCTGGCTACTGGAGCAAAAGTTTGATCAAAATCAATACCTTCTTCTTGCCTATATCCTTTAGCAACCAATCTTGCTTTATTCTTAATGATGACCCCTTGTTCATCCATCTTATTCCTGTAGATCCACTTAGTTCCTATTATATTGTGGTCTTTAGGTTTAGGAACAAGTTCTCAAACCTTGCACCTTTTGAACTGATTAAGCTCTTCTTGCATTGCTTCAGTCCATTGTGGATCCAGTATTGCTTCTTCAAATTTCTTAGGTTCAACTTGAGACAGAAAGCTGGAGTAGATTGCTGCATTTATGTATCTGCTCCTGTTTTGTACTCCTTGTCTTGGATCTCCAATAATCTGATCTACTGGATGATCTCTTAGATGTCTGTTGGCTGGAGGCATCCTTACTTCTGGTTGAACCTCTTCAGCATCTCCATCATGCTGTACTCCTTGTATTTCTTCAGCAATTGGCACATGTAGTTCTCCCCCTGGACAACAACTACTGTCTTCTACTTGCTGTCTTGTAGCAGGTACTTCTTCTATAGTAAGCTTGTCCATCTTTTTTGTTAAACCTTTGGGGCTGCATACACTACTAGACAACTCATTATTAATAAGTTTAGTCTCATCAAAAACTACATGCACATATTCTTCTACAACTTGTGTAGTCAAGTTGTAGACTCTATAAGCCTTACTGTTGTTGTTGTACCCAACAAAAATTCCCTCTTGTGACTTGGCAGCAAACTTAGTTAAGTAAGACTTTCCATTGTTAAGTATGAAGCATTTGCAACCAAAGATCCTAAAATAGGATAGGTTTGGTTTCCTGCCTTTCACAACTTCATAGGGGGTCTTGTTAAGCCTTTTAGTGATGGTAGCCCTATTTATAACATGGCATGCAGTGTTAACTGCTTCAGCCCAGAAATATTCTGGCAGTGATGTATCACTTAGTAGGGTCCTACCAGCCTCTATCAAGGTTCTATTCTTCCTCTCAGCAATGCCATTTTGCTGAGGTGTTCTAGGTGAAGAGAATTCTTGAAATATCCCAAAGTCTTCACATAGTTTTGTCATGCTATCAGACTGAAATTCAGTACCATAGTCACTTCTAATTTTGACCACTGTACTATTTAGTTCATTCTGAATTTGCTTGACAAAGCTATAGAAGACACTAGGAGTTTCAGATTTCTGTCTTAAGAAGAACACCCAGGAAAACCTTGAGTAATCATCTACAACTACAAAGGTATAGACCTTCCTACCTAAGCTGTGAACTGGCATTGGACCAAAGAGATCCATATGCAAGAGGTACAAACACCTCACAACATCTTTGTTTTCTATGCTTCTAAAGGTGGATTTAGTCTGCTTGCCCTTTTGACAAGCTGAGCAAATACCATCTTTGACACACTTAACTTGAGGACGATTCCTCACTAACTCTTTGCTAAAGAGTTTGCTAATAGTCTTATAGTTAAGATGGGCAAGCCTCTTGTGCCATTTGACACAATGAGAGACTGTCTCATTAGCTACAAGACAAACTGGAGAACCATTGTTCTCAATCATAATGTCTAGGCAGTAGACATTCCTTTTCCTATAACCTGTCAAAATGATCTCTTGATCACTTGACCTCTTGATATGACAACCATTTTTAACAAATGAGATGTCATACCCTACATCACTTAATTGACTTATACTTATTAGGTTGTGTTTCAACCCTTTAACATAAGCCACTTGAGTAATGGTAACCAAGTTTGTAGAAATGTTACCAAACCCTTTGATGATTCCTTTTTCAGAACCACCAAAGGTGACTTTTGGACCACCTTTTATTGGAATGTAGTCCTTTAGTAATCCTCTTGTTCCAGTCATATGTCTGGAACATCCACTGTCCAAGTACCATGTTGTGGTATGGCCACTTGGACTCACCTGCAAAACAGATTAATGAACCTTAGAACCCAAAGAATTCTTGGGTCCTTGGTACTTGTTAGTCTGCAATCTGACAAAGCTACCCACTGGCTTTCCAACAGGTAGTTTGGTACTCACTTTGGCACTAGCATTGTGCCAACAGTCCACTGCAAAATGGCCAACTTTGCCACAGCATCAACATTCAAACTTATTGTACCTTTGCTTAGGTACTGCCTTGGCTGTCTTGTCTACAACAGGCTTGTTTAATGTTGGGGCTTTGCCCTTGGACTTAGACTTGGACTGCTCAGTCCCTGCAGGTCTAATAAAGCCCAGTCCAGACTTGCCTTTATGATGAACAAATTCATCAATTAAAGGTAGCACTGACTTAGTTTTAGAAAACCTAGCAACAAGATCTCTCTCTTTCTGAAGATTTATCTCCAGACTCTTGATTTGATCATTCTTAAAGGTGATAGTGCCCATCTGAATCACTGTTATGTGTTTCAGCCTGGCTATTTCATTAAGCTTTTGATCAAATTGCTTCTCAGAATCTGTTGCAGCAGCTTTAAGATCAGCAATTTCCTTTGCCTGACTTTTGGCAAGGGACTTGCTTTTCTTGTAAGCTTGCAAAAGCACTTTATATTCATCTATAAGCTGATGAATATCATCCTCAGACTCAGATACATTCTCATCACTTGATGAAGAAGAATCTGAATCTGAACTAGAACAAGAAACTGAACTTGAACTTGAACCTTGTATCTTACTGGGTCCTGGCTGCTCCAGGATTTTGTCACTCTCAGTCAATGCCATCAGTCCTCGGCACTGACAGTCTTCTTGTTCATAGATAGACTCCATTATCTGCATGAATTCTTCTTCTTCTTCTTCAGCAAACAACCCTATGTAGGCTTCAGCCTCAGACTCAGTTTCTGAAGAAGAGATATCTGATAAAGTCTTCTCCTTCTTGGCTACAAAAGACTTTTCTTTCTTGCCTTTGAAATAAGTCTTTTTCCTGTCACTAGACTCTTTCCTCTTTTCAGGACAGTCTGCAATAACATGGCCCTGTCTATTGCAGCAATAGCACACTATCTTTGAACCAGTTGCCTTGCTTGACTTTGTCCTCTTCCTGTCTTTCTTTGAAGGCTTTTTCTCCTGATAAAAGACTTCCTTTCCCTTTGAAGTAGAAGGTCTTGACCTCCACTGTTTCTTCTTCAAGAATTTCTGAAAGTGTCTAGTGAAGGCAGCAAAGTCTTCATCACTTTCACTGCTCTCAGTCTTTGTGCTGACTGACTCATCTGATTCTGATTCAACTACCTCTGGAGGTGGAGTTGATGACTTATTCCTGCACTTTCTGGAGGCTTCTGTCTTGAAGGCTACTGTTCTTTCCTTGTGTTCAATTCTTGTTGATTTCTCCTCCTCTTTTCTCACTGTCAACTGCATCTCATATGACAATAACTTGCCAAACAGTGTAGGAGGAGGAATTTCCCCCAACTTAGCCATTTCTCTTATGGCACAGATCTTGGTGTCCCAATCTTTGGTTAGGGACCTTAGAAACTTGTCATTTAGTTCATAGTTACTGAACTCTCTTCCATAAGACATGAGTTCATTCACTATTCTGTAGAACTTCTTATAGCACTCAGTTATGCTATCACCTTTTACTTGTCTAAAACTCTCATACTCCTGATTTAGCAAGGATTTTCTATCTTGTTTAACTTCTTCAGATCCCTCCATATACACAATAAGAGTGTCTCACATCTCTTTGGCTGTCTTGCAGTGTATAAGATTCTGAAAAGTTGCATCATCAATGGCACTCACTATTATGTTTTGTGCCCTCTTGTCCATGGTGGCTAGGACAATCTCATCCTTAGTCATTTCAGAGAAATCCTTTGGAGTTCTCTGATTTGCATCTAGAACAGATATCTTCATGGGCACATAAGGCCCTTCCTTTACTGTGATGTAGATTCTAGGGTCTGAGGCCTCCATAAACAGCCTTACCCTTTCCTTCCAGATCCCAAAGATTTCCTTTCTACATATGGGCAATTTCATGGAACCCAATTCCTTGTGATTTTCAGAGGAACCCATGTTTCTTGATTTTCTTGAATTTCTTGAATCTGTATTTTGCCTTATACTGCATCTGCCAAACAGGATCTCCTCAGACTGTTAGTTCTTTTTGAGTAACCTGGCTCTGATACCACTTGAAAGATATGGTACCTAAACACCTAGAGGGGGAGTGAATAGGTGACCTAATCCTTTTTGAGCTTTAATGGCAGCAATCAGTTATATCACAGATTACTAACTATTTTATCACAACAAAACACAAAGCATACACAGCAAATCACAACACAGCACAACAGACACAGTGGTTTATAGTGGTTCCCCAAGATATGGGTACATCCACTTTCCCCCTTCGCCTATCTAGTAGTGTACTAGATTCGGCCAAACTCCTCCACTGTCTCAGAACCCAAATTGGTTCCTACACCTCAGGCCCAAAGCCTTACAACTCAGCTTTATCTCAAAGCCACTCAGCCACAAAGGCCTACACTCAGCCACCCAGGCCTACACTCAGCCAATCAAGGCCTACACTTAGAGATAACAATCTCCTACACTCAGACCAAAGGCCCTACCCTCAGCCTTTATAATTATAGGCTTACAATTCACTCAGATCCAAAGGATCCTACAAGATAAAAATGATTATAGAAATAATAACTCAACAACTCTGAAACAAGAGAGGGGAGTTGAGAGTTTCTTGATGAGTTCTTGGAAGAACTCGGCTGGATACAATCTGACTTAGCTTTCTTCAAAGCTTCTTGAAAATAGAACTGAATAAGATTGTCTCCTTCTGTAGTTGATCCTTGACCTCTGCCACTTAGAATTCAGAATGAATCTGAACCCTTCTTCTCAGCCTAGTTCCAGAGGCTGATTTCTTGGATGGAGCCCTCTCTCTCCAACTTCTTAGATCTGCACTTGGACTGCAAGATCTTCTTGTGTTGATACTCTGTGTACCACTTTAATAACTTGTTTTTCAACAATCTGAACAACAGTTTCTGTAAACTGTATGTGCCTATTTATAGGCCTTCTTCATGGTAACCGGCTGGTCCGGTTCATAACTGTCTTCTGACATCTCTAACAGGTGCTGTAGACCGGCTGGAACGGCAGCTGTCAAGTCATCCAGTCATTTCTTGAAAATCTCTAACTGTCTGAAAGTGTCGAGACTTTCTGTCTTCAAGTGTCGACACTTATAGTTCAAGTGTCGACACATGCTGTGTAAGTGTCGACACAAGTCTACAAGGTGTCGACACAACTCCTTGTATGTCTCGACACAGATTCTTCTTCAGGTGTCGACACTGAAATTGAGTGTCGACACAAGTACTTGATCTTCTATCTTTAGCTGAATTCTTCTAAGTGTCAACACATCACCTTTGTGTCGACACAACTTCTTGTGTTGAATCTGTTAAGTGTCGACACTGCTTCTTGGTGTCGACACATAGTCTTCTATGTTGATACTTGCTGAGTGTCGACACAGCTCCTTGTGTCGACACTTGATTCTTCTGTTAAGACTTCAGCTGAGTGTCGACACATTCCCTTAGTGTCGACACTTGTACTTAGAATATTTTGTTGATAATTTTGTTCTTTGCTAAGTGTCGACACAGCTCCATGTGTCGATACTTACTTCAAGTGTAGAGTCTTTAGCTGAGTGTCGACACATTGTTCTGGGTGTCGACACTTACTTCAAATGTTGACTCTTCTGATGAGTGTCGACACTTTGTTCTTGGTGTCGACACTTTCTTCAAGTGCTGACTCTTCTTGTTGTGTGTCGACACATTGTTCTTGGTGTCGATACTTTAACTTAGTTTCTGCAGTCTTTTGTTGAGTGTCGACACAGCTACAAGTGTCGACACTATCTGGTGTAGACTCAGCTTCACTGGGTGTCGACACAGCTCCTTGTGTCAACACTTTCTGTCTGCACTTTTCTTCACTGAGTGTCGACACAGCTCCAAGTGTCGACACTTTCTGTCTGGTGTCGACTCTGCATCCTAGGTGTCGACACAATGACTCCAAGTGTCGACACTGCTTGTCTGGGTGTCAACACAAGCTTTCTTGAGTGTCGACACTTTCCCTCTGGGTGTCGACACATGGACTTAGAAACTTTTTGCTTCAGTCCAGTAATTACTTAACCTGCACAAGTAAACTCAACATACATCAAATACATTATGATGTATATCATTGAGTTGGGTGAGGCTTCTTCAAATAAGGATATTTAACCAATGTACCCAACATGGGGTGAATAGGTGACCTTAATCTTTTTAAACTTTTAGGCAGATTTAATCATAGATTTCACAGAACATAGAACAACAACCATAAAATCATACACACATAGAGTACACACAGTTTTATAGTGGTTCCACAAGGTCTGGGTACATCCACTTTCTCTCTTCGCCTATCTAGTAGTGTACTAGATTCGGCCAAACTCCTCCACTATTCCTCAAATCCTCAGATCTTACACTCAGAACCCCAACTAGGTTCCTACAGCTCAGAGTGATCCCACTCCTACAACTCAGGCTCAACAGCCCTACCACTCAGTCTTCACAAAGACCTACACTCAGCCACAAGGCCTACACTCAGAGAAATGAATCTCCTACACTCAGGCATACATGCCCTACCACTCAGCTTTTATAATTTCAGGCTTACAACTCAGATCCCTAAGGATCCTACAAGAAATTAAAAATACAATGTATATAACCTCAACTCAGAATAAGAGAGAAGATTTGACAGGTTTCTTGATGAGTTCTTGAAAGAACTCTGCTGAGATCAACCTCCCTTGGCTTCCTTCAAAGCTTCTTGAATGTAGAACACAGTAGGGTTGATTCTCTATGTAGCTGATCTTCAATCACTGCAACTTAAGATTCAGATCTCAATCTGAAACCTGTCTTCACAGCCTGGTTCAACAGCTGTCTTCTTGGAAGGAGCTCTCTCTCTCTCCAACGACTTAGATCTTCACTTGAATTGATTCTTCAATGAATTGCTTGATGATCTTCTTCTTTGATTGTTGTTGATCATGATCTTCTGTTTATAGAATAAGCCTTTATATAGGCTTTCTTCATGGTGACCGGTTGATCCGGTTTCTAACAGCTTTCTGACAGCTCTGACAGTTACAGTAGACCGGCTGGAATGGCAGCTGTCAAGTCATCCAATCACTTCTTGAATTCTCTGTAACTGTCTGAAAGTGTCGAGACAGTCAGTCTTTAAGTGTCAACACTTATAGACTAAGTGTCGACACAAGTAGACTAAGTGTCGACACTAGCCTTCAAGGTGTCGACACAACTTCTTCTGTTGTAGAAATTTCTTCTCGACACTGCTTCTTCAACATGTGTCGACACTGATATTGTGTGTCGACACAACTCCTTGTTCTTTAGTACTTAGTTGAATTCTTGTAAGTGTCGACACAACTCCTTTGTGTCAACACATCTTCTTGTGTTGATACTTGCTGAGTGTCGACACATTTTCTTAGTGTCGACACCTGCCTTCTGTGTTGATACTTGCTGAGTGTCGACACTTCTTCTTGTGTCGACACATCTTCTTGTGTTGAGACTTTGGCTGAGTGTCGACACATCTCCTTTGTGTCGACACTTGTACTTAGACTCTGTTGAAATTTGCTGAGTGTCGACACAGCCTCCAAGTGTCGACACTTTCTTCATGTGTTGATTCTTCTGCTGTGTGTCGACACATTCTTCATTATGTCGACACTTGTACTTAAACTCTGTTGAATTAGCTGAGTGTCGACACAGCCTCCAAGTGTCGACACTTTTGATGTCGACAAAGTTCCTTTGGGTGTCGACACTGCTTCTAAGTGTCGACACAGCTTCTCTGGACATTTCTTCATTGAGTGTCGACACAGCCTGTATGTGTCGACACTTTCCTTCTGGTGTCGACTCTGCATCCCCGATGTCGACACAATTACTCCAAGTGTCGACACTGCTTCTCTGGGTGTCGACACAAGTCTTCTTAAGTGTCGACACTTTTCATCTGAGTGTCGACACATGGACTTAGAAACTTTTCAGCTTTCCCTGCAAATACTTAACCTGCACAACTAAACTCAAAACACATCAAATACATTTTGATGTATATCATTGAGTAGAGTGAGGCTTCTTCAAATCAGGTACATTTATTCCAATGTACCCAACAACAGTTTTTTTATTTTAAAACTGTGTGCGTTTTTCCCTTTATAAAAAGGAGTAACTTTTAAAACTCATATTCATTCTCCCGATTGAAGGTTGTCTAGGGTTATTAGAGAGCGGAAGTTGAAGCCCCCAGCCCGCGCCTTCTGCCGTTCGTCATTCCCGTGCTCGCGTGCATCCGCCGGCCGCCATTCCCGCGCCCGCACCATCCGCCGGCCTCCATTCCTGCTGTTGCAAGGGATTTCGCCGCTGCTGTAGGCAGGAGTTCGTTGCTTGAAGGAGGTGTTTCCTCTGTGCTGAAGGAAGGAGTTTTCTCTACCATTTCAAGGGCTTCTTCGTCTACGATTTCAGGTGTACCCTTTCTTGTCTTCGTTTGCTATTTTGATTGAAGAGAGAGTAGGATTTTATCCTGTTGTAGAGAGGTTGTGGTTTGTCTTGGTGGTAGAGAGGAGTGGATTTGTGTGTCAAATCTGGAGGGCTTTTTAGGTTTGGGCAAACCTAGATAAATTTTTGTAATCCTTATTTATTATAGTGGATTTTCGTTGTACCGTGCCCCGTGGTTTTTGACCTTCAAGTGGTGAAGGTTTTCCACGTATATCTCTGTGTTCATCTGTGGTGTTTTTGTTTTGCTTATTATTGTTTTGACTCTATTGATCGGTGGGGGTTGCCGTTATCTTCGAACCCTCGTTCCCTATCAGCTTCTTCGTTACAATTACAAAGTACAAAAAATGAGAAAATGAAACTAAGTTCTAGGAAACTTGATGAAAAAACTCTGGCATTGGAAAAATGCTAAATTCATGGAACCTCGATAAAAACGTCCTGGCATGAAAATTTGGCTAAGTCCACGGAAGTTCTATAAAAGCGTTCGGGTCTGTAAATTTGGTCAAGTCTACGGAACCTTTATGGACGATGGAAGCGTTTCGACCTGAAAATTTGGCTAAGTATACGGAACCTCGATAAAAGCGTTCCGACCTGTAAATTTGTCTAAGTATACAAAACCTTGGTGGAAGCATTGACAGTAAAAATCTCTAATTGCATGAATCCTTTGCACGGGACAAAGCGCGGAGCGAATTTCTAAGCAGAGCATCGACCTAAGTGTTGGAGTGTGCTAGAAGCATCCACGTGACCGTCTAGTTTAGAAGAATTTACTCGTTGCCCCTAGCATGAGTATTTATAGGCAAACCCTAAATATCCGACTATGGGTTGTTGGATTCCTATCGGATCCTAACCGCAACCCATTAAACACTCGTCACACTTAATTCAATATACCTCAACAATAAGTCCACGATCTCGCTGGAAAATTTCAGAATTTTTTCTTGCATCTGGAGTTGTTTGTCCTCAAATGAAAGTCTAAGTGTCTATTTATAGTTTTTCGGAAAGATGCGTCGGTAATTGTGTCGAGACAAAATTTGTGCCGGCGAATGACGTCGCACTATTCTGCTCACGTGAATCACCAATTTAATTGAATGACAAAAATGCCCCCGGACGGCTCGGGCAGGGTGCCTAGAGGAGGTGGTCGGGGTAGATGGCGCTCGCGGGGGGCCACACGGGGCGGGGTCGCGCGCGCAGGCCGTGCGCTCCTGCATGGTCTGGTCGTGCGCGCCCAGGGGCTCGATCTGCCGGTGCGTGTGCGCGGGACTTGGCTTCTTCTCGGGCGTTTCTGGGCCATGGCGTGGTGCACGTGACTTGTCCGATCGGGTTAGCTTTTTCACGTGTCCTCGGTTCAAGTCTTTCCGGTTTGGCCGAGAAATTTCAGGTGGAACCACATCAACCCATAAAGGCTTATTTTGGCGCAATTTATTTGATCGGGTAAGTTTAACCAAAAACACTATTATCATAGAATGTATGTTTGACAAGACAGATTACGACGGCTATCAAGAAAGTAAACTAGTTTTGAGCATAAAATGCAGGATTTATTTAGATGTTGATATTTGTACATCAGATTTTGCTATTTTCACACTCTAACTTATATTAAAATATTTTATTTTTAATACCCAAACCCCGTATTATTATTTATTGCTGAAGTTTTGCATTTGCTTTAGGTGATGCTCTTTTGTTATTTTTGAATATAAAATTTGGCTTGTTCTGTACATGCTTTTACCAAGATAAGTCTGGATGTGTTTACTGATCTCATATGTCTGTCTACATTCTATTGTGGTAGAGCAAAGTGTACAATAAAATTGGCGCTTTAGGCTTCATTTGGGGAGACTTATTTTTATTGGTCAAGCGGTTACGATCGCATGAATCGGACCTTAATTAAGGATCGGTTCATGCGGTAGTAACCGCTTGACCGGTGAAAAAAAGTTCCACCAAACGGAACCTTAATCTGAAAGCATCTAAGTAGTAAGCCCGCCACCAAACGGAACCTTAATCTGAGAGGACCGGGAAGGACGCACATCTGGTGTACCAGTTATAGTGCCCACGGTAAACGACGTTGGGTGGCCAAGTATGGAGCGTATAACTGCTGAAAGCATCTAAGTAGTAAGCCCACCCCAAGATGAGTGCTCTCCTATTCCGACTTTCCCAGAGCTTCTGGTAGCACAGCCGAGACAGCGGCGGGTTCTCTGCCCCAGCGGGGATGGAGCGACGGAAGTATTGAGAATCCAAGATAAGGTCACGGCGAGACGAGCCGCTTATCATTACGATAGGTGTCAAATGGAAGTGCAGTGATGTATGCAGCTGAGGCATCCTAACAGATCGAGAGATTTGAACCTTGTTCCTACACGACCTGACCTAATCAATTCGATCAGGCACTCGCCATCTATTTTCATTGTTCAACTATTTGATAACATGAAAAACCCAAAGACCTCTGCCCTTCCATTCGATAGAGACGGTTGGGTGGGCAGAGGCCTTTGGCATGTTTTTACTCACATTAGCTCCTAACTCATACCATTGATAAGCCCATTTTAAGTTCATTTTGTTGTTTTATATCACTATTATTTTTTAAAGGGTGTAAATTTGTTGCTCAAATTTGTAAACTGAATTTTTTTTTCCTAGTTGAAAATCCTAGATTTTCAAAGTCCCAATTTTTTCTAGTTGGAGAAATAATTATTATTATGCAGAGTTTATATTCTATGTATATAAATTATTCTATCGAGTTCTTCAAATATATCATAACTTATTAAGTAAGAAAAATATAACAAATTTCTATTTGATTCTTTAATCATAATATATTTTAAGAATGATGTAATTATTGTTTTTTTCAAATAATCTTTTTATGTTCGTTTAAAAAATTTTAAATATTGGGGTATAAATAGTGCGTTGTGGTACAAATATAATTTTGAAGTGGACAATTATTCATGAGTTATAAATAATCATTTATGATGTACAAATAACGCCACCCATTTTTTAGGAGATGTCGGACATTCATGAACGATGGTTTGCGACCACCACGCCAAACGAAGCCAAAATCTTTGTCGGAGAAGTTGCCGGAGGTTGCGATCGAGTCATGGAGAGGAAAGAATAACCTCGTGTAGCAGTTAATTTGTGTTCTCCTTCGTTGAGCAAAAAAGGATACGATGACGATGGCTGCCGGTGAGGTTCTAGCGGTGATGGAGATCACTTGCAAGTTCGAGAAGTATAATGTATTCTGCGGGGATTCGGGTCCTCTGGAGTTCAAGGAAAACTCCACGGATCCAATGGGCGAGAACCCCCGAACTTCACCAATCTTATGGCTAAAAGAATTTAGCTGCTAAAAGACAAAAACACACAAAGTAAAAATAATCCTAAATCTAAAAAACACGGGATTTCTCGCACGTTGGATTTTAACCCAACGCGAGCACCCCCAAACTCCACTATGATGTTATCCGTACGAACTCCAGAGTATTCAAATCCATTCCACGAAGGCTTCTTCTTCCTTGAATTTAGAATGCTTTGGTCTCTGATTTTGATTTTTATTCGATCGCGTGAAATAATTTTGGTTTGGGTGTTGCTCCAACTTCATCAAAAACCATATCCTCAAAATTAACATATAGTCTTATATTTTTTTAGATAATTGTTATGGACAAACCTATTTTGTATAGGAGCAAACCAACTTTTAAAATAAAACTCTTAAATAATTATTTTAAATGTTACAGTAAATTTGATAGGGGCAAACTATTTTCCCATCACGTCGACATGAGTGTTAATGTATATTTGGACGAATAACGGGTTCGGAGGCATAACGGGTCAGTTCGGACACGTGTAAATCCGATACCCGTAGAAACTCCTTGGGTTTGCCTATTTATACTCGCCTAGGGGCAACGGGTAGGGGATTCCACTTTGATCTCCATCCGGATGCTTCGAGCAACACACACAATCTCGAAGTTACGCCCCGTTGCTCGTAACTGCTTCCTCTTCCGTCGAGAAGCCTAACCGTTTTTCTTTCCTTCGTTCTCCCGTCCGCCGACGATCATGGATTGAAGAAAGAAAAAAAAAATTCTCGCTGTTGTTCCGTCGCCACTGCTATCGGGAGGAAGAATGGAAAAAACGACGCCAGAGTTTACGACGGGCACCTCTTTGCGAAATCGGAAGAAACACCGCTCCCATTTTCCTGGATTCGGAGGTTTTTTGACTTTCTGTTTCGATCGGGAAGGATGCCGCCGTCGTTGCTCGGTACGCGAAGAAGAAGAGAAGGTCTTCCCCGGCTGTTGTCTCGATCCCGGCGCCAGATCACGAAAAAAAACAAGGAATCAGAAAAAAAAATAGGAAAAAGGAAAACAAGAACCCCCGCTCGCGATCTTCCCGCGACCCGCCGCTCGCGATTTATGCCGCCAGCCGCAAGTGTTCCGCCCCGTTGACGCTCTCAATGGCGTCTCATCAGTTTTCGATTGCGTTCCCATCTTTGTTGTCAGTAAAGAGAAGGAGAGACTCCAACTCGCCGTGGTGCTAGCTTAATTACATGGCTTTTGCCTTTTGAGAACCGCCAACGACAAATCTTGCTGGAAGAGAACTCCTGTGGTTAGTGCTGAAGTGAGATTTTGAATGGAAAGGAAACAAAGAGGTGAAGAAAAGGGGTGCACCATTTTGGATGTTCGCGACCATTCACAGTTCAATCAAATCCACATCAAGTTATGTTCTCTTGTTTCGCTCTTCATTGAGAACAATGACAACGATCCCGAAACAATAGTCAAGAGGACTTTGCAGAATAATTTTGGAGGATTGTTCTTTGGAAGGTATGGGGGAAGAAGTTTTGGCCAGTCTTGTCCAGTCTTTGCCGGTCTCCAAATTTTTTAGATCTTCATCTCTCTGTGAGATCCAGGCCATCTACATCTCATTTGTTGGAGACCCTTTCATAGCTATCTTTAAAATTGAAAGATAAGAAGGATTTATGTGTGATCTTCAAATGTGACTGCTGGCGTGTTCTTTCGGTTACCAAAAAAATCTAAAGAGGGCATTGTTGGCAAGGTTTAGCCTTCGGCGACCGTATTCAGTCGGAGAGGAGCAAACTGCATTACTGGATTGGATCTGAAGGCACCAGGTCGTCTCCGCACGGATCAGGTGATATTTTTCTAGTTTTTAATTTTAAATGTCGAAATATGGCTTGTACGACATAGTAAATTGCAGTCGTTCGATCACACTAATCTTCATAGGTGGAAACTCCACGTTCAACTTGACTTGAAAAATAGAAGATTTACCACACAGTGCTTTGTGATTTCGCCACTTTCCGAGAGGATATGGTTGAATATCTGTGAAGCAAAAATGAGAATTTTTTGCAGGGATTGCCTTACAATCTCTTGAATTCTCATCTTACAATGACCTTTAGCAACCTGCCTCTTAAGTATTTTACCTTCAAGTCTGAAATGAATTGATTGAAGAAGAAAGAGGATGCCCCACAAAATACTGCACCATGCTGGCTTTCTATGTGGTGGCTGGACAACGTTGCTACCTATCATGTATCTAATGACACAGATTTCCTATCTAAGGTCATAATAGTTATGGAAAATGTGGAGAACTGCAATGAAGGAGAGACCAAGGTGACCCATACTGGGAATGCTATCTTGGTGCTCTACTCAAGTAAAATTTTAATTTTGGAAAATATTAAATTTATCTATGCACTAGCTGCTAATTTATTGTCTATTAGTTTACTTTGTGATGCTGGTATGTTTCTTAATTTCAGTTGTGGTAGAGTAACATTGTTAGTTAACTCACATTATTTTGGATATATGTACGTCCAAAATAGGATGTACCGACTAAGTCTAGCAAACGAATTAGTTCAACAAGTTCAAACAAACTTAGTTAGCCCTAAGACTCTACATGAGAGACTAGGGCACATGAACTATAGGAAAATGTTCCAAATAGCTAGAACTCACCAGATCACATTAGACACTAAGTCACAGCCTGAGAAATGTGACGTGTGTGCTCAGACTAAGATCACTAGGAAACCTTTTAGTGCGGTTACTAGGAGCACAACACCCCTAGAACTTATACATTCCAATATATGTGACTTTAAAAGTTTTGTCACCATAGGAGGAAGGAAGTATATGATCACATTTATAGATGACTGCTCTAGGTTCTGTCACATATATCTTCTTAAACTAAAGATGAAGCGTTTGAAAAGTTTTGTCTTTTCAAAACCCGGGTAGAAAACCAACTACACATGAGAATAAAGAGGTTTAGAAGTGATAGAGGAGGAGAATACATGTCCAGTGATTTCCGGGGTTTCCTTGCCTCTCAAGGGATCATAGCAGAGACCACTGCTCCTTACTCACCCCAATCGAATGGTATAGCCGAGCGAAAGAATAGAACGTTAACAGAGATGTTGAACTCTATGTTGCTCACTGCTGGCATGCCTACTGCCTATTGGAGAGAAGCAGTTTTAACTGCAAACAACATTCTGAACAAAGTCCCTCATGCTAAGTTAGACGTCACACCCTACGAGCTTTGGTTTAAGAGACCCCTGACATTAACTCAACTCAAGACCTGGGGTTGCATAGCCTATGTCAGGGTCTCTGACCCTAGACAGTCTAAACTTGGACCTAGGACCAACACGTGTGTCTACTTAGCTTGTGCTGAAGATAGTGCTGCAGATAGATTCTTAGACCTGTCTAATAATATAATTATCGAGTCTAGGGATGTTGTGTTCTTTGAGGATAAGTTCCTTAAGGATAAGAACTTGACCATCCTAGGTATGCAAGCAATTATTACTGAGGAAGAACCTGAATCAGTACCGAGCACCTCTTATTCCGTCCCGGTAGACAATAATGTCCTAGAGTCTAGAAGGACTTCGATGAGAGAGAGAACTCCTAGAACCTTCGGTAGTGATTTCGTAACTTAGCACGTTGAGGCCGATCCATCCACCTATAAGGACGCGATGAGATCAAGGAATTCCCTACTCTGGAAAGAGGTCATTGATGAAGAGATGAACTTTTTGCTTTAGAACAACACCTGGACGTTGGTTGCTAAGCCAAAAGGGGCTAAGACTATAGGGTGTAAGTGGATTCTGAAAAAGAAGCTCAACACTGATGGTAGCGTAGCTAAGTATAAAGCACGCCTGGTGGCTAAAGGTTTCACACAAGTTAGTGGGGTGGATTACTTTGATGTATATTCACCAGTGTGTCATTTAGCAACCATTAGGATACTCCTTGCTATTGCTTCTATTGAGAACTTTATTGTTCATCAAATGGATGTTAAGACTGTGTTTTTGAACGGAGATCTGACCGAAGAAATATACATGAGCCAACCTGAAGGTTTCATAGTACACGGTCACGAAAGTAAGGTCTGTAAGTTGATCAAATCGCTATACGGACTTAAAAAAGTACCAAAATTATGGCATGAGAAGTTCGACTATAGTGTAAGGAACATGGGATTCATGTAGAGTCTTTCGGACAAATGTCTTTACATACGTCATAGGTCGAACATAGTCGTTATAATATGCTTGTATGTGGATGATATGCTGATTCTTGATTCTGATCAATCCGTGGTGGATGACGTTAAGTCAGAACTAATGCAGACGTTTAGCATTAAAGACCTAGGTGTAGCTGAGACTATACTAGGCATGCAAGTGAGCTTTGGGAAAAATGACATTTCCCTAAGTCAAAGCCACTATATAAAGTCCTTGTTGGACACGTGGGGATACAGTGAACGTAGAGTAGTGGAGACACCTTACGATTACAATAATCGCTTGAAGCCCAATGATGGAGCTGCGATTCGACAGTTAGATTATGCTAAACTAATTGGTAGTCTCATGTATGCTATGGTATGCACAAGACCTGACATATCCTTTACGGTCGGCATGTTGAGCAGATTCACTAGTAATCCTAGCCAAGACCATTGAGATGCCCTCGATAGGCTGATGCGATACCTAAAGCACACCCAAAAGTATGATTTATGTTATTATGGTCATCCTCCAGTTTTGGAAGGATATTTTGATGCATCATGGTGCTCAGAATTAAACGACAGCAAGTCCACTAGTGGATTTATATTCACGCTAGGAGGAGCAGCTGTAGCCTGGAAGTCCAAGAGGCAATCATGTATTGCACTGTCTTCTATAGAATCTGAACTCTATGCTCTAGCTTCGGCGGGAGAAGAAGCAGAGTGGATAAGAGATTTGGTGATGGACATTCCACTGTCGAGCCTGAAGTTGAGTTTTGTTACAGTTTACTGCGAGAATCAGGCTACTAAAACGATTGCTACGAACACTTTGTTCAATAGCAAAAGAAGGCAACTATGGATGGAACAAGCCTGGTTGACCTCCCTTACGAGTCAAGGGATTGTAAACCTCGTTGATGTGAGGTCAAAAAATAATGTTGCAGACGCCTTTACAAAGGGCTTAAATAGAGCTCTCACAATTAAAACATCGGGGGAGATGAGATTAAAGTTCATAGAAATATGAAACTTCCTCCTATGTTTATGTTTTTATAGTAAGAACCTATAGTCACAACATTTAAGCGTCTAATAACAGACTGAAAACCCCAAATAATTTCTTAATGAAAGCCCAAGATGGTTAAATGCTAGTCATTGCACACCTGATGACTTAACATCTTTCTCGTTGTAATCTGATTTGAGAATTATTCAACTGGGAATAGAAAGTCGTTGTATGTGTTAATCTAACATTAGTGATCATAACACATTATTTCACATTTGATAATGTTTCAAATGACGGCGTGCCAAGTCATATGATGAGGTACATAGTGGTCACTAATGCGTAAGATAACAACATTTGATTTATTAAAATCAAAACTTGACTGGTCCTAGCTAGACTGGATATAGATGCTGATAGTGTTACTTCACTACTGCTACAAGTGCTAAGCTCATTTAGGTAGAGCTAGTTTACTTTGATACGTCACTGCATATATTTATGAATTCATAGAGTCTGACTCATGAAATTCTTTGCAGGCACTGGTGAAGATGGATGAGAGAAAGTGGATTTTGACATAGATGATGACGATCTACTCTCTGAGTAGAATTGCTACACGTTTATCTATAGTCATTTTTGTTTTCCAGACTTATTTATTATTGAGTAGCACTTTTATTCTTGGATGTACTATGTTATCGTTTTAAAACTCATGCTTGTGTTTTTGTTCTTTAGAACTGATAAGGTTAGCCGCTCAAAGTATTCTACCATACCCTATCTAAGTATGGAATAGAGTGTATATAGTACTTCCAGCTTAGGGCCAAACCCTAGAATGACACGAAACCCGTTAACCTATTCAAGTCGGCCTCGACACGTGCGGACATATAACAAAATAACCTAACAATCTCCTCTTATGTCCGACGTGAACCCAGACTACGAAGAGAGGGTGGTTTGTGCAAAGTTCAACCAACTGTGAATCATACACAACCGTGTCCAGCACCTGTTACAAACAAAATTAGACTTAAGCACAGAATAGTATGCACGCATAAGTAAAACGAAACTCAGCTGCAACACAAAATAGTCTCAGGTACAACGAGGCACAGACCCAAAACGCCTGGTGTCCCAAACAAACAGAGAGCTAATAGTCCAATCAAAACAGTGCATAAAATAAGAGCTAAACAATGCTCTGAACAGAAGTAGCAAAAGATAAACTACAAATACTCTAAAACTCATCATCCAGAAGATCATCCTGATCTGGATCCCAATCAACCAGTGCTCCTCCTATCCCAGCAACCCCTGCAATTTCAACAGAGAATTTCATTTCAGAATGAATTCTATCCTTTGCAAATTTGCAAATATCTAGTTCTTACAAAAAAAAGAACTTAGTATTTAAATATTTTTAATTTGGCTGGGAGGACACATTCACAGAGTATTATAGTTTTATCTCAGAATCTGATATCTGTTTCAACTGAAATGATTTCAGACTTCTGGACACCGCAGCCATATCTGTGATCCTATATGGAATGTCACGGTTACTGCCCTTTTAAAGTTAATTGGAACTCATCAAGTTTGGAATGGAACCAATCTCCAGAAGAAGAGACAAGACCAAGTCAGATTGTGTTATCAAGTTTGGAATAACACTCTCCTCCAAGGTAAAAGCCGAATCCAGGTGAAGTTGTTAGCATCAAGTTTGGAATGAAACAACTTACCAGATCCGAGCTCAGCAACCAAGAGCATCAACGGAACACAACATGCTTGCTTGACAAAGGAAATCGGAATAATCAAAACTTCCGGACAAAGGCTGAACTGAATCACCTATCGCTGAACTAAGGCCGAACTAAATCGCCTTTAGTCTCATTTCCCCCACAGTTTTGATTAGGCGGTCTTTTGGCATTCCTTTCGTCAATGGATCAGCCAGGTTATCCTTTGAACGTACATCGATCAAAGTGATGATTCCTTGTACTTTCAGATAATTCAACAAGGCATGTCTCAGTCGTACATGTCTCCTCTTAGTATTATAGAGGGTATTCTTAACGACTTGAACTGCTGCTTGATTATCGCAATACAAGCTCAATGAGTTGACTTGTAACTTAGACAAGGGAATGTCTAGAATCAAGGTCCTGATCCAATCTGCCTCTTCACCGGCCAAGGCTAAGGCAAACAACTCAGCTTCCATAGACGACAATGCTATACAGGTCTGTCTTTTGGATTTCCAAGTAATAGCAGCTCCACCCAAAGTGAATATATATCCACTGGTGGACTTGCTGTTCCCGACTTCTGAACACCATGACACATCAGAATGTCCCTCCACAGAAGGTGGGTAACCAGTGTAGCACAGAGCATGATCTTTAGTACCTTTCAGGTACCTCAGCAGCCTATCTAGGGCTTCCCAATGCTCTTTGCCTGGATTACTGGTGAAACGACTCAGCATGCTAACCGAAAAAAGCAATGTCTGGTCTAGTACAACTTGTGACATACATGAGACTACCAATTATTTTGGAATATTTGACTTGATCAATGCTGGTCTCTACGTTAGGACTCAACTTCACATTATGATCAAATGGCGTCTCGATCGGCCTACAGTTATCATATCCCCATGTAGAAAGAAGTTGCTCAATATAATGAGCATGACTAAGAGTAACCCGACCCTTGTCAACTCTAACCTTCATACCTAATAGGGTATCCACAGGACCAAGGTCCTTCATGTCAAAAACTTCTGCCATAGTGGATTTAATATCCCTAACTGCAGCAAGATTAGACCCCAAAATCAACATGTCATCTATATATAAGCATATGATGACTGTCAGATTCGACAATGAGCGGTGATAAAGGCATTTATCTGAGAGACTGGACTGAAATCCAAGGCTCTTTACCACCTGGTCAAACTTCATGTGCCACATCTTAGGCGCTTGTTTAAGCCCATAGATTGATTTATCCAATCTGCACACTTTATCTTTTAGATCTTTCTGCACATAACCTTCAGGTTGTGCCATGTAGATCTCTTCATCAAGCTCTCCATTTAAGAAGGCTGTTTTCACATTCATCTGATGAACTATAAAGTTCTCGATAGACGCTAAGGCCAGAAGAATCCTGATAGTCGACAGGTGACACACAGGTGAATAAACATCAAAGTAGTCTATTCCCCCCTATTGTTTATAACCTTTAGTTACGAGACGCGCTTTATACCTGGCTATAGAACCATCACTATGTAGTTTCTTCTTCAACACCCACTTGCATCCGAGAACTTTAGCGCCTTTCGGCAAGTCAACTAGATGTCAAGTATTGTTATGTAACAGCGAGTCCATCTCATCATCAATGGCTTCTGCCCACATCAACGAATCTCTAGATCTCATTGCCTCCTGGTAGGAGAATGGATCATCCTCTAAGTGGTAGGTGACGAAATTCTCACCAAAGTTCTTAGGGATTCTCTCTCTTGTAGATGCTCTAAGTGGAACATATTCCACCTCTATAGGTTGGGGAGCAGTGCCAGAAGGGCCAGCTACAGGTTCTACGATAGATTCTGAAATCATATCATTAGACCCGAAAACAGACAAACCATGATCCTTAACAAATTTATCTTCAAAGAATATGACATCTCTAGACTCTATCACGATATTCGTGGATAGATCGAAAAATCTATCGGCTGCACTATCTTCTGCACTACCTAAATAGACGCATGTGGTCGTCCTAGGTCCCACCTTAGGCCTCTTAAGGTCTTGTAATCGCACATATGCGATACAGCCCCAAGTCTTTAGAGTATCGTATCTACAAGGATGACCGTGCCACAGCTCATACGGGGTAGCAGTGAGCTGAGAATGAGGCACTCTATTCAGAATGTGATTTGCAGCACGAACTGCTTCTCCCCAAAAGGAATTAGGCATGCCAGCTGTTAGGAGCATAGAGTTCAGCATTTCTGTCAAAGTTCTATTCTTACGCTCGGCAACACCATTTGACTGGGGTGAGTAAGGAGCTGTGGTTTCAAGAATTATTCCCTCAGAGGCACAAAATTCCTTGAACCCAGAAACAGTATATTCTCCTCCTCGATCACTTCTAAATCTCTTAATTTTCAGGTTCAACTGATTTTCTACACGAGACTTAAAGGTCTTAAACGTCTCAAAGGCTTCGTCTTTCGATTTCAACAGATACACATGACAATATCTTGAAAAATCGTCTATGAATGTAATCAGATACTTCCTTCCCCCTCTAGTGACGTGGCTACGAAAATCACAGAGGTCTGAATGTATCAACTCAAGAAGTTTCGTGCTCCTAGAGACCGATTTGAATGGCTTTCTAGTGATTTTGGTTTGAGCACATACCTCGCACTTGTCAAATCGAATCGACAGATCTAAGGGAATATTATGACTCTTCGCTAGATCTAGCATTTTCCTATAGTTCACGTATCCAAGTCTGTTATGTAACAACTTAGGATCAATAAGGTTCGAACTTATTTGGTTAATGCTATCGTTGTTTAAGCTAAGTCTATACATTTCGTTGATCAGGTACGCACACCCAAAATAATGTGAATTTACCGTTAAGGTCATTCTATCGTTTTGAGTTGTGAAGGACATCCCAGCCTTATCTAATAGACTCATAGAAATCAAGTTTTTAGTTAAAGATGGAACTACTTTAACATTAAGCAGAAAAAGAGTTTTACCTGATGAGAGGACCAGCTCGGCTGTCCCAGCATGGGTCACCTCGGTCTCTCCTCCATTGCAGTTCTCCACCTTCTCCTGGACCGCCTTGACCTCAGCAAGTAAACCTCTGTCATTCGTCACATGACAGATAGCACCGCTATCAAGCCACCACTCAGAGGATGAACTGCGGTGACTGCTCCCGATCATAGCCACGAAGGACTTGGGATCTGAGGCATCAGCCAGCATGTTCGCCACATTTTGTGGGGCATCCTCCTTTTTCTTCTTAGGAGCCTTGCACTCAGCCGCCCAGTGTCCTCACTTGCCGCAGTAGTGGCACTTGCCCCTCTTCCTTTTGAAAGAGGGCTTTTTAGGCGCCAACTGTGTAGAGGGTTCACCTTTGGGTGCTGGTGGCTTCCTTCGAGGCTTGCTGGGTCGAGAAACAAAGTTAACAGCCTGCGAGGACTGACTAACTTGTTCCAGGCTCTTACCAGCTATGTTTTGATCCTCGATATGAATGAACCTTTTGAGTTCATCCAATGCGATCTTTTCCTTCAGTCTGTGCATTTCAGTCTTGAAGGTCAACCACTCAGGATGTAGCTTGCTAAGTATCAGACATACAAAGAGATTATCCGAGATATCGGACTTATCGTCCGCCAGCTTGAGACGCAGACTCTCTAGTTCAATTATTTGAGAGGTGACTGACGAGTTTAAATTAAACTTAGAAGTGAAAAGTCTCTCACCAAGGAGAGTCCTCGACAACCCCTCTTCCTTCTGGAAGTGCGCATTCAAGCGGTCCCAAATCTCCTTTGCAGTCTTATGACTGCTGTAGGTCAGGGCGAGTCTAGGGTTCAGAGAATTTAGGAGGTAGTCCCTGCAGAAGTCTTCGTCTTTTCTCCACTGAAGTTCGCTCACGTCCTCTTCGGTAGTGGCAAAATCACTCAGGACCGTGTAGAAGATCTCACGTTCCTTCATACCAAGTTGGACGTGCAGCTTCCAAGCGTGGAAGTCGGAAAGATCGAACGACTGAAGCTTGACGATGTCGTAGGAGGTAATCTTCGACATCTCGCTAAAGCTAGAACAGTAAAAACCAGAAAGAAGTCACCTGATCCGCGCGGAGACGACCCAGTGTCTTCAGATCCAATCCAGGAAAATATATAGTTGCTCCTCCGAGATCAGAGATCAGAATTCCTCCACTGAGATCTTCTGAAATCTCACCCCAATTAGATCAGTTCTCCAAGGTCAAATTCCTGATGAAGTCACTCTCCACCAAGAGGAATCACGGCTGATCAACAACGATCTTCAAGAACAAGCTTAGGGATCTGTAGTAGAGTTAATCTGCACTTGACTGAAGGCAAGACCCGGCTGTTCTGACAAGAACAAGCCTAGATCTGGATAGGACAGCCCCGGGAATACGCGACAGACAGCAGCGATCTTCAAGTCTCGGCAGTAGCAAACTATCCAGAAATTGAATCTGGCAGGAATTTGATCAAATCTAGTATGAGCAATACATATTTCAATTTCCAATCCAGATCTGGATCTAGATGAAAAGATAAGAAGAATTCTTGATCTGCGGCGGAACGGCAAGAGAACTGTGTCGGGAACACAAGACCGGATCTCCCGATCCTAGGCGGCGACGGGAAGATCTGCGACGGCGCTGCAGTTGGCAGCGAAATCCAGCCACCGACCGGAGATGCACGACGCACTGAAGAAAACGGCAGATATGCGTCGATCGTCGAACTCTCCTACACCAGCGACGGGAGAGCGGCGAGGATTCGCGAAATCGTTCGAGATACGACGTGAAATCGCTGTGCGACAAATCTCGCGAAGAAGAACGGCTCGGGATCGGGAACTCGCCGAACAAGAGCGGCGGAATCGCGTCGATCGTCGAACGACGGGAACGGCGGAGCGGATGCAGGAAATCGCCAAGATCGCGAACGACGGAAACCTCGAAATCACTGAGAGCGGAAACCCTAGGCACGCGGGTTACTTTGAGAATGATAAGGTTAGCCGCTCAAAGTATTCTACCATACCCTATCTAAGTATGGAATAGGGTATATATAGTACTTCCAGCTTAGGGTCAAACCCTAGAATGACACGAAACCCGTTAACCTATTCGAGTCGGCCTCGACACGTGCGGACATATAACAAAATAACCTAACAAGAACTGTGCTAACTCTTATGGAAATGTGTAAAATCGGAAACTTGTTTTGTTATTCTCCACTTTCTGCACTCTGAAACGTACACGTTATTTGTCACAAATATAGGAGAAGATTGTTAATGTATATTTGGACGAATAACGGGTTCGGAGGCCTAACGGGTCAGTTCGGACACGTGTATATCCGATACCCGTAGAAACTCCTTGGGTTTGCCTATTTATACCCGCCTAGGGGCAACGGGTAGGGGATTCCACTTTGATCCCCATCCGGATGCTTCGAGCAACACACACAAGGAGTGAGCCATACGTGACACCGCCACCACCGCCACCACCGCCAATGCCTCTCTCTTCGTCGTCTCCAACGCCGCCGCCCCCGCTGCCGCCGCCAACGCCTACCGCAAGTCATACGCAATGACACCTACCACACATCCTCGCTTCTGATCACTGCGGGCGCTCCAGATTTATTTGTGTCAGACATTCTCGCTCATCTTCATCTCCTTTGATCTGAAACAAGTCGTAGATTTAAACATTTCTTTTCGTATTTTTCATCTTCATTTTTTGTTTTTGTATTTCTCTAGCGAATAAAAAGAACTTCAAAAAGTTGCACTTATCGCTAAAAGAAAATTTCTATGATGAATTTGAAATTTTTGCAATACATTAAATTTTATAATATTGTTGTTTAACTATTTGTTCATATTTTGATAAAAAAATTTTAAAAAATTATATTGCTTTGCACATATAAATTTTTTGTTTGCTCGTAAAATTGATTTGTAAATATCCAAAATTGATTTGCCAATAACAATCATCATTTTTTACTCTAATGAATTATTATATATTATAATATATTTTCAAAAATAACGTACATTGTACATTTATATAATTACATCAAATTTTCAGATAAAAAATAATGATAAAAATCTACAGAATCGAAAAAACATTTAAAGTGGTGTAGGCTAATTAGACATATTAACGATGGTTTCAAAAAAGGTCATTAATTATGCGAGCGGTATTTTTACTCTAATTAAATAGTTTTTTTCCGGTCAGGAGAATCGAAGCGCCTTTGCTCGGAATTGGACCGGATGTTCAAATAGTAAATGAAAACCAGCAACAAAAGACAAAAGACTTTTTTGAAACTCAAAAATAGTGAAAAACTACGTTGTCAGATCGGTGTCGAGGCAAAAACCAATATTTTGCTTGATATTACAAGAGTTGAGACAATTTTCTCGGAGGGTGACATGTCATTTCACTGTTATTAGTGCAAAATATGAAAATAATGGAGAAAAAACTAAGTCTTTGGAGTGTCGATGGAAGTTCTCTGATGGAGAAAGTCTCTAAACGCTCGGAGTCTCGATGGAAGCGCTTCTGTTGAGCCGGAGCTTTGATGAGAGCTCTTCTTTGGAGAAAGAAAAAATGTGTCCTTGAAGTCTTGAAATGCCTTCGTCCTAGAGAGGGAGCTGAGAGAATTCCAGGCGGAGGAACAATCTAAATCTCACGTTCTCGCTGGAAATCTCAGAACTCTTTCTAGCCTCCGAAGTTATTTGTTTTCAAATGAAAACCTGGGGATCGACTTATTTATATTTTTATAGAGAGATATGCCGATCATTGCGCCGGGACAGAATTTATGCTGACGAATGACGTCGCTCTGTTTCAGTTATCTGAATCACCAATTTTAATGAAACAACGACAGTGCCCCCCGCGCGGTTGGGAGGCCCAGGAAGAGTGCCCGATGGCGGTGGCGATCGTCGACGGCCGATGGCGAAGGTGGCGGCCAGAGTCCCCGGCGGCGGCAGAGGTTGCAGGCAGAAGCGGCGCCGGCGGCTGGAAGCGGCGGAGACCACCGTCTCGCGGGGCGTGCACGCTGTGGGCGTGTTGTGTGCGCGCTGCACGTGGGCACGGGCGGGCCCGAGGGGCGTGCACTTCGCGTGTGTGCGCCCGATGGGGGGCGCTTCCGCCCTTGTGCGACCGTAAGGTGCGTGCCGTGCGCCCGTGCCCGAGGGCCACGAGCTGCGCGCTCTCCCATTGGGCACGCGCTGCTTCTGCTTTGGCGTGTCGTGCTCGTGCTTGGGCTGGTTGTAGTTTTGCACACTCAATCTTGCGCGACCGCTTGGTTCTCCTTGGCCCGACTCAGAAATTTTCAGGGAGTATCTCATCAAATGATCACCCCAAATTTTCAGTCATGACATGCGAAGCGATTGGGCGCAAACATTTTTGACCTTAGCTCGGGATGTCTCAGAACCTTGTGATCATCAAACTTGGTTGTGAATAATCGTTTGCCGAAAATTAGAGTGAGAAAAAGTGAAATACTTCTCGTCATATCGTGGAAAAATATTATCTGCCATGCCTGCGATGTTGGAACCAAGAAACTCAGTCCTTGCTGTTCGGACCTGGGGATGACCAAAGCTTACTAATTTAGTGGTCGTCTCGCAGGAGACTTGACGAGAAGCAGGTGGTGAATCAAAAGAATATCTCCAAGCTGCCTACAAAAAAGACTTGCGTGCTGCAGCAAGGAGGTCCTGCCACACACCCGAAAGTCTATAAGAACTTTCCCTCTTAAAGCCATTGCTGAGCTCAGCACAAGTGAGGTTAACTCTAAATTCGCCCCTCATAGGGGAGGGGGGTGAAGGTCCCCTCTACTTGTGCCTTGTGGTTCTATTTATAGGCAAATCCAAGGGGGGGTATGGTCTTTGAACATCCCCCTTGACGTGCATGTCCTAACAAAAAGCCCGGGACCGGCCAGGCCCGACCCGGGAAAAGCCGTCCCGGGCAAAGGCTGGGCTTAGGGGCCTTACCGAGCCCCATTTTAGCCAAATATTCGGCCTGGTGCCCGGCACGGGCCGGGCCGTGCAAAGCCCGGGCGCCGGGCTAGCCTGGGCCCGACACCCGGGCTGGCGGAAAATCCCGCCAATTAGGCGGGATTTAATCCTGCCTAATCCAGGGGGGATTTTAATCCCGCCTGGAAATCAGGTCTGCCCGGGCTTGGGCCGGCCCGACCCCGGGCCGGCCTGAAGGGCATTACCGGGCCCTTTCTTTGAGAGGAAGCTCGAGCCCAGCCCAGCCTGAAGGGCATTACCGGGCCTTTTCTTTGAAAGGAAGCCCGGCCCGACCCGTCTCAAGATGGTCCCGGACAAAGCCCGGTTGACAAAAAACTCGAGCCCGGCCGGCCCGATCGAGCTTTTTTGGACACGACTATTTGGAGCTAGTAAAAACAGTGGTGAGAAGCTAGTTTGAGAAAATTAGAGTTGTCAGTAAAGTTGTGATTAAAAAAACAGTATAAATGAAAAAAAAATATGAACATACTAGAAATAAAGTATGAAAAATGCGGAAATGTTATCAGTACGAGTGTAATCTAAACTAAAAATACAATTCAATTACAATCGTAATTAAAATTAAAACTGTAATCTAAATTAAAAATACCCTCGCATTTCAATAAAATCAGAAAATATTTTTTGACACAAACATTTTTCCCAACGCTGGACCTCTGCGAACCAAGCAACTCTAAATTAGCGGTGGTGTAAATATAATTTTTTACACCGCCACCAACATTCCAAACAGAGCCTTAAATCATAACAGAACATAACTAAAGCTTTCAAGAGCTTAGTTCATATATTTTTAGACACACGTGTATGGTTAGACACACGTGTATGGTTAGACACAAACATGCCAATGACATAAAAAAAACAATTGAAATATCCAAATACATGCCAATCAATAATAGTTCTCGAACCCTTACTGTGCTGAGATGCTTTGCGCACCTGACTCTGCCCTTCCAGACTTATTTTATAATGAGAACTTTATTTATAATTGTCAAGAATAAATATTAATTCACATTAGTGAAGCATATTTAATATGTCCATAATGAAATGGTCTAGACAGTCCTGCACAAAAAGAGTGTCGGGCCGGTCCGGTACCGGTCGTTTAAAAAACCGGTGTTTGGGCTGTAACGGCCCGTAGTCCGCATAATTTACAATAAGCTCTTTTCATGAACATAACAGAGCATCAATAAACTTTTTCATTACAACGAGTATAACCACATGCCCAAGTCCAATCCAAAACAAATATTTACAAGTTTTTCGTAACATAATAGCATGCCATCAATCAACATATTATCCAACAGTCTTTATTTCAACAGTTACCCTTGTCAAATATAACCATCTTTTTAAACAAGATATAAAGGTACAACAAGGTAAGAATATATATAACAAAGCCACAGTGTCCACAGATACAGAACAAAACTTCATTTTAGTGCACAATGTCTTTGGAGTGTCACCTATAGTCCATATGCGTCACTGTCATAGCTATACTGCGATGCAACCCCGATAATGATGCCCTTACTGATATGATTCCTAAACAGCTATCGCGAAGGATGACATCTCACGATAGGCATGACGATGACGTTGAGCGTGACACTAGAAAGGAAAAGTGTCGGTGAGCTTTATCTTCTTACTTTATGCTCTATTTTATGCAAACTTCTTTTCTGACCGCTAAGATTCTTATGGTATGAGATGGTATGAATGCTAAAATCATTGATAATAATACTCGCTTATTATGTATGGCCGTGGCAAAGGCAAACAGACGAATGCACTTCTGAGGGGATAATTATTAAAATAACCATTCTTATGTTTCTGTACTTATAAATGTGTCGACACATGGTGTTGTTAAGGGTATAATGAAAGTAAATGTACATAAATGATATGAACAAATGTCAAATCAGTCGGCCGAAATACATAGACGTGTGATGAACGTACTGATTTGGACACAGAAACCCCGAAGGGGTTGGGCCCAAAGACTGAAATACAGATCTCGATACTGATATGGTACAGATACCCTTAACACCACCTTAGATTAACTAAAGAAATGATTTCATTGATTGACAACTTGTTTTCTTGGTTTATAGTCTTCGGTTTACCTCGTAGTAAATTAGGTCATGACGGTATATGGGTCATCATTGATCGATTAACAAAAAGTGCACAATTCATAGCCGTACGACAAGATGGACCGCCAGAAAAATTGAATGACTTGTATATTGACGTTATTGTTAAATTGCATGGTATACCTCGAACAATTATATCTGACCGGGATGGGCGCTTCACATCGGGGAATTGGAGACAGATCCATAAATGTTTGGGAATGAAATTGAGTATTATTTCGGCAAAACCATACTCAACACCCGGTATTCTTTACGTCACATTGCCGAATAATCAACAAATTTCTACACAACAGCAAGTAGGCACTTCCTTTGTGTTGAATGATAAAATATTTCCGGTCGACTTAGTAGTTTTACCCCTTACGGAATTTGATATGATATTGGGTATGGATTGGCTAACTCAGAATGAGACAGTAATTAATTGTAAGAGCAAAGAAGTGATGGTAAAATGCTCAGATCAAAGTATAACTGGTTTTCAAGGGTTAAGCGAGGTATCCAACATGTTTATCTCTGCACTGAAAGCGTTTAAAAAGATCCGTAAAGGATGTCAAGCTATGTTAGTCATGGTTAGGGGAAACATAACAGAAAAGAAAGATATTCAAACGGTGCCAGTGGTACGTGAGTTTCAAGAACTGTTTCCTGAAGAACTTCCAGGACTTCCTCCGATAAGAGAAGTCGAGTTTGAAATCCATTTGGAAGAAGGGGCGAAACCAGTTGCGAAGACACCACATCGGATGGCTCCAAAAGAGCTCGCTGAACTGAAATGTCAGTTGCAGGAATTAATAGACAAAGACTTTATTCGACCTAGTACATCTCCGTGGGGAGCCCCGATGTTGTTTGTAAAGAAGAAAGAGTGGACATTGCGGTTATGTGTTGATTATCGGGAATTGAATAAATTAACCGTGAAAAATAAATATCCTTTACCACGCATAGAGGATTTGTTTGACCAACTTGTACATGCAAAAGTGTTTTCAAAATTGGATCTGAGATCAGATTATCATCAGCTACGAATAAAAGAGTAGGATATTTTCAAAACTGCTTTTAGTACAAGGTATGGACATTACGAATTTGTAGTAATGCCCTTTGGATTAACCAATGCTCCTGCATCATTTATGGATATGATGAATCGCATTTTCAAGGATTATCTGGATAAATTCATCATTGTGTTTATTGATGATATACTCATTTATTCAACGTCTGAGGAAGACACGCCCACTATTTGAGATTAGCCTTGCAGAGATTAAAAGAAAGTCAACTGTACGCAAAATTTGTGAAATGCGAATTCTGATTGAAGGAAGTTTCATTTTTAGGGCATGTGATTTCAGAACAGGGTTTATCTGTTGATCCTGCAAAAGTTGATTCGATCATTAACTGGCCACAACCTACCAATGTGACAGAAATGCGGAGTTTTCTTGGGTTAGCAGGGTATTATCGACGATTTGTTAAAGATTTCTCCAAAATTATTGTTTAGTACAGCATTTCATCCCCAAACTGATGGGCAGTCGGAGTGAACTATTCAATTCTTAGATGATCTATTACGAATGGTTTTCCTTTACCTCAAAGGCTCATGGGAGAAATATCTCACATTGGTGGAGTTTGCATATAATAATAGCTATCAGTCTTCCATACAAATGGCGCCATTTAAAGCACTGTACGGTCGACGATGTCGTACACCGTTAAGTTGGGCGGAAGACGGTGAAAGACAGTTGTATAACCAAGAGAAAGTGGATACGTGGCACGAGAAAATTGTACTCATTCAACAAAGAATGAAGGTGACACAAGATCGACAGAAAAAATATTATAATGCCAAACATCGTCTCGTGGAATTTCGAGTTGGTGACCTTGTGTGTTTAAAAATTAAACCGTTTAAAGGAGTTTCACGACTGCGGCGATTGGGGAAGTTGAGTCCACGTTATGTGGGGTCATTCCCTATTATTGAACGCGTTGGTGAAGTCGCTTACCGTTTAGCGTTACCGATGGACTTACAAATATTGCATGATATTTTTCATGTGTCAGCACTTCGTAAATATGTTCGAGATCCTGCAATGATTATCCCAACTGCAAATATACAACTTGAAGATGACTTGTCTAGCCCGACAGAACCATATCAGATTATTGATCAGCAAAGCAAGAAATTACGTAATCGGAATGTGAACTTTGTACATGTATGGTGGAAAGGTCACCCATGAGATGAAGTGACATGGGAACGAGAAGACACTATGCGAGAGTGTTTCCCTCTACTATTTGATGAGCATGCAGCTTAACATTTTCGAGGACAAAAATTTATACGGAGGGAAGAATTGTGGTGTTCGACATTCCATGTGAATATGTTTGACGTAATAAAACCAAGCATTTTTGTTACTTTGTATAACTGGTGAACTTAATAATATACGAGTGGACATAAAAGAGTGGCTAGCCCCCGTATCAAATAAAACCTTCAGTAGATGACCATCAACATATATCATACATGTCACCACCGTGTCATCTGCGATAGCCTCATGCTGACTCAAGTTGAAGACGCGGGGTTGAATCTGACGTTCTTCCACTGACGTTCCCACTAGCACTGAAGTGGAGGCAAGAGATTCACTGTTCTTTAAACATCCATTTGATATACTTTTTGACCCTGAGGAACTGTAAACCTTTTCGAACTACTATCTCCTTCTTTCCTCTTCGGACATTCCCTTTCTCGATGTCTAGGTTGACGACATAAGTAGCAAACGTTACTCCCCACAAGACATTGCCCTTTGTGAGACTTTCCACACTTCCCACACTTTTGTTCCTGACCTTGCGGCTGCATAACACTCCTACTTTTTGTCGGACAAGGTCGCTTCCTAGATTCTCCAGATTTCCACGATGCACCTGATTTTGAAGGCTCCTTATTTGCAGTCCACTGGGATCTCTTTTTCCCAAACTCCCTTCTTCTTTGTGTCTTCTCCGCATCTATCTCCATCAAACGCGCTTTCTGTACCAAAGCCCCATACTCTTTAATTTCAAGTGGTACTAATATCGCCCGAATGCTTTCCCGTAAGCCTTCTTGAAACCTACGGTACCTCTCTTTCTCATTTGGTACGAAAGCTTCAGCATAAAATGCGAGATTCGCAAACTCAGTTTCATACTCGAGTACGGAGCAGGGACCCTGTACCAAACGTAAAAACTTATCTTGCATTAACTTCTTTTTCGATTCAGGCACAAACCATCCTGTAAATTCTTGGACAAACGTGCTCCAGGAAATGCTACCTTGCCCTCGACCAGATAACCGTCCACGAACATTTAACCACCACCGTTTTGCCTCTCCTTCAAGAAGAAAAGTGATCAAACCCACCTTGCGTGTAACACCCTAACATCAATTTGGGTCAATTTTGGGTTCAGGCATGGGTGAGATGGTCGGGGACACGGGCGTGTCCCAGGGCGTGTCGTGCTTTGGTTGTGTCGGGATGTGCGGTCGACGAATTTTGCTCGACGATCGTCGAGTGTCGCGTGTCGAGTGAGGACACGGCCTGTGACACAGGCGTGTCACAGGGCGTGTCACTGTGGTCGACGAACTCAGCCCGACGTTTTGAGCCAGGGCATGTTTGCGGGACACGGGTGTGTCCAGGTGCACACGGCCTGGAACACGGGCGTGTCCCAGGGCCGTGTGAGTCTCGGGTAATTTTGAGGTTGTGCATCCTGATGCACACGACCACAAACACGGGTGTGTCTGAGGGCATGTCAGTGGACACGGCCCGTGACATGGGCGTATCCCACGACCGTGTACTGGTTGGCTGTAGTCGGTTGCCTGTCGCTTTATGGGACACGGCATGTGACACGGGCGTGTCACAGGGCGTGTCAGGGCGTGTTCATGCTTTTCTGGCCATTTCTGAGCCGTTTGATTCCCTATTTCTGGATCCAATGGATAGGCTTTGTCCAGGTATTGATAAGGCCGGGAAAAAGGGGGATTTAACCCTTCCTCTTCATTATCTTCTTCTTATTCTCATTTCAAGAGAGAGCGAGAAGAGGGGAGTGCAAGGGAAGGAAGGAGGAAGAGAAACCAGCTGCTGGAGGAGCTGCGGAGTGCGGAACGAAGATCCGAGAGCGGATTCGTGAAGGCTAAGGCAAGGCGGTGACTTCCGTCCGGCTACTTCATGGCACCGAAGTAATCTTCGAGGGTAACGATCTCCTTCTTGGACATCGAAGTCCTTTCTTTATGCATATGCGTGGAATCCTCCACCAAAAGGTGGACTCACGAAGTGATTCCGTTGTTGAGTCTGCATCTAGAGCCGGAATGGTAGAGTACGGCATAGGCATGCTGTGTGAAGCCCATCTGGACCGTTAGTCTGGATTGGTGATGATCATGGGTAAACCGGAGAACACTCCGTGGATTTGTAAAGATGCTACGTGATTTGTGTTTTGGATGATTGAATGTTATGTGTGGATGGTATGCTCATGCGTGGGCTAGCCATGGATATGATCTTGGATGCTTTGCGAAGCTCCTTGTGGTTTGCTCTGCGAAAGCGGGAAGCTGTGGCTACCTAGGAAGGGAAGGCCGACCCGCGTCACGGTGCGCCAGTGATGATGTGAGCACAGGCAAGGCTAACCTGTACATGGGCATGTTGGAGAGATCGATTGGTGGAAGTGTTCGGGAGCATGCGATAGCCCGACTTGCTACACCGAAAT
This sequence comes from Platanthera guangdongensis, assembly GCA_039583875.1. Classification (NCBI taxonomy): domain Eukaryota; kingdom Viridiplantae; phylum Streptophyta; class Magnoliopsida; order Asparagales; family Orchidaceae; genus Platanthera; species Platanthera guangdongensis. The sequence continues at coordinate 171,959,135 of CM077148.1, forward strand.
AAAAGCGGGTCGATCTGTTGGATGAATGCTCATGTTTGCCATGCGGTATGTACCTCTGCTTGGTTTGGGCGGGATGCAACCAACATGCGTGTTGGGGTGACTAGGGCCGGCCAGCCAATAAGTTAAATACCGTGCAATTGGTGGTGTTACCACGGGTTTCCGGTACACTGTAAGGTGCCCTGAGAGCACGAAGCGTCGGGCTGCGGTCGGCGTTTGTGGTTTGATATGTGTATGCTTGTGATTGTTAGCTATTGTACTTGCAAATGTATACAGGGAAGGAACCGCTGTCCTGGGCATGGGGCAGGGTCGTTATAATTGGTCAGCTATAGCTGATCGTTACTTTGTTTGCCGCTCTTGGGTGGATGTCTACTTGCAGGTGCTGCGGCTTGAAATGAAATGCATGGATTAAAAGCTTTTTGTTAAGGCCCTTGAAGGTCAAGTGCGTCGTGGTTGGATTTCATGCGTGGCCGGCCTGCGTGCCGATGTACGAACTTGTTTATGTGTAAAAAAAGAAACTTGTAAGGCCTTAAGGCCATGTGTGTGTGGGTTGTATACATTCCTGGTTTTGGTTATATAAATGTGAAATTTATATATTCGTGGACATTCCTGGAGTTGAGTTCATGCAACTTAATTAATGCTGCGCTAGAATGAATTGGGTTAAGGATACGTATAGAATTTGATCACCACAAGTAATTCTGTCACTTGTCTGTGAGCTATAGCGTGGGGCCCTGGCCAGACCCACTGTTATAGGCCATGTGGCGAGTGGGGGCGTTACAAAGTGGTATCAGAGCCAGGTTGAGATTGTTTGGGAGGAGAGAACAGAATTGAACTCATGAATGTCCACTAGGGGAATGTATTTCATGCACATGACGTGCATGCGTGTGTAGTCAATGTAGCAGTACCGTTATGATATGAATTATTAATGGTGTTCTGTACATTGCTAGGTGGCGAGGAGTGGAGCTGGGCCGTCTGAGCCCCATCGGTCTGATGAGAGTGTCGCACCGGTTGAAGCGCCTATGCCTCCTTTGGCGAAGATCATTCGGGTGGTGACGAAAATAGTGCTCGCAGTATTGCAGACACAACCTGCAAGGCCTGCAGTTGTACCTGTGCAGCTTGGTGTTCGGCAAGAGCCTGTGGATGAGCAGTTGAAAAGTTTTATGGAATTTCATCCACCTACGTTTGGCGGGGCAATTTCCCCAACGCAGGCGGAAGATTGGCTTGCGAGAGTAAAACGAATCATGACTGTCATTAGGACAGCGGAGGAGCAGAAAGTGACTTTAGCCATTTTTCTGTTGGAAGGAGACGCAAGATTATGGTAGAATGAGATGGAGGTGCATTACTTGGCCGGTCGCGGGTTAGAGGAGGTTTCCATGGAAGAATTCTCCCACTTGTTTTTAGCCAAGTACGTGCCAGTGTCCCAGCAGATTGCTATGAAAAATGAATTTTTACGTTTAGTGCAGGGTGAGTGGGATATTGATACATACCTGCATGAATTTACCAGACTGGGGCGGTATGCGGGATCTACTTTCGCCGAGGAAGCCCGAAAGACGAACTGGGAGAATTGCAAAATCCTGGGGATCAGCTCCCATCTCAAACTCATGAAATAGAGAACCTAGTGGAGCAATACTAGGAATACAAAACAAGATTATTCATATCACAATCATAAAACAGCCCTATATGAGAATTGCACAAATTATTACTAGCACATCAACTGACATAGTGGAAGGAGCAACAACAAAAGGGCACTCAAATACCCAAACAACATACTATCTGACCACAAAAAAACATCATATACACAAGTGAACGCATATCAGCTAGTAACCACACAAACACAATAACCTGCACTTCGGAAGATCGGTCATAACAAAACAAGAACCACAATCGCCGGCCACAACACCTGCACACATCCCCGGCTTCATATAAATTCCGAAAAGAAACTTCACCCAAGAACAACCCAAAATCCCAGTGACATGCCAAAATAAAACTAGAGAACCTTAAGCCTGATGAAAGTCATAAACCAAAACAGCTAAATCTGAACTGCAGAAGAGGAGAGTAGGGAAGGAGAAACAAACTCACAGGGAAAGCTTTAGAGTTGAGATTTCTCGAGCAAGAACATAATCGTCACCCAAAACAGTTTCTAGTAACGATCTTCCGGCCAGATCAAGCCGGATCGACACACACACAGAGAGAGAGGAAAAGAGTGTGACTTTGCCCTAGTTTCCTCTTCCCGACAACTCCAGGCGGTGAGAAGAATAAAAAATGAGGAATAGAAAACAACACCTCAGCATTAAGCCTATCCATCACCGCCTCATCAACACCACTGCCTCGCCCATAATTAAATAGTTAGCATTTAACTCTTAATCACCCAATGAGTGTACAGTAAACTCATTTTGTTATAACCGATCCAGATATCTTTAGCCATTTCCAAGAATAACATAATGCATAGATATCATTTATCAAAGTGCCGTAAAAGTGTTAAATAAACATTGGTTTAGATATTTTTATCATCATAAGGGATATGACGTTATATTATTAAGTTCACCAGTTATACAAAGTAACAAAAATGCTTGGTTTTATTACGTCAAACATATTCACATGAAATGTCGAACACCACATGGGCGACCGATCTCGGACCGGTCCTGCTCAAATCAGTCCCGGTCCAAGACTGGTTTTCCTCTTCTGGAGGAGGACCGGCTGGGACCGGAGGACCGATCACGGACCGGTCCCGGACCGGTCTTTTTTACAGGTCTTTTGTCCGATCTTTTACTAAAATGACTAAAAATGATTGGTCTCTTACCAAAATTACTAAAATGACCGGTCTTTTACCAGTCTTTTGATCGGTCCCGGTCTGGGGCCGGTCTTTGATGAAAAAGGCGACCCCTGGGACCGGTCGGGATCGAACCTGTCCTAACCGAGACTGGTCCCTAGCCGGTCCTAACCGGTCCGATCCCAACCGAACCGATTAGAAACGATTTTTTTGTGCACCACTAGGTCTAGGCAGCAATAACATAACTTTATTTAATAAAATTAACAAGTTTGTGAAATATTCAGTTCTTTCTTTGGTATATCTTGTATATTTCTTAATATTTTATTCTTCTTCATTAAATTAATTCATTTCAATTAAATTTTAAATTTTATATCAGGGCTTATTTTAATTTGTCACCGCATTTTTTTTTGTTCTGGTGAGTTTGGACAAAATATTCTACCGTCGTGAAATGTAAGTTGATATTGTCGCTCGAAGCATTCAGATGGGGATCTAGGTGGAATCTCCAACTCGTTGCCCCTAGGGGGGTATAAATAGGCAAACTCAAGGAGTTTCTGCGGGTATTGAAAATCCGTGAATCCGACATGACCTGTTATGCCTCTAAACTGCTTCTCCCAAATAGGCAGTAGGCATGTGAGACTTTGTTTAGAATGTGGTTTGCAGTCAAAACTGTTTCTCACTAATAGGCAGAAGGCATGTCAGCAGTGAAGAACATAGAATTCAACATCTATGTTAACGTTTTATTCTTTCGCTTGGCTATATCATTCGATTGGGATGAGTAAGAAGCATTGGTTTCTGCTATGATGTCTTGAGAGGTATGGAAACATCCGAACTCACTGGACACGTATTCTCCTCTTACATCACTTCTAAACCTCTTTATTTTCATATCTAGTTGATTCTCTACCCTGGTTTTGAAAATGCAACTTTTCAAATGCTTCATCTTTACTTTTCAAAAGATAGATATAACAGAACGTAGAGCAGTCATCTATGAATGTGATCATATACTTCCACATCTAGTGTCTAATGTAATCTTGTGAGTTCTAGTAATTTGGAATATTTTTCTATAGTTCACGTGTACTAGTCTCTAATGTAGAGTCTTATGACTAACTAAGTTTGTTTGAACTAATTGGACTAACTCGTTTGCTAGACTTAGTCGGTACATCCTATTTTGGACGTGTGCACATCTAAAATAGTATGAGTTAACTGATAGTATTACTCTATTACTACAAAAGATAAAACATATACCAAAATCACATAATAAACTTATAGACACTAAGTTAGCAGCTAATAAAAGAATAAATTTAACATTTTTTAAAGTTAAAGTCTTACCTGAGGATAGCATCAGTGTTGCATTCCCCACTTTCAAGATGTCAGCTGTCTTGTCATTTGCAACTGTGACAGACTCTTTCATAGTAGTGAGCCCTGTCATAAGATCAACATTGTGGCAAACGTGGCACGTCGCCCCCGAATCCAAGTACCACTCTGTGCTGGCCTTAGCATTTCTGACCATCGCAACAATATCGGAATACTCAGGTAGGCTAACCATAATGGCTTGGTTGTCATCATGTGGTGCTTTGGTTCTTTCCCGTTTAGGGAGACTGCAATCATATGCGCTGTGCCCCCACTTGTTGCAGTTAAAACACTTGCCCTTGATCTTTTTAGTGTGTTTATTAGGGCCTGCAGCTTGTGAGCTACCATGAGAGGGTTTGGTCATTTTAGGGTTCAGCACGCATTTAGAACTGAGGATCATATTAGCCGCATCCTTCTGCTTGCTAAGAGTTTCTAAAGCGTGTCGAGTCCTATTTTCATCCTCAATGCGAATAAATCGCTTGAGGTCATTAAGGTGGCGTTTGGTTGGGCTTTTTATCTGCTGTGCGGTGGGAACACACCGACATTTTGATAAAAATCAGTGTTTGTTTCCACTTATTTCCAAACTCGGTTTATTTATTTCCGCTGTTTTTGGTTTATATCCTGTCGCGACTTTTTTTCGCGGTGAACAGCAGACGTCATTGTCCATCGCGCGCCCGATCTTCTTTTCCCCGATGAAGAAGTTTACTTTTGAAACCCTCCACGACACATGCGCCTCTGTCGATCATCCTCCCCCTACCGGCATTACCTCCACTAGTCGTACGAATCCCGACGGTCTTTACCCCTCAAACGGGATAATCTTTGCTCAAGCGTACTTCTATGCACGCCTTTGATGTGCTCTAAAGTCTAAACGGTGATTCAAATTTATGCATTACAGAGCATAAAAAGGAACTTGATTCAATTCTCGTCGCCTCACATGCTTCTCCTCTACGTCTTTATACCACTCTCCTTGCAGGAGAGCAGCTACAGGTCAGATAACTCCCATCCTTCCGACCGAGATTGTTGGGAGCAATCACGAGGCCAGTTCTTTGTGGCGAAGGTCGATGGCCACCTTCACACGCACGTAAGATCTCTCTATCTATACTACCTTGATAAGCTAAGCACCTAACCTTGCCCTTTTTTGATGTCTAGCTATTTGTTCCTCTCAGTAAACTGAGGTTGTACTATCAATCCACTTGCTATACCTTAGAGACTGGGAACTCGTTCATTATTTCCATGACTTTCCAATTAATTATTGTGATTCTTCATTGATTTTCATAATTGTTTAGCTACGAAACTTTTTAATTTGAGGTGAATGTTGTCTAATAGTGATACACATGCTACTGTGGCCAGGGTTGAACATAAATGAGAACGTAGAACATGAACCCTTTCTTATTTTCCGAGTTGTTTGATGTTTGTAGGAAGACCCACGTAAACGTCGGGACCTAAAAATTGTCTGGATGAAAAAAAAAAATTCTGCGTTGGGTGTTACGTGATGTTATGTAGAAGATGTTAATAATTGAAAAATATATGTTATGATTGAAAAAAATTTTATTTGGAAAAAAATGTATGAATGAAATTTTATTTTGTGTTATATTTGAAAAAAAAATTATTCAAAACTCCGTTTTGTATCCAAACAATTTTTTGAAAACTCTGTTTTATAAACTCTGTTTCACCCAAACAGTTTTTAACAAAACTTTGTTTTTCAGAATCAGCGCTTTTTCTATCAGCAACAGTTCATCAGCAACAGCCCAACCAAACAGAGCCTAAGACCAACTTGCATCTTCTTGCGATACACTTTAGTTTTAAAATTATACCACGTAGAGATCGGCTTATAAATGATCGTATCATCAACAAAGTTGTCTGGCAGAGAAATATTCTCACTATGTAAAGAATCTGCTAAATCTTCAAAATCTGATACCCGAGGGAGAATCACCTTCTCCTCGTCGAACATGAAAGAATGTAATTTGTCCACCAGGTGCGCCTTAGACAAATCCTCCTCTTGCCTGAAGTGCTCCTCCAGTGTCACCCAGATTTCATTGGCATTCTTCATCTTGATGTACGTCTTCGTCAGGCTGGAGAACATGCAATTCAGCAGGTAATCGCGACAGAAGCCCTCTTCGTAGACCCACTGAGCTTCGTCATCAGTCCCAGAAACTTCATCACGATCAGACTGAACTGTGTAAAACACGTTCAGATACTTCATCCCATACTGAGTATTCAGCTTCCAGTCGTTAAATTCTGTCACTGTAAATTTTTCCAACTTTATCATAGGAACTGAGGAGGAAAAATTGTTGCCCTTTATCATTGTGGCTCTTTGATCCCCATACGAGCAGCCCTCAAATGCACAACAAGCAGCCAAAGAGCCAAAAATGCTGATCTCTGACAACCCTATCACAAATAGGATCGAGAAACAACAGGAGACCAGCTTCTCTTTGTTCTGGAGAAAACTCTGATTCAGAGCAGAGTCGGGACCTCCTTCTCCACGGCGGCTGATATAAACAGGAAACAATAAAAGGTAGCGTCGACCTGCTCTTTTCTTTCCCGATCGAACCCGGCGGCAAGCAGAAATGGCGAAACAAAAACGGCTAGAAAATCACGTCCTTCCTTTCTGCCCTAACGAGCGTCGGCGTCTTGTTCTTGTTTCTCCTTCCCGATCACAGTAGGCTACAGGAACGTGCAGAAACGGTGAAAAAATAGGCGGTTGTTATCTCGATCTTGTTCCAACGGCGAATAGAAAACTCCTTCCGATTGCAGCGACGGGAACGAGAAAACCTAATCCCGATCTGGATCCCACTTCCTTCTTCACGATCGTTTCCAGTGGCGGCGGTTCCTTCTGCCACCTTTTTTTCCTTTGACCTTGATTCCGATTACAGTGGTGGCTATCATGATCGGCGATGCCTTGCGAAGAAGCAGAGACTGGAGAAATCGCGAGTGGCGGCAGAGCCTTTCAGCGACGAGAGAAAAATCGCGAGCGGCGACGGGAGAGAAATCGCGAGTGGCGGCAGAGCCTTGCGGAGACGGGAGAAAAATACCGATCGGAGACGGGATAACTGTTATGACGACCACAAAAAAATAAATTTAGTTTTTAACATAAACGTGGATGAAGTTCCTTAAGAGAGGTTGAGAATTCATGAACGATGGTTCATAACGACCGTGTTCATGACCACCATTACCGTACCAAACAGAGCTTAAATGTGATACGGCTTCGTTGGGTTCGGCGTTTCGCCGCCTCTGTTTGGAGCAAACGCCGCCGGATGACGGGTACACAAATGGCCGCCGATGGCGTTTGCTCCGTTTGCACATGTAGCAAGGATGAAACGATCCCGATCCACTCAGTTTCAACCCCCACCTCTCCCCCTCCGGTTCCAAAGTAATGTTTCGACTCACCGAATGCACCCGCCACCGCCGAATCAAATATAGTCGTAAACATTACATGCATCATTTGCTTGAGTGCTAAGGCTTTGTTTGGCGGGGCGTTTTGGGAGTGGGGTGCCGCAGATTTTCCCACCGCCCCGCCAAACAAATTTTCAGGTCACCACGGTGGCATCAGCCACTGTGGTTTTTAGCCCGGGGGGGGGGGGGGGGGGGGGGGGGAGGGGCTGTTTTTGAGTCGCGGAAAGTTTCCGCGACTCAAAAACAGCAGTAGCACTGCAACCCCCTGTCACAACCCGCATTTCCTCAACGAGTACATCGTATCAGAGCAAGAGGAACTACGGGTTATGATGCCACGCCGTTCAGGGGATAACTGCACACGCTCAGGCAAACCCTCGACGCTTACTTTAGTAGTTGAAATCCATCAGTTAAATGCAAAAAAACCGTTTAGTTTAATGGTCGTATCCCTCGGCCTTAGGAATCAAAATATGTGTTTGTACGCGGCGAAAATACTTTTGTTTACTTATGATGATCTTATGCATCCTAGATTTATAATCATATAAGAAATCATCTTTTTTTTAAGTTGTTTGGAAAATACGTCTTAGTTTATCAAAACATGTATGCATGATCTAGGAGAATAGGTTTGTTTTATCTTAAAAATATCTAATGCAATCTAGCATAAATCCTTTCCAAGAGCAAGGAGAAATCATCTCATCCAAATGAGTCACATTAGTAGGCTAGCATTCATATATTACAAGTAAAGAAAGCCACCAATGGGCGCCAACAAGCTGACACGAACCCATTGGGGCACATGTATGTCTGTACAACAAAGAAAAGAACTACCACGCTAAGTAAGCTCGGCTAGCTCCAAAGAACTCTACCCAAGCACTAGTCGCTCAACCGGCTACAACCTGCACCTGAGGCATTCAAGAAAGAACACTTCGGCAATCATCAAAGCTACACAATAAAGTATGAAGTTCAGAAAATATGACGAAGGGACTTACCGACCCCGTAGCAATGTTTCATGTACGTAAAATGAGTGAAAAGAACAGGTGGAAAACAAGTGTTAAACACTGTCAATCCAAAGTGTAAAACACACCAAGTGCGTGCAATTCTCATCATGTCCTGCTCAACCCGCAGGAGCAAAAAGGCAATACACATGCCCAAGCCATCATCTTTAGAACAAGAAACAACTATACTAGTGAAACATAAGCAGCGGTTAAGTTCAATTCCGCAAGGATCTTTTGGTGGTGGCCCTAAAGTGGAACGCACCAATAAAAGCTAGCCAAAATCGGGGCCAAAATGGTGCTCTACACCACAAATCCAAACCCAGTGGCCACCAAGGCTTAAACCACACCACCCCTTACCGAATCCTCACACAAACGCTCCTGCCATGGTTCATAATTCGCCTCGCAAAACTCATCATAAGCGAACCCAAGCTCAACAACATAAGCAAAGCTCACCATAACCCAAACTAAACATGTTTCCTTTCTTTGTCCTCACTCATGACTACAAATTGCCCAAGTTATGTCAAACTTGATAGAGTTTGATTAATTGAACAAGAAAGAATCACATGATTATGATATGAACAAGAAAGAATCACATGAACAAGAAAGGCTACATGAATTAAATGAGCATAAGAATTAATTGAGCATAGGGAAAATTCGATAATTAGGCGGTAAACATGTAAGACTTGAAGGAACAAGAGGATTCATGTTTGTGAGTACTAAATAAAAACAAGGGTAACAAAACTAATAAAATTGAACAAGCTAGTAAAATTGAAAGAGGAAAGCTAGCTAAACTTGCACAATCTAAGAACAAAAAAACAAGATTGGCAAGGGTGAAGAACACCGCTTGCCTGAACCGAGATGACACCGCGACGACTGCTCCTCTCTTTCCTTCCCTTGTCTTAGCTTTGCTCCCTTGATTTCCTTTTGGAATGAGGAAGAAGGTGAAGAAGAAGGTGAAATGAGGAGGAGAAATCTCTGTTTTGGACTTATTTCCTCCAGAACAGAGCTGGTCCATTTGATCCAGAATCAAAGAAATGAACGGCACAAAAAAACTGGAAAAAATTGATTTTCGGTCCTGTCACGCCCTGTGACACGCCCGTGTCACCGGGCGTGTACCTTAAGCGGCGTAGACGCCAACACTTTCCAGCTTATCCACAAGGTACACGGCCGGGTACACGCCCGTGACCTATGGCGTGTAACATGTATCTCGACATCTCGTCGACCAAAAGTGTCGACACTTCGACAAAGCTGGACACGCCCTGTGACACGCCCGTGTCACAGGCCGTGTCTCCTCTCTCGACACCCGAAACTCGACACTCGACACTCGACACTCGACATAGCGGGACACGGCCCGTGTCACGGAGCGTGTACCCCATTCGTCGAGCTCAACTCGACGCAAGAAAATTCGTCGAGTCAAGGAGGTCACGCCCCAGGTCACGCCCTGGCTCACGCCCCGACACGCCCGTGTCGGGGGGCGTGTTCCTCCCGCAACTTTGTCGAACGAAGTTCGACGACCACAAGGCCAAACCGCATCCCGAGCTAGACACGCCCTGGGACACGCCCGTGTCCCAGGCCGTGTCATGCACAAAAATGACCATTTTTCACTGTTTTGAAAAGTGTTTTTGTTTCGTCCTAGACCATTTCTTCCTTAAGAACTTTTTACCCCTTTTGTGTTTTCTGTACACATCGTCCATACAATCAACCCGTTTTGAGCAACCTTACCCGGGCTCGAACTAGTGCAAGCATTCCCTAAGAGGCCTCACCGAGTCCCCAAAATTGGACTCCGGGTTGCTGGGGAATCGTGCAACTAGGCTACCAAAATAGCCACTCGAACGCCCGCGGGAAAACCATGCTCGAACAACGGTCAAAGCCAACGAAACGCCCATCAAGCGTATGCAATCTTTCAACGAAAAAAAATACGGGGCGTTACAGTCACTCCCCCTAATAAAAAGTTTCGCCTCGAAACTTTTCAATCATTTTGATCTAAATCAAATGAGTAATCAAACCAAAACACTAATTCAACAAAAACACCAATTCCCATACTAGCTTATTTACGAGAACAAATGAGGGTGAGCCACCCTCATCGTTGACTCGAGCTCCCACGTCGCACTTTCCACATTCTGATTTTTCCATAGCACCTTGACCATAGGAATCTTCTTTTTCCGCAACACGCGCTCTTGGGAGTCCAAAATACGGATAGGCATCTCCACATAAGAAAGGTTCGGCGCTAACTGTGGCACAACATCCAAAACATGCTTACCATTTCGCACACACTTGCGAAGTTGGATGACATGAAACACGTTGTGAACACCAGGAAAGTTCACGGGTAATTCTATTTTGTAAGCAGATGCACCAACTCGCGCAAGAATCTTGAAGGGACCCACAAACCTTGGGTCTAATTTGCGCTCTTTTCCAAACCTTTTAATTCCCACCATTGGGGAGACTTTCAGGAAGATGAAATCCCCTACTGCAAACTCTAACTCCGACATTCGCCGGTTGGCGTACTTTTCATATCGCTCTTGGGCGATCCGGATATTCTCCCGAATAAGTCGTACGACAACTTCCATGTCCTCGAGCACCTCTGGGACCAACAAAGGCCGCTCGCCAACCTCAACTAAAAATAGGGGAGTCCGACATCGTCGCCCATATAAAGCTTCGAACGGAGCCATTTGCAAGCTTTCTTGATAGCCGTTATTATATGCGAATTTCATAAGCCGCAAACGTTCATCCCATGCTCTGCCATACTCAAGAATGTAGCATCGAATCATTTCTTCCACGATTTGGTTGACTCGTTCCGTTTGGCCATTCGTCTGAGGGTGGTAAGCAGTGGAATACCTCAAATCAGTCCCCAAACCCTCTTGTAGACTCTTCCAGAAACGAGAAGTAAATCGGGAATCCCGGTCTGAAATGATATTGACTGGCACACCATGCAGTCGGATGATCTCGTTCAAATATAGCTCTGTTATTGTCTTCATCGGGTAGTTGACCTTAAAGGGTATGAAATGAGCACACTTGGTCAACCTATCCACGACCACCCATACGGAGTCATGTCCTCGTGGAGATCTTGGTAAGCCTGCAATAAAATCCATTGAAATGCTTTCCCATTTCCATGTTGGAATCTCCAATGGCGTCAACTTGCCACCAGGCCTCCCATGATCAGCTTTCACCCGCTTGCAGGTATGACATTCAGATACAAATTGCGCTATATATCTTTTCATTCCATACCACCAGACAATTTGTTTCAAATCACGGTACATTTTAGTTGAGTCTGGATGGTAGGCCATACTTGAGCCATGTGCTTCCCTACACACCATCTCGCGAATGTCTCCAACTGCGGGGATACAAAATCAACCACGATACTTTAACGTGCCCCCATCATCAATAGAAAAATCTGGTAATTCACCCTTTTCAGTCCGAAGTAATAAATGTAAAAGATCAGGATCATCCTTTTGACGTTGTCTTGCAAGCACCATCCATGAAGGTTCTTCTGCTGCCGAATGACTTTGTGGTTCTTATCTTCCCATGGAAATATCCATCAATAGAAATTCCTCCACTAGACGGTCGGCTGAAAGATGAAATAATTTACCTGTCTTCCGACTCAACGCATCGGCTACAACATTAGCTTTCCCCGGATGATACTGAATTTCCACATCATAATCAGCTACATATTCAAGCCATCGCCGTTGGCGCAGATTAAGTTCCTTTTGCGTGAAGACGTACTTCAAACTTTTATGATCCGTAAAGATTTTACACTGCGCACCGTAAAGTAAGTGTCTCCACAACTTCAATGCAAATATCACCGCTGCGAACTCCAAATCATGCGTCGGGTAGTTCTTTTCATGACTTTTCAACTACCGAGACCCATACGCAATCACCTTTTTGTCTTGCATTAAAACACATCCAAGTCCAACGTGCGACGCATCCACAAAAACTTCATAATCTATCCCTTCTGTCAGTAAGATCAACACAGGAGCGGTACATAACCGGTTCTTGAGTTCAAGGAATGATGCCTCGCATGTACAACCTCGGGCTCGCAAAGAGCCCTCAAGAAGTAAAAAGGACGAGACAGGCAAAGGGTACCAAGAAGGCCCACTCGCCTGCGGCGAGATGATGGGCTCTCTAAAGGGCGGGAGGGCCCCTCCAGAGGCGAGTGGGCCCCCAGAAGCAAGAGGACCTCCAGGGGCGAGAGGCCCCGGCGAGACGGACGGTGGGTCCTTCTCGCCGTCAAGCGCTTTTCCTCTCGCCAGGGGGCAGGAAGGTTTTTTAACCTTTCCTATCAAAGCAGGGGGTTTTTACTCTTCTACCCCCGGTATTTTTACCCTTTTACCCTTGGTGGACTGCATATAGCTCCTCAGAACAGCGGAGTTTGGCTGTTGGCAGACCCAGCCAAGGGTATCCCAGTAATTTCAGGCCAGAGCAGTTTTGTTATTTGCAGTTCAGATTCTGAAATCTATAAATAAGCCCATAGGGGTTCTTCAGAAGGGACCTTTTTTTTGGAGACTCCGGAGAGGTTTGATTGGCACGGTCTTCTGAGGAACTCCAAGCCCAGCTTTTGGCTTTGGAGGGGAAGTTCTTTGTGACCTTCCGGGTAAGCGGTGGGACCTCCCCGCTGCGGCTTTGGGCCAGTTTTCTAATCCTTCACGACCGGTCGGAGGTCGGAGCTTGGGCCAAGTAGGAGTCGGCTACACCCTATTTTGTGAACATTCGTTGAATTCAAATTTTGGCTTCAACAGTTCTGGTGCGGTGAGCGTGGAAGTAGCCGGTTCAAGAAAAGTTGGAGTTTGGTCCTATGACAGGAGGTGAAGGAGAGGGGTCTGGTTCTGGAGGTTCCCCCTCCCAGGTAGAAGAGGCGACGAGGAAAATGCTGGAGGACTTCAGGCGAGAGGTCATGCAAACCATAAGCTTGGCCTTCTCGGCAAGGAGCGAGTGGGCGACACCTCAGGTCCCAATCGAGGTGGTCCCGCTCTTGGGCGAGAACGCCCCAGGACAGCGTCCGGGAAAGGAGGTCCCCACAGAGGCTGGCGAGAGGGACGTAGCGGCGCGAGAGCTCTTCCCTGGCCAGCGCCCCGGGAAGGAGATCCCAGCAGAAGACGGCGAGAAGGAGGCAGCTGTGCGAGAGCTTTTCCCTGGTCACGGTCTCGCAGATCGGGCCAGCCAGCCGAGGCCGCGAGACGTGCCCTCTCGGCAGGCTGTCGGCGAGAGCCCATTCAGTGAACTAGTCATCTCTGCTCCGGTGCCAGAAGGGTTCCGGGAGCCCGATATGTCCTACTACTCAGGAAAGGATGATCCGGTACAGCATGTACAGTGGTTCGAAGATGTAGTTTCGATAAGGCAAATGACGGATGCGTTCAAATGTCGGCTGTTTGCCATCACTTTGAAGGAGAAGGCGCGAGATTGGTTCCATCAGTTGCCGGCAAGATCGATTTATTGTTTTGAGGATCTGCGGAGGGGCTTCTTATTGAGGTTTTCGACTTCGAAGAAGCGTAAGAAGGAGGCGGAGTGCTTGTTCTCGGTGAGGCAGAGACAGGATGAGACATTGGGACACTACGTGGATCGGTTTCAGGAAGAGATCCTCCAGGTCCAGGAGGTCCCCGGGTATACGCTGATGCTTGCGTTCACCTTGGGACTGAGACCAGGCTTCTTCAGCATGGAGTTAAAAAGGGTGCCCCCCCTCTCTTTCGAGGAACTTATGGAGAGGGCGGCGAAGGAAACAGATTTTGAGAGGGCCAATCCGGCGTTCGCAAGAAAGTTAGCCAGGTTGGCAGAAGACGATGAAAAGGAGCAAGGAGAGGGGAAGAAAAAGGAGCAGAAAGAGCAGAGAGAGAGGAGAGAAGAGAGAAGGAAGGAGGAACCCCGAGGCCAGGGGGACCAGGGACAGATTCATCGGGGGGCCCGAGAGCCGAACAACCGGATAGGTTGGAGGCCTCATGAGGGTCGCCCCCAGGAGTTGGGAGGAGGCTTCCAGGGAAGAGATAATTTCCGGGAGCCAAGAAGGTTCGATCAACCAGCATGGAGACAAGGAGCGAGGGACCGTTTTCAGCATCAGCAGGAGGCAATGGAGATCGGTCGAGGAAGGGGAGCTCGAGGAGGAGGAAGAAGAGGAAGAGGAGAAGGGAGAAGGGGTGGGGTGGCGTTACCTTTCTGTGACTTCCATCAGGAGAGAGGTCACGCTACAGCCACGTGCCCAGAATTCTTGGAAATGAGAGAGGCCAGAGGTTTGAGGAGGCAGGATCCGCCGGTGAGGATTGAGGAAATGCAGCAGGGGGAGACGGAAGATAGGTGCGAGGACCGGGTGGACGTGGGAACCCGGGGGGTATCGGGGCCATCCATGGGGGGATTGGGATCGAGGCCACCCGGAAGGGGAGCTTCCAGACCATGTTCCGAAAGGGGGTAGCCTCAACCTCCCAGACTCCACCCCCGCTAGAAAAAATCACCTTCTCTTCAGAAGATATGCCGGAGTACGAGGACCCATTCTGCGACGCCTTGGTGATCCAGACAGCGGTGGAAAACTTTACGGTCTCCAAGATCCTAGTGGATAACGGGAGCTCCGTAAATGTGATTTTTAAAAAGGCCTTCGATGAGATGCAGGTGGAAGCCAAGAGGGTTTTGGCCTCGGATGGACCGTTGTTCGGGTTCTCCGGGAAAGGAAAGAAGTGGAAGGGGGAGTAGGGCTGCACGTGAGGTTGGGGGGCGTATCACGGAACTGCCGGTTCGTGATTGTAGATGCCCCGAGCAGCTACAGCGCCATCTTTGGGCGACCCCTTATCAGCGCCTTTCGCTGCGTCCCCTCCTCGTTCCATCAATGTCTCAAGTTTAACAATGGGGGGGTGCAGGTCAGGGTCAGGGGAGATCCTAAAGTGGCAAGACAGTGTTACGTCACGGCGGTTAACACCATATCTTGGATGGCAGAGGCGGAGGAGTTGGAAAAGGAGATGGCGGCGCAAGAAGAAGCCTTGAGGGAAGAGGAGGTGAGCCCAGAGGAAGTCGGGAAGGAGGAGACTGAGAAGCAGAAAGGAGGTGTGCAGGAGGCGCAGGAGGATGTTGAGGTCGAGCAGCAACAGGAGAGCCCGGAGGGAGGAATGGAAATTGAGGAGGAGCAAAGGGGAGAGGACATGCAGGAAGCCAGGAGGAGCGGAGAGTCGGAGCCACGAGAAAGAATGCTGGAGAGAGTGGGAGAAGAAGGGGCAGAGGAAGAAGCCCAAAGGAACATGGAAATTGAGCAACAGCAGGACGAGGTGATAGAAGTTGAGGAAGCAGGAGGGGAGGAAGAACGGGAGCAGGAAGAAGAAGCAGGGGACGGCTGGGAACAGTCGCGGCTGGAGGTGGCCGAGGAAGTGGTGGAGGTAGAGGTCCGCACCAGCCAGGGGCAGGTACGAAGGGTGCGGATCAGCGGGGGTTGAGTCCCGAAGACCAGGAGCGGATGCGGGTCTGCATCCAGAACAACGTCGACATCTTCGCATGGAGCGCGGCGGACATGCCGGGCATTGATGCGGATGTGGCCTGTCACCGCCTAAATCTGGACCCTCGAATGCGCCCCATACGCCAGAAGATGAGGAGCATCGCCGTCAAGCTGGAGGAACCCATTCGCGAGGAGGTCAAGAAGCTCCTGGAGGCGGGCTTCATCTCAGAGATCCAGTACCCAGGCTGGATCTCCAATGTTGTAATGGTAAAGAAGGGGGGAGGAAAATGGAGAATGTGTATTGACTTTTCATTATTAAATAAATCGTGCCCCAAGGATTGCTACCCCCTGCCTCGAATCGACGCGCTGGTTGATTCAGCCGTTGGTTTTTCTGTTATGAGTTTCCTGGATGCTTTTTCAGGTTACCATCAAATCCGGATGCACCCTCCCGACGTCAAGGACGTCTCCTTCATCACCAGGGAAGGGTGCTTTAGTTATAACATGATGCCCTTCGGGTTAAAAAACGCGGGAGCAACATACCAACGGATGATGGATCGAGTTTTCCAGGGCCAGAGGGGTCGGAACCTAGAAGTCTACGTTGATGATCTCATGGTAAAGAGCAAAGGAGTGAGCCTGCATCTCCAAGATTTGGAAGAAACGTTCGCCACCTTGAGGAAGTTCAAAATGAGGTTGAACCCCTTAAAGTGTGTTTTCGGGGCAAGTCGTGGGAAATTCCTTGGGCACCTCCTGACCCCGGCAGGGGTAGAACCCAATCCTGATAAAGTAAAGGCCATCCTAGAACTAGAATCACCGCGAAACACTAAAGAGGTGCAACGCTTGACAGGGAAGCTAGCCGGCCTTAGCAGATTTCTCTCCAAATCAGGGGAGAAATGCTCACCTTTCTTTAAAGTACTACGAGGGAACCAGAGGTTCGAATGGACCGCGGAGTGTGAAGAAGCTTTTCAAAAGCTGAAGGAGCAACTCTCCCTGGCTCCTCTGCTTCAAAGCCCGAAGGAGGGGGAGGATCTAACCTTGTACCTAGGGGTGGGAGCAGAGGCGGTGAGCTCCGTCCTAGTCAGAGAAGAGGGAAAGAAGCAGCTGCCCATTTATTATGTTAGCAGGATCCTAAGGAAGGCGGAGCTTCGCTACCCCATCCTAGAAAAACTGGCATACGCCTTGGTCATTTCGGCCAGGAAGCTCCGACCGTATTTCCAGGCCCATTCGATTAGGGTGGTCACGGACCATCCTCTCCGAAAAATTTTTGAAGGGGTGGAGCACTCGGGCAGGCTGGCCAAGTGGTCTATCGAGTTGAGTGAGTTCAACATTTCGTTCGTACCAAGGCTCTCCATTAAGGCACAGGTGGTGGCCGACTTCTTGGCAGACTACGTCGCGGAGGACGGGGCCGAGGAACCGCAGCAACCCGAGGCATGGAAGATCATGGTCGACGGGGCCTCGGGAAAGCACTCCCTCGGAGCGGGGGTGGTACTGACAAGTCCTCAGGGAGTGACCATAAGACAAGCAGTCGCCTTGCATTTCCCCACAACCAACAACCAAGCAGAGTACGAGGCGGTGATAGCCGGCCTTCGCCTGGCCAAGGAGCTCGAGATCAAGGACGTTGAGGTTTTCACAGACTCATTGGTAGTGACGTCGCAGATACGTGGAGAGTTCGAGGCGCGGGAGCCCACCCTTGTGAAATATTTATCCAAGGTAAGAACGATCATCGGGGGGTTCCGGACGTTCTCCATCCAGCACGTCCCCAGAGGAGAGAACACTGCTGCCGATCAATTGGCCAAGTTCGGACCTTGGGAAGGAGGTGCCCTGACTGATTTATTCCATCCAGCGATTGAGGAGGGGGAGCTGATGGAGGTGGATCGGCGGCCCTCATGGGTAGACCCTTTCGTTACTTTCTTTCTGACAGGAACCCTCCCTGAGGGGGTCAAGGAGGCAAGAAGCTTCCGCCATAAGGCGGCTCATTATCTCATGCATGAAGGAGGACTGCACCGGAGAATGCTCTCGGGTCTCCTAGCTCGATGCATAACGGAGGAGGAGACCAGACACATTCTAGAGGAGGTGCACTCCGGGGAATGTGGTAGTCATTCCGGAGGGAGGACGTTGGAAGCAAGGGTGGTCAGGCAGGGGTACTTCTGGCCCACCCTGAGGAAGGACGCGACAGAGTTTGCAAGGAAATGCCGGAAGTGCCAGCTCTACGCCCCACTCCAGCTCTTGCCGGCTCAAAGGCTCCGAAGCATCGCAGCACCGTGGCCTTTCGCCATTTGGGGAATGGATCTGGCGGGGCCTTTTCCTCCAGCTAGTGGGCAAAGAAGATTCCTCCTGGTTATGATAGATTACTTCTCCAAGTGGCTGGAGGTTAAGGCACTAGCAAAGGTGACCTCCCAGGTCATCAGGAACTTCGTCTGGGGGGAGATCATCTGCAGGCACGGGCTGCCTCAGGCCATCGTCACGGATAATGGCCCCCAGTTCGCTAGTGAAGAATTCATCAGCTTCTGCACTCAGCAGGGCATTGACCTCAGGTTTGCCTCCGTCCACCACCCTAGGAGCAACGGTCAGGTGGAAGCGGCAAACAAGATTATCGTTAACTTGCTAAAGAAAAAGGTGGAGAATCTGAGAGGGAACTGGGTAGAACAGCTCCCCTCGGTCCTATGGGCTCTAAGAACAACCCCGAACACGGCCACTGGTGAGACCCCTTTCAAACTTTCCCATGGTTGTGAGGCGGTACTACCAGTGGAATTCGAGGTCCGATCCCCACGAGTTGCGGCCGCAGGTAATGGAGACGAGGCATGGAGAATGGAAAATGAGGAAGGTCTGCGCCTCTCGCTAGACCTGGCAGAGGAACTGCGAGACGTGGCAGCCATCAGACAGGAGGAAATCAAGCGACGAATGGCAAAGCACTTCGATAAGCATATCAGGATAAAACAGTTCGCAGAAGGAGACCTAGTACTAAAGAAGGTTGATGCGGCAGGGAGGTCCGCCTCGGTGGGAAAGCTCAATCCAAATTGGGAGGGACCTTATATTGTGGAGAGAGTGTTGAAAGCAGGGGGTTACTACCTCCAGGATGGGGAGGGTAGGACCTTGAACCATTCCTGGAGTGGGGATGACTTAAAACGCTTCTACCCATGAAAAGGGAGAGCGGTAGATATGTACTCAAAGCATGATCAATATAATATATTTCTCAAAACACATCTTGTTTTTGTCTATTATGAAGTCCTAAAGGCAGGATTGAGGTATCTTCATCGGCACCCCGAGCTCGGCTCGGCCCCAGGTAGACCCGCTGCGCAGGCTCCCATCTAGCTGGCAGGTCCGAAGGCTCGCCTGTGGGGGATAGGTTTTGAGTTAAGGTCTTCATCGGCACCCCGAGCTCGGCTCGGCCCCAGGTAGACCCGCTGCGCAGGCTCCCATCTAGCTGGCAGGTCCGAAGGCTCGCCTGTGGGGGATAGGTTTTGAGTTAAGTTCTTCATCGGCACCCCGAGCTCGGCTCGGCCCCAGGTAGACCCGCTGCGCAGGCTCCCATCTAGCTGGCAGGTCCGAAGGCTCGCCTGTGGGGGATAGGTTTTGAGTTAAGTTCTTCATCGGCACCCCGAGCTCGGCTCGGCCCCAGGTAGACCCGCTGCGCAGGCTCCCATCTAGCTGGCAGGTCCGAAGGCTCGCCTGTGGGGGATAGGTTTTGAGTTAAGTTCTTCATCGGCACCCCGAGCTCGGCTCGGCCCCAGGTAGACCCGCTGCGCAGGCTCCCATCTAGCTGGCAGGTCCGAAGGCTCGCCTGTGGGGGATAGGTTTTGAGTTAAGGTCTTCATCGGCACCCCGAGCTCGGCTCGGCCCCAGGTAGACCCGCTGCGCAGGCTCCCATCTAGCTGGCAGGTCCGAAGGCTCGCCTGTGGGGGATAGGTTTTGAGTTAAGTTCTTCATCGGCACCCCGAGCTCGGCTCGGCCCCAGGTAGACCCGCTGCGCAGGCTCCCATCTAGCTGGCAGGTCCGAAGGCTCGCCTGTGGGGGATAGGTTTTGAGTTAAGGGCACCCCGAGCTCGGCTCGGCCCCAGGTAGACCCGCTGCGCAGGCTCCCATCTAGCTGGCAGGTCCGAAGGCTCGCCTGTGGGGGATAGGTTTTGAGTTAAGTTCTTCGGCACCCCGAGCTCGGCTCGGCCCCAGGTAGACCCGCTGCGCAGGCTCCCATCTAGCTGGCAGGTCCGAAGGCTCGCCTGTGGGGGATAGGTTTTGAGTTAAGTTCTTCATCGGCACCCCGAGCTCGGCTCGGCCCCAGGTAGACCCGCTGCGCAGGCTCCCATCTAGCTGGCAGGTCCGAAGGCTCGCCTGTGGGGGATAGGTTTTGAGTTAAGTTCTTCATCGGCACCCCGAGCTCGGCTCGGCCCCAGGTAGACCCGCTGCGCAGGCTCCCATCTAGCTGGCAGGTCCGAAGGCTCGCCTGTGGGGGATAGGTTTTGAGTTAAGTTCTTCATCGGCACCCCGAGCTCGGCTCGGCCCCAGGTAGACCCGCTGCGCAGGCTCCCATCTAGCTGGCAGGTCCGAAGGCTCGCCTGTGGGGGATAGGTTTTGAGTTAAGTTCTTCATCGGCACCCCGAGCTCGGCTCGGCCCCAGGTAGACCCGCTGCGCAGGCTCCCATCTAGCTGGCAGGTCCGAAGGCTCGCCTGTGGGGGATAGGTTTTGAGTTAAGTTCTTCATCGGCACCCCGAGCTCGGCTCGGCCCCAGGTAGACCCGCTGCGCAGGCTCCCATCTAGCTGGCAGGTCCGAAGGCTCGCCTGTGGGGGATAGGTTTTGAGTTAAGTTCTTCATCGGCACCCCGAGCTCGGCTCGGCCCCAGGTAGACCCGCTGCGCAGGCTCCCATCTAGCTGGCAGGTCCGAAGGCTCGCCTGTGGGGGATAGGTTTTGAGTTAAGTTCTTCATCGGCACCCCGAGCTCGGCTCGGCCCCAGGTAGACCCGCTGCGCAGGCTCCCATCTAGCTGGCAGGTCCGAAGGCTCGCCTGTGGGGGATAGGTTTTGAGTTAAGTTCTTCATCGGCACCCCGAGCTCGGCTCGGCCCCAGGTAGACCCGCTGCGCAGGCTCCCATCTAGCTGGCAGGTCCGAAGGCTCGCCTGTGGGGGATAGGTTTTGAGTTAAGTTCTTCATCGGCACCCCGAGCTCGGCTCGGCCCCAGGTAGACCCGCTGCGCAGGCTCCCATCTAGCTGGCAGGTCCGAAGGCTCGCCTGTGGGGGATAGGTTTTGAGTTAAGTTCTTCATCGGCACCCCGAGCTCGGCTCGGCCCCAGGTAGACCCGCTGCGCAGGCTCCCATCTAGCTGGCAGGTCCGAAGGCTCGCCTGTGGGGGATAGGTTTTGAGTTAAGTCTTCATCGGCACCCCGAGCTCGGCTCGGCCCCAGGTAGACCCGCTGCGCAGGCTCCCATCTAGCTGGCAGGTCCGAAGGCTCGCCTGTGGGGGATAGGTTTTGAGTTAAGTTCTTCATCGGCACAGCTCGGCTCGGCCCCAGGTATGCGCAGGCTCCCATCTAGCTGGCAGGTCCGAAGGCTCGCCTGTGGGGGATAGGGTTGGGACAGGCAATCTCCATCAGCATCAAACTGACAAGGCAAAATTTATTTTGGCAGAATAAGGTGAAAAGTCCCCTTAAGCGGCACTACACCTTAGAGTCCCCACTTAGTCCTAAGCCACAAAAATAAACAAAGGGAAAAGGGTGTGGAGTAAGGCGGGTGACAGCACTCGCAGCGGATGGCTTTTGAGGATCGTCTCGCCGAGGCGAAAGAGCACTTGCGAGGCAAACCATTGTGCCAACTCATGGTCGTTGCGCGCGTCGAAAACCCGTCTCGCGTACAACATAAAACAGAAGAATATGTGCAGAAAGGTTACGCGGCGAGACGAAGTAGTAGCACCGTCCCGCAGACAAAAAGAAAAGAAGGAGAGGTAGACCAAAAATCAACTTCACAAAATAAGAAATACAATAGAAGGCAACAAAATCGAGCACTCGCTCGTCACTTGGCAAATGCCACAAAAATATAGTTATAGTCTAAAACCTTTACATCAGGAGGAGGAGAGAGTGATTCTAAATCTTGGAGGTGACGCATCAGTCCTCCTCGCCGGATGAAGAATCATCACTCTCCTCGCTATAAAGCTCGGGGACCAGGTCTCGCGCGGTTACTGTCTCGGAGTCGTCCTTCACAACGCCCAGGTCTTTCATCATTTGCAGCACCAGCTCAGCCCCACGGACACCAGCGTCTCGGCATCGCTCCTCAACTTCCTCGTAAGAGTAGTGAGGCGGAGGTGTCCGGAAGGGCTCGCGGCGAGATGACGACGCAGCACTAGCCTGAAGGCGCGCGTTCTCCGCTGTCAGAACCCGGACCTCCTCTTCCAAAGCCGCCACGCGCGAGCGAAGTTGTCCCGCCGTCTCGGCATCCTGCGGGATGACCTAGCAATTAGCCAAGAATCACGGAAGAAAAAAGACCCAAAGGAAAAAGGAGAGTTGTGGCTTACCACGCCGCCTTGGGCCTTCGCGAGAAGTGACTCGGCATCTGACAGCCTTCTCGCTAGACCAGCAGATTTCTCCTGTTCCGCCTCCAGGTTTTCCTCGCTGGCCTTCCATTTTGAATTAATGTAAATAAGGCGGCGAGAGGAGCGATGCGAGAACTCCAAGGCCCGCATCTGGTGGTGGCAGGTTTTCAGCACAAGGTCCTTAGTGGACTCGCTTTCAGGCGAAGTGGCGTCAAGGCCACCATAGAGGCCGTATCCGATGGCGAAGGCGTGGCTGGAAGGGACCTCTTGCTCTTTCCATGAAGGAAGGAGGGTGGAGATAGACACGCGGTTGGCGTCCCGCCCCCACAACAGAACAGGGTCGCCGACGGCATCGTGAACCACGGGACCCAGATTGTAATTCATGTGAGAGGCGGGGGCGGGACGGCCGGAAGAATCGCCCTCGCGAGAAGAGGAAGCAGCGACCGTCTCGGGAGCAGCAGCTCGCGGGTTGGAAGCACCGGCGGGCAGGCTGGAAGCAGCAGCAGGTTGGCTAGGAAGCACCGTCTCGCGAATAGGCGAGACGGCCGGGTGATTAGGCGAGGGAGGCGGTGGAGTTTCCCCCACAGAGATAGGGCTCCCTTGGGGAGCCTTCTTCTTTTCCTTGGAGATGGCGACAGCTTTCTTCATCTTCTTTTTGGGAGGGCTGGGCGAGAAGGGACCGTGACATCTCCGGGACGCTTGGGCGGGATGACCGCCAGGGACTCTCTCGCCGCCTCTGCCGCCGCATTGGCGAGATCAAGACCCTTAGCAGGGTGAATGTTGCTCTTGTAGGGAGGAGATGCTGGAACAACTCGCTCACCTAAAAGCAAGCGGGGATTAGGAAGAAGCAAGGTGACAAGTAGCAAAGCGAGAGGAACAGAAGAATACCCTCGCCCGGGAGCACTGGGAGAAGCGAGTCGAGGCCTCGCCGCAAGAAATTGACCTCGAAATTCTTGCCCGATAAGTACTCGCATAACAGCTTCTCTGGCCCACTGACTTGGGGGGTGGCGTAGAAGCTCTCTGGCGGAGAGACCGGCGCGAGAGGAATGCCACCAAAGTCAGCCCGGTCTCCCCGGATGAAGACAAATCGGGTGAGCCAGTGATGGTTCTTGTTAGGCGTCTCGCATACCTTGAGCCCTTGCCCAGTGAAATACGAGACGCCATCGGCGTTGGCGTGGTAAATGAAAAGCTTGCGGAACGCCGTCAAGCTGAACTCTATACGCTCCCGGCGCATGTAGCAAGCGAACGCGATCAGCACCGAAATCGCGTTGGGGTTGAACTGTGCCGGGACGACACCAAAGTACTTGAAGGCCTGCTTCACCTCAGGCCAGAGGGGCAGTCGCAATCCTGCCTCGAAGTGCGAGACAGGGAAGGCGAGTTCCCCCGGGTAATACGTATTGATGCACTCGCCGACCTTAGGGGGACGCGACTCGATCCCTTCTCCCAGATACTCGCGGGCGAACTTGTCATGGTCTTCCTGAGAGAGCCGGCCGAGCGGGAAGTCATGGTCGGTAAACCTCTTCCCGCAGCGGCTGCGCCCCTCACCCTCCTCCACCTTCTTCTTACCCATTTCCTCTGGCGAATTGGTCCTCGGCGAGACGAAGGAAGAAATAGGCGAGAAGAGTCCGGCGAGACGAAGGGGTCAAAAAGCCAAGAACTAGGGTAACTGAAGAAGCTGAAAAAGCGACATCTAATCCCGAGCTAGGCATATTTATAAGCCGAGGATCAGCCAATGATTAAAAAAGCGGGAAAATAGGAGGGGAGAGGAAGAGTCGATAACTTTCTCTCTCCTAAAGCCTCGATCGGCGCGACCCGTCACAATCATGAAAAACTATAAAGGAATTTTTAGCATAAACAAAAAGGAGATTAAAGAAGGAAAAAAAATCTAGCCTTAGAAAAATAATAAATATATGTCCAGACATCACCCCGCAGGAGACCAAGCTCTCTACGAGACCACCATTATTACAAAATCTTGCGAGAAGAAGCCAAAGAAAAAGATAAAACAGCAAGACGGGCATTCTTCAGTAGGGGCGCCATTCCCAGCGACCGCCGCGAGCTCCCCCGCGAGGAGGTCTACTCGGCAAGTGGAAGGAGCGGATGGCTTTAAGACCGCGTCGCGCGAGGCGGAGCTGCATATCGGCCTCATTAAGGATGGCCTCGGGGTCGGTGCCGTCGACGTCCAACTTGGCATTGGCTCCAGAAGATAGACGGGCGCACTCGCACTCCAGCGACTCGATGCGCTTCTCCGCAGCCTGTTTATCTAAAGTCAAGGAGTGAATAAGGCGCGCGTGCTTCCGGAAGAGCTCGGCCGTCTTCCGCTTCATCTCCACTGGATCTGAAGGATCACCCAGATAGTCTTCGATCCCGTCTGAAGGAGGAGGCGAGACGGAGAGTCGCTTTGGCTGCTCGTCAGTAGGAGAGTTGGCCCGAGAATCTGCGCAAGGAGTGCAGGGGCAGGGTGGAAGAGGCACTCGCAGGAGGGAGTGAGAATATCGAAGGGGATTCAAAAGGGCGAGGGAAGGTCCCTTACCAGGATGCCGAGAGGTATCGGCGGGAGGGGAAGGATCGTCCCGCCTCTCGCTGGGAGTAGTTGGAGGAGTAGATGAGGGTAGCGAATCAAGTTCCTCGCAGCGGACAGAAGAACCACCTCGCGGACTCTTCGGGGACGGCGGGACCGCGAGAGCCCTCTGAAAAAGCGTTAGTCAGCAAAAGAGCACCCGGTCGCAGGAATAACAGTGATAAAAGCGAACACCCACCTCTTTTTCCGTGGAAGGCGCGAGGGGGGTGGGGATGGTTTCCAAGGCGACGCGAGACAAATCTCCTGCGGCAGGTGATGGGCCCCCAGCCTTCGCCTTTTTCAGGCGAGACGATGGGGCGAGAGGGCGAACCAGAGAAGAGGTGAAAGCAGCCACGTTGGCCTTATGCTGCTCTCGCACCAGGGCGAGACGCTCGCGAAAACTTTGACTGTGAGTCATTCTGCAGGAACTCAAGGACAGGGAAGAAGAAGAATATGCAGAGCGGGGCATCAGGAGCACGGGGCAGGAGTCACATATTTATAGACCCCGGTGGGGGCCTCAGAAGATTCCTCATAAATACGTTTTTTAATGCATCTCGAATAACGAGCCTCGGTTGAACATTCTTTTTGAGCTTAGAGTAATCTCAAAAAGAGCGGGGATTGTGTACAACCTCGGGCTCGCAAAGAGCCCTCAAGAAGTAAAAAGGACGAGACAGGCAAAGGGTACCAAGAAGGCCCACTCGCCTGCGGCGAGATGATGGGCTCTCTAAAGGGCGGGAGGGCCCCTCCAGAGGCGAGTGGGCCCCCAGAAGCAAGAGGACCTCCAGGGGCGAGAGGCCCCGGCGAGACGGACGGTGGGTCCTTCTCGCCGGCAAGCGCTTTTCCTCTCGCCAGGGGGCAGGAAGGTTTTTTAACCTTTCCTATCAAAGCAGGGGGTTTTTACTCTTCTACCCCCGGTATTTTTACCCTTTTACCCTTGGTGGACTGCATATAGCTCCTCAGAACAGCGGAGTTTGGCTGTTGGCAGACCCAGCCAAGGGTATCCCAGTAATTTCAGGCCAGAGCAGTTTTGTTATTTGCAGTTCAGATTCTGAAATCTATAAATAAGCCCATAGGGGTTCTTCAGAAGGGACCCTTTTTTTTGGAGACTCCGGAGAGGTTTGATTGGCACGGTCTTCTGAGGAACTCCAAGCCCAGCTTTTGGCTTTGGAGGGGAAGTTCTTTGTGACCTTCCGGGTAAGCGGTGGGACCTCCCCGCTGCGGCTTTGGGCCAGTTTTCTAATCCTTCACGACCGGTCGGAGGTCGGAGCTTGGGCCAAGTAGGAGTCGGCTACACCCCTATTTTGTGAACATTCGTTGAATTCAAATTTTGGCTTCAACATCGCACTTGTCATTTCAATCAAACGCCACATTATTCTGGGTTAAGCGAGTCAAAGGTGCGGCCAACGTAGCAAAACCTTCTACAAATCTGCGATAATAGCCGGCCAATCCCAAGAAGCTCTGAATCTCCTTGGGTGTCTCC
Source organism: Platanthera guangdongensis (assembly GCA_039583875.1). NCBI lineage: Eukaryota > Viridiplantae > Streptophyta > Magnoliopsida > Asparagales > Orchidaceae > Platanthera > Platanthera guangdongensis. The sequence continues at coordinate 171,985,583 of CM077148.1, forward strand.
GGTCTCCTCCACTCCATGACTGCAGCAATCTTTTCGGGATCCACTGAAATTCCCTGTTGATTAATAACATGACCCAGGAATGCAACCTGAGGTAACCAAAACTCACATTTGCTTAACTTGGCGAACAACTTTTGGTCTCGCAAAGTGGCCAATACCAATCGCAGATTCTGTTCATGCTCCTCAGCACTGCGGGAGTAGACAAGAACGTCGTCAATAAAAACCACCACAAACCTATCCAAGTAGTCCTTGAACACCCGGTTCATCATATCCATGAAGGCCGATGGTGCGTTGGTGCAACCAAACGACATCACAAGAAATTCAAAATGGTCATGTCTTGATCGAAACGCAGTCCGCGGAATATCAGACTCCTGAACCTTTAGCTGATGATAGCCCGAGCGGAGATCAATCTTCGAAAATACTGAACTGCCACGCAGTTGATCAAACAAATCATCAATTCTTAGCAGTGGGTACTTGTTTTTAATAGTCACCTTGTTCAACTCTCGGTAATCGATGCAAAACCGCATCGACCCATCTTTCTTCTTCACAAATAACACTGGTGCACCCCAAGGTGATGAACTTGGCCTGATAAACCCCTTTGCCAATAAATCATCCAGCTGTGTACGCAATTCTGCTAGCTCACGCGGGGACATTCTGTACGACGCTTTCGCAATAGGCCGCGTACCCGGCTCCAACTCAATGACAAACTCGACATCACGATCAGGGGGAAGACCAGGTAGATCAGTAGGAAAAACATCTGGAAATTCACGCACAACAGGAATCTCCTCCAAACGCGGCAAAACAACACTAGTCCCCACAACTGAGACTAGACAAGCAAAACAGTCGGAAACAAACAACGTCCGAACACATACCGCCGAAATCCCTGGAGAATCCTAGCAAGAATCACCATAAACACTTCCCGGCTGACCATTGTCCTTGATAAAATCCAAGCGCTTTCCTTTACACTGGATGACGGCGTCATAGCGGGATAACCAGTCCATGCCCAAGATAACATCAAAATCTTCCAAATCGATCACCTTGAAATCAGCTTTTGCTAAGAAATCCCCCAACAAAATGGGACAATCAAGAAGGCCCTAGTCTGCAACCACAGAAGCATCGGAAGGAAAGTTCACCAAAAAGGCATTCCCCACTCGATCTGGTGTCAAATGATACCGATCCAGAAAGGTTCGAGCCACAAATGAATGGGTCGCGCCAGAATTGAAGAGAACACGCGCCCAACGGTTCTTTACCTTAAAGTTTCCTATAAGGGTACATATGTAGCTAAGAAGTACGCGTAAGCGTCATAAACAAAACGTGAACCAGAGGAAGGAATCGAACTTGAGATAACCTGAGGTGACATCTGAGCTTCCTCTGAAGAGATCACATTTAACTTCCCTTTTCCTTTGTCCAAACGCGGAGGCGGAGGCAAAGCCTGGAGTGGCCTTGGCTGCAGTACGGGCTGGTTTTGTGGGCACCTTGCCTTGAGATATCCATGTTTGCCACACTGAAAGCACACCTTGTCTTTGACCCAGCAGCGGCCCACATCATGACCACTTCCCCCACAACCTGTACACTCCAAGTCTCTGGTTGGCGCACCCTGAATGGCGTGCACCTGCTCCTTCTTCTGCATCCTCAACCGCTTGAAACATTTCTCAAATGGGTAGCCTGACCGGCCACAAAAGCTACACGTCTCCTTGCTCTTCTTTCTTACGTCTGATGCTTGGGAGCTTTTCCCTTCCACGAGCTTTCTTTTGTCCTGCCTCATCAACTGCCCTCTTTGTTTTGCATTTTCTATAGCTTCAACCTTCAAAGCAGCTTCAACCACAGTGGTGTAACTTATCGCTCCATAAGCACTTGCAAACTGCTGCACGTCGCTGCGGAGTCCGCCAAGAAATCTCTTTACTCGGTCAGCTTCCGTAGTCACCAAGCTCGGAGCGAACCGACTTAGCTTGCTAAACTCAATTTCATACTCACTAACTGTGAGTTTCCTCTGCATCAGGTACAAGAAGTCATTCATCAGGCAGTCCCTTTCCACTAACGGCAGAAACTTGCGCCGTAACATTTCTTTGAAGGCTTCCCACGAACATCCCGCCCCTAGGCTTTCCTTTTCTCGCAACCACCAACCTTTTGCTAACCCTTTTAGTTGATAGGCGCCAAACATCACCTTCTGGTCCTCGGTAACGCCATAATAGACAAACATCTCTTCTAACGTGATCACCCAATCATCCAAGATCACAAAGTCCGCTTTTCCATCATAGGTAGGTGGTCCAAGTCGCTGAAACTGCGAGATAAATGTCATCACAGGAGGAACCACAACTGGGGGTATCACTGCCACGGAAGGAGTAGAAATAGTGGGGCCTCTGACAGTCTCTTGCACTCTTGGTGCCAGCTCAGACATCGCTGATGACATAGCTTGGAGCTGGGACTGCACATCCTGCACCTGCCTTGTCAAAGCCTCATTACTTTGGCGTAGACTATCCATCAGAGCATTATTCTGCGTGCCGAAGACTCGCCCTCAGATTGGGGAGTCTGCCTTGTCACTGGACTATTCGACATCCTATAAACCATTTCACTCGATATCAATCAACAAGCAACACATAACGACGCTGTACAGACACGACATATATCAATATGAACATCAACTACTAACTTGCTTTGGGAGTTTGAGAATGATGGTATGCCTAGCCTAAAGATGACTCACCGTCATCCCACTAACTTGTGTCTAACCGATGAATGCATGACTATGTTTGACCCAAAACCATGTGTATACGGCTGTCATCATGTAAATCTTAGCTTGGCACGTTGTGCTCATGCAATGTTATATTATGCGTGCTGTGCTATGCATTCTAGAAAAAGCCTTAATGCATGTCATGAGCGGTCGTACGCATCACAATGCTATGCATCCCATACTACATAGCATTGCATGCAACGAATAAAAGAAAACGTGCTAGTCGCATCTATGTGGTGAGGTTATGCATCCCATACTACATAACCCGCACATGTTGCCCCTATGGTGGATCCATATACAACCATATATTATGCATCTCATACTACATAATATGCCCCGTATACTTCTGTTCATGCCATGAGTGTAGTGTGCGTGCTTCGGCCAAGACATACTGATGGCACATCGGTGTGTGTATGATATGATGCTTACGGCAATGACAAAAAGGAAAGTTTGCCCGACCAATTGTCAAGCAAACCTCCCTCTGATACCAACTGTCACAACCCGTATTTCCTCAACGAGTACATCGATCGTATCAGAGCAAGAGGAACTACGGGTTATGATGTCACGTCATGCAGGGGATAACTGCACACGCTCAGGCAAATCCTCGACGCTTACTTTAGTAGTTGAAATCCATCAGTTAAATGCAAGAAAACTGTTTAGTTTAATGGCCGTATCCCTCGGCCTTAGGAATCAAAATGTATGTTTGTACGCGGCGGAAATACTTCTGTTTACTTATGACGATCTTATGCATCCTAGATTTATAATCATATAAGAAATCATCTTTTTTTACGTTGTTTGGAAAATACGTCTTAGTTTATCAAAACATATATGCATGATCTAGGAGAATATGTTTGTTTTATCTTGAAAATATCTAATTCAATCTAGCATAAATCCTTCCCAAGAGCAAGGAGACATCATCTCATCCAAATGAGTCACATTAGCAGGCTAGCATTCATATATTACAAGTAAAGAAAGCCACCAATGGGCGCCAACAAGCTGACACGAACCCATTGGGCACATGTTATGTCTGTACAACAAAGAAAAGAACTACCTCGCTAAGTAAGCTCGGCTAGCTCCAAAAAAACTCTACCCAAGCACTTAGCCGCCTCAACCGGCTACAACCTGCACCTGAGGCATTCAAGAAAGAACACATCAGCAATCATCAAAGCTACACAATAAGTATGAAGTTCAGAAATATGACGAAGGGGCTTACCGACTCCGTAGCAATGTTTCATGTACGTAAAATGAGTGAAAAGAACAGGTGGAAAACAAGTGTTAAATACTGTCAATCCAAAGTGTAAAACGCACCAAGTGCGTGCAATTCTCATCATGTCCTGCTCAACCCGCAGGGGCAAAAAGGCAATACACATGCCCAAGCCATCATCTTTAGAACAAGAAACAACTATACTAGCTAGTGAAACATAAGCAGCGGTTAAGTTCGATTCCGCAAGGGTCTTTTGGTGGCGGCCCTAAAGTGGAACGCACAAATAAAAGCTAGCCCAAATCAGGTCCAAAATGGTGCTCTACACCACAAATCCAAACCCGGTGGCCACCAAGGCTTAAACCACACCACCCCTTACCGAATCCTCACACAAACGCTCCTGCCATAGTTCATAATTCGACTCGCAAAACTCACCATAAGCGAACCTAAGCTCAACATCATAAGCAAAGCTCACCATAACCCAAGCTAAACACGTTTCCTTTCTTCGTCCTCACTCATGACTACAAATTGTCCAAGTTATGTCAAACTTGATAGAGTTTAATTAATTGAACAAGAAAGAATCACATGATTTTGATATGAACAAGAAAGAATCACATGAACCAGAAAGGCTACATGAATCAAATGAGCATAAGAATTAATTGAGCATAGGGAAAATTCGATAATTAGGCGGTAAACATGTAAGACTTGAAGGAACAAGAGGATTCATGTTTGTGAGTACTAAATAAAAACAAGGGTAACAAGACTAATAAAATTGAACAAGCTAGTAAAATTGAAAGAGGAAAGCTAGCTAAACTTGCACAATCCAAGAACAAAAAAAACAAGATTTGCAAGGGTGAAGAACACCGCTTGCCTGAACCGAGATGACACCGCGACGGCTGCTTCTCTCTTTCCTTCCCTTGTCTTAGCTTTGCTCCCTTGATTTCCTTTTGGAATGAGGAAAAAGATGAATAAGAAGGTGAAATGAGGAGGAGAAATCTCTGTTTCGGCCTTATTTCCTCCAAAACAGAGCTGGTTCATTTGATCCAGAATCAAAGAAATGAATGGCACAAAAAACTGGAAAAAATTGATTTTCGGCCCTATCACGCCCTGTGACACACCCGTGTCACAGGGCGTGTACCTTAAGCGGCGCAGACGCCAACACTTTCCAGCTTATCCACAAGGTACACGGCCGGGTACACGCCCGTGACTGGTAGGTCACGCCCGTGACGTAGGGCGTGTAACCCGTGTCTCGACATCTCATCGACCAAAAGTGTCGACACTTCGACAAAGCTGGACACGCCGTGTGACACGCCCGTGTCACAGGCCGTGTCCCCTCTCTCGACACTCGACACTCGACACTCGACACTCGACACTCGACATAGCGGGACACGGCCCGTGACACGGCCCGTGTCACGGGGCGTGTACCCCATTCGTCGAGCTCAACTCGACGCAAGAAAATTCGTCGAGTCAAGGTCACGCCCCAAGTCACGCCCTGGGTCACGCCCCGACACGCCCGTGTCGGGGGCGTGTTCCTCCCGCAACTTCGTCGAACGAAGTTCGACGACCACAAAGCCAAACCGCATCCCGAGCTAGACACGCCCTGGGACACGCACAAAAATGACAATTTTTCACTGTTTTGAAAAGTGTTTCTGTTTCGTCCTACACCATTTCTTTCTTAAGAATTTTTTACCCCTTTTGTGTTTTTTGTACACATCGTCCATACAATCAACCCGTTTTGAGCAACCTTACCCGGGCTCGAAAAAGTGCAAGCATTCCCTAAGAGGCCTCACCGAGTCCCCAAAATTGGACTCCGGCTTGCTGAGTAATCGTGCAACTAGGCTACCAAAACAGCCACTCGAACGCCTGCGGGAAAACCATGCTCGAACAATGGTCAAAGCCAACGGAATGCACATCAAGCATATGCAATCTTTCAACGAAAAAAAATACGGGGCGTTACACCCCCCCCCCCTTTTATATATTATTTTTTTTATTATATTTTATTTTATATTATAATTTATATTATAATTCATATTATATTTTATAAACGTTATAATAATTAATAAAGTTAAAAAATAAAATTATATAAATTATTGTAAAAAAATTTTGGATTTATTTTTAGAAAGTTTTGTTTCAAAACAATTGTTCTTCCAAATAGTTTCACAGATTCTGTCAACACTCTGCAAAACAGCTGATTATTCCACCACTGCTTCTCCAGTCACTACAGCCACACCAAACAGAACCTAAAACACATACTCCAGTCCAAACGCCTTTCTCAGGATAAATTTCTCGGAAAAAAAGGGATGTTGAGAATTTTTTTAGGTTAGTTTTTCTTTTAAAATATTTTAGGTGTTTTATTTATTGAAATCATGATTAATTTAGGCTCAATTTGATGGAAAAATTTTGGAAGCGCTGTCGTACGTGTGCTGCAAAAAAGTGGTAATTAACGTACTGGATTAATAGCACTTTACTTAGCAATGAATTATTATTTTTACTTTCCACTTGATAATTTTGCTATAACAAAAGTTGCCTGTAGTATTTTGTTGTTTAATCAAATTGATTTTATTATTATTATGATTATCATTATTAATAAATTAAATTTATAATAAATATTAGTTATCATTCATTTTAGTTAGTATAATTAAATGTAACAGAAACACAACCGCCGTTTTACCAAACTGTTTTTCCATTCTGAACAACTCTGTCATCGTTTTTTTACCAAACTGTTTTTTCATTGTGGACAGCTCCATTCTCACAGCTCCATTTCCACAACTCTATTCCCACGGCTTCTTTTGTCACCGCCACAGCCGAAACAAACTGACCCTAAAACTTGATCTACTTTTATGCGACGTTTTGAAATAACTGCGTTCATAATTACCGTATTACCCATCTGCTCTCCCAAACATGGCTAAAGAGCAACATTTTTTGATGGGCGGTGGCGGTTGTCAATTGCCGTTCGTGAATGCCCGATCTCACCTAAAGAACGTCATCTGCTTTTATGCTCAAATTATTTTTCTTTTTTTGATGGCTGTCATAACCATTGTCATGCTAAGTTGTCAATGAAACATTCTATGAAGGTGATGTTTTTGTCCAAATTCACTCGAGTAAAAGGATCTCAATTCTCAAGTAGTCAAGTCCAATAATTAAAATTAGTTTCTTAATCAAAAATTTTAAATTTAAACTAATTTGCCTTTAAAATGACTTGGATTGGCTGTATGAGCCTAAGTATAGGCTTGTAAACGGTTCAGTTCAGTTCGGTTTTATACGAAATCGAATTCGGACCGAATAATCTCTGTTTTTACACACCCCAAATCAAATCGAACCGAAATTGATTGGTTCGGTTCGATTTTTAAACATCAGTTCGGTTTTTGACACACAAATTTATAAATACAAGTAAAATTTACAAATACTATTTGTATTTGTGCCGCACATGATTTTTTCTTTTTAAAAATATGATCATTACTTTCATCCATCACTGTCATTATATTATTTTTTGATATCTACATTGCAATAAAGATTTAATGTTTATTTGTATATTATTTTTACATTGCAACACATAGTGACGTAGGTATAAAAATATTTGAAGCATAGCTTATCGGTTCGGGTTTCATTCCCACGAACCGAACCGTACCGATTTGATTGGCTCGGTTCAACTTGATTTAGGCTTCGTTTGGTAACCCGTTTTGGCAGGGCATTTGGAACAAACACTGTCGGACGGCGGGAAAACAAATGGCCTTTGGCGGCGTTTGCTCCGTCTGCTCCCGTCGCGCCCTAAAGAACGGAGCAAAAAGCTCCGTCTGGAACCCCTCCTCCTCACCTCCAGTTCGATATTAAATGTTCCGTACGAGTAACGTTCTCTCCTCTAGGAGCGGGTGAGCCGTCCAGCTTTAAATCCAACGTTTGTGATTTACAATAATAAAAAAACATAAACAGAACCCGTTCTTTAAATCCCATTGGACGGCTCCTGTGCTACCCGCGCTCCTTTCTCTGAAAACGGGTAGCGCAGGAAAAAAAATTTTCCACTTCGAACTCTCGGGTTCCACCCGCGGCTTGTCTCTGGTCACCGCCCAATCAAACAAAACCTTAAACTATTTAGATTTTTTATGGGCACGCCGCCTCAGCTATTTTTGCAAATGGTGGGCCGCATTCCCAGCCCCACGCTTCTCCCATCCCCAACTCCAAGTATTTCTCCTCCCCTCTTTCGTTCCTCATGGCCTTAACGGCGTCTTCTTCCGCTCCTCTTCTTTCTCTCTCTCTCTGTTTCTACCACCCAACCTTGAAATATATGAGAGAAGGGAGAGGAGATCATGGCTCTGCTACTGCTACCTCCACCGCCGGCGCCGGCGTCAACACAAATGGTGGTAGATTCATGGAGGTGAGAAGCACACCCCGGCCTTCCTACCACACCCCCTACCTCTTGTACTCAGACCCCCTGATTAACTCCATTTCAGGCGAAGACTTTTCAAACCGCCGGAGCGCGGTCATCGCCGGCACTGAATATTGCTCCGACCAAGGCAGTGCTCACGCCATTAACGCCGGCTCCAGCTCCTCCCCAATGTCACCCTGGAACAACGGCATTGCTTCCCCTTACAACACCAATCCCTTCATTACCCCCACCGCCACCGAAGAACCCTTCTTCCCACCCGCTACCGACCTCTTCCCCGCCGGAACCGGCCTCATTGGCTCTCTCGTTCGCGAAGAGGGCCCCATCTACTCCCTCGCCACCGCCGGCGACCTCCTCTACACCGGATCCGACAGCAAGAACATCCGCGTTTGGAAAGATCAGAAGGATTACACGGGATTCAAATCCAGCAGCGGCCTCGTGAAGGCCATCGTCATCTCCTCCAACGGTCATATTTTCACCGGCCACCAAGACGGCAAGATTCGAATTTGGGAAAAAATCTCTCAAAAGAAATCCCACCTCCATAAGCGCGTCGGCTCCCTCCCCCGCCTCAAGGACCATTTAAAAAGCGCCATAAATCTGAGCAACATCTTCGATTCCCGCCGCCGCCGTCGCCGCCACAATACCGCCGGCTGGATTCGGCACACGGATGCCGTGTCCTGCCTCGCCCTCGACGAGAACAACGGCCTCCTCTACTCCGGCTCCTGGGACCGAACTCTCAAAATCTGGCGCGTTTCGGACTGCCGCTGCCTAGAGTCGTTAAACGCGCATGAAGACGCGGTGAACGCGGTGGTGATTGGGTTCGACGGCTTCGTCTTCACCGGATCCTCCGACGGGACGGTGAAGGTGTGGCTGCGCGAACCGGGGGGAGGCCGGCACGCGCAGGCGCGGACTTTGTTGCGGCAAGAGTCGGCCGTGACGGCGTTGGCGGTGAACAAGGCGGCGGCTGTTCTGTACTGCGGGTCGTCGGACGGGGCGGTGAATTTTTGGGTAGAAGCTTATGTAATGGAGGAGTATTGAAGGGGCATAAACTGGCGGTGCTTTGCTTGCCTCGGCCGGCGATTTGCTGTTCACGGGATCAGCTGATAAAACGATTTGCGTGTGGGGAAGGGATGTTTCCGGCGGGCATCATGTCTGTCGGTCCTGACGGGCCACAGCGAGCCGGTGAAGTGTTTTGGCGGTGGAGGCGGACGCCGCCGTGGATGCGGCGGTGAAAGGAGGCGGTGGGTTGTTTATAGCGGAAGCCGGATAAGTCGATCAAAGGTGTGGAAAGTGTCGGATTCGGGACGGGCTCCGCCGCAACATTGCCGGGAAATGGGTTTCTCATCTCCCTGTTTCGACGCATTTAAGGGTCAATACAAGTCAATAAATTGTCAAAGTCAACCAGATTAAATCAAAAAAAGGTCAAAGTCAATGCTTGTTAATCAAATAATAAATATGTTTGTAAATTTGGGTGGATTTATTGGGCATGAGAAATATAATACACTAATACATGATCAATGTTGTTAAGATAAACTAATTTTTTTCATAATATTTCTTTTTAAGAAATGATCTTTATAAATGACAATACACACAATATTTTGAATTTATGTTTTTTTTTACTTATCAACATTTTTTTTTGAAAATGAGATGCAAGAATTGGAATTGATCCAATTCTAATTCCCCCATAAGAATTGAAATTGAAGTCGGATAGGATTCCCTAAAAATAGTTCAATTGAACTGAGAGATTTTTATTGTGATCTCGCTCCCTCACCGATACAAATCCAATTGGCTGATTTTCGCAAAATTTTGATTTCATCTGGTCTTCCAAACAGGCACTCAAGCAAGTAATCATCTAATATTGACGTCGGGATCGTCATTTGAGGCATACCTATCCCATGATCGGAGCGCTTTTTAGCAACTTCCTTGTCAGATGAAAGCTCTTACCAAATCCAAGGGGGAACACGACACCGTGCTCATCCTCCAGAAGTGGATCGAACTCCGTAGCCATCATCTTTGAACAAGTCTCTTCTGTTATATCGAAAATTTTCTGGCTCGTAGCTTTGCTGATCACGACTCGTTAAAATTTGAGGACATTTGATATGATTCACTCTAAAGATTTCTAAGTCAAACTAGTAGGACTGCAACTGAAATGTTCATGTAAGCCAAACCCAACCAAGTGAGCC